>BGPT01000195.1:15872-60319 GCA_003297045.1 Symbiodinium sp. clade C Y103
ATCTACACGGCTACACCCCGACAACTAACGCTTCTAGTTATGGGGTATGTGTGGATGGAATGACTGTACAATACATTCGGGGTATTGGTCTCACAGCTAATCTACCACTACCTACAAGTACGACCATAGGAAGGACATAGCTACGTATACACTGTACATGTGGGGCTACCGGGGTCGTAATATTTCAACTCCCCCCTCGCCGGTGCGACGCTATGAACCTAACTACGGAGCTACTTGGGGCGCGAAGGCGCAGTCCCTTCAGGGAACTTCGACAGGTCGTGGGGGAGGTCTACAAGGATGCCTAACAGCTTGAGTGCAGGTCCCCACTTTTGTGGAGGTAGGGCTTTGGTAAAGATGTCGGCAGCTTGATCATCCGTTTTACAGTATTCAAGTTCACAAGAATCCTCATGTAGGACTTCATACATGCCTGACAAATTTATTTTGTGGGTTCGGGTTATGTGCCGCAACTTCGGTGAGTATCCTTTTCGGACTACAAGGATTGTGGCCTGATTATCCTCCAGGATCCTTAAAGTTACGGTTCTACCAAGGAGTTGTTCCCAAAGCTGCAGGGCAGGTAGCCCTTCTTGGTGTAGCGAGTGTGCTAACGATACGACTTCAGATTCTGTTGTAGAGCGTGAAGTCGAAGTTTGACGTTTGCTCAACCATGCTAAGGGAAAGAAGGTGTTTGGTCCGTACAACACAAGGAACCCACCTGAGGTTGATTTTCCTGGGAGACGGTCGCCTGCAAAATCTGCGTCTACGTAAAGACGTAGTTCAAGCTGGGAAGGATCGTCATGGATGGAACCTACCCACCTATATTGTGGTGTGGTACTGATGTACTGTATAAGACGTAATAACCTCTTATCATCTCCTCTTGACCATGACTGGACTTTGGTAGCTAGGTCATTGATTGGTTTGATTATGTCAGGTCGTGCTAACCTTCCAAGCCATAACGCTTTCATTAAGATCTTACAGGCATTGGGAGCCAACTCTCCTTTTGCTTCCTCATCTTCTAAAGATACAGAACCATCGGGAACGAAGGGTGTGTTTGCCTGTTTGAGCTTATCTACTCCTGTGATGGACTTGTACAAGTCAACGGTTTGGTGGGCATAATCGAACATGTCAAAGATTAAGGCATCTTGTGCGCGGAANCAACTGCTTCCAGAAGGCGTCATGCTGGTCAGTGGGACCAGATAGAGTTAAGTCATCGACATACGTGGATAGTAACAACTTAGTTTCTGGGAAAAAGAAGTTACCAGGGTACTCGGGTACCTCACTACCACCCATATTTTTGATTATCTTTTTCAGGTGTTGCTCCCACAAACCTCCTGCATCTGGATGGCCATAAGGGGCTTTGATGAGCAGAACAACGGGTTTCGCAAACTTTTCACGCCAGTGCTTTGGCCTCAACTCTGGGGGTAGCTCTATCCAGGTCTTGTATTTTGAGGATAACAATGCCTGAACATAAGCTTTGACAGCGTCTGCCGCTGTGGATGAGNTGGCCTCAACTCTGGGGGTAGCTCTATCCAGGTCTTGTATTTTGAGGATAACAATGCCTGAACATAAGCTTTGACAGCGTCTGCCGCTGTGGATGAGTTACCAGGTAGCGTACCATAAGCAAGACACGCATTCAGCCCCTGAACGGAGGTGGGATTAGCGCCTAATTCTTGATACACGGCGGCCGCACCGTGTTCATCTTTAGCGCAATCCCCTCTGTAGACTATCCTCCCCTTCATCTTCTGGAGATGTTCCGCTAGTTCATGGAACTTGATGGAAGCGATAGTCATTAATTGGCCAAAATGTACAGAGACTCCAGTTCGTTTTGCCTCGGCACGGACACCTTCCTTTTCACGGACTGAGGATAGGTCCCAAGTCCCAGCGTTCAGGAGTCCGTCTGCTTCCGCTTTCACAGCTTCAAGGGCTTTCGGGTTTGATAACATTTCAGCACGGGATAAGAGCTTAGTAACCATAGCTTGTACTTCTTGAGTAGGACAGTGGGGGTCCTCCAACTGCAAGGCTTGTGCAAGTAAATGGTCGGGGTCTAAGAGTTCTGTTACTAAGGCATTGACTTTGGGTCTGTTTCTACAGCGACCGCAAAGTCTTCATACCCTGATAACGGAGAAACGTGCTTTAGATGTTGTTCAACCTCTCTGTGCTCTTGTGGCTCGGTGGAAAGTGGTTGGCGCGGCATTGCGGGTGCATGTTGTTGGACACATTTGGATGGATACAACGCTTGGTTAATCAAGTACGTCATCTGTGGTGGGTACATGGCTGACCTAGTTGTTTCCTGACCTTCGCAGCGCTCATGAGGTTGAGAGCAGCTGCACACTTTATCACTAAAGGCATCTACAACTCGTTGGGATGTGGTGCGAACACGCCATGGCTTCTTTATGGGATTACCCGCCTTAGACTTCATGCCTACGGCGCAGCCATCAAAGGCAACTTCCATGAATTCTGGGTGATTGTTAAAAAAAGCTACGACATCAGATCTTTTCCAACCAGTGGATGGTCTGGGCCATTCAAAGGAAACCGTTCCGCCGAGTTTCAAAACAAGTTCAGCTCTTTTGGAAAAACTTTTGAAAAGGCGCTTGGATTCGCGAACTTGGTGCTCTAAACGCCTCATGAAAGCAGCACCTCCCTTTTTACGATTTACATTTTGCCAGGGTGAACCTGAAGTGCATGGAATTGATGACCAAAGGTGCGGAGGCGCGGTCTTCGCAGCCTCTTCAATTTGATAGTCCAACTGAGAACATTGTTGTTCATCACCAAGGTCTATGTGCTCCCTACAAAGTCTAACATGATTGATGTTGCACTGTTCACTTGTCAAACCCAATTGGGAGTTGAGGGAACACGCAAACTAAAACAAAGTTGACTTGGCATTGGGCTTCAGACTCTTCTGGAGTGCGCGCCGCTTGCGGCGATTATTACCGCTAGACAGCTGGTTAAGAGCTGGGCATGCGGGAATGGGCTGAGAACCAAAGACTGGTAAATTATCTTTACACAAGTCTGCGCAACTGGGAGAAGATTTAGGTACAGTGGCAACACCNAGTGGCAACACCAGAAACACTAACACTAACAGCAGGTGCTGGGGGCTCCGGCGGAGGAAGATCTGGAAAGATACCCTCATCTGGTGGCTCCTCAACAGGCGACTCTGCTGGTACGTCTTCAAGTGGTTCAGGTGGTGCACCAGGGCGCTCGGCAGCAGCCCTTGCCTTTGACATCTCCTCCTTTTCGGCATCTACCAATTTCTGGAATCGGGCCCTACACTCATCAATGTGATACCGAGTTCGACCAGCACAACCTCTACATCCGGGTGTCTCCTTGAACTTTATGATTCTATCTATAGTGATATAAACAGATCTAGGTTTAACACCGGGGGTTGATGGAGAAGCTATACCACCATCAAGTGGGAACGGCACGTTCTGTAAAGCAATTTCAGGCAACTTGACATCATCAGGACTATCCCCCCTGAACAAGGCTTGGTGCCTGGAAAAACCAATTGGGAAACTTGCCTCACCTTCTGGTGTGCAGAGCTCTGGCTCGGGAACATCAAGAACGTAAGAAGAACCTTTCATCTTATACTCTTGGTAGTCTAAAATCTTAGTAACGTATCTGTATCGAAAGCCTGCATCAACTCGCCAGCCAAGGAACAAACCTGGGGCCATGTTCGGCTCTAGGGTGCGCTTCAGGGTGCTTTTTACGGTAATAAACCAATTGACCAAAGCATAACCGAATGCCGTCAAACTTCTCCCTAGTTAATGCTTCCCACTGAGACTTCTCAGGATCAGACAGTGACGGACGGTCGAAGGACATTGACAAACAAGCATAGGGGTAGCTGAAGGTGTGGTATTCGTAAGGCAACCCTGACTGAAGGTGTATGACACGACAACACTCTTTTTCCTCCCGGACATCCAGTTCCAACAAGGCACTATGAGGCCAGCGGTTTGGGAGGGACGTCTCAGGGATGAATCCAACCTGATGCGCCGCTTGTTCCAGCTCCTGCGCTTCGTCCATTTTGATTAAGGTTTTGGTAGCAAGTTCCGTTGCCTTCAATCCTACAAAATGACGAAAATTCTTTGCATGGGATTCGATGTCACGTTTAGACATGGGATACGCTATTCTGGCTCCTGAATATAAATCCCTAATGACATGATGGGTCTTGACCCCCCCCTATCCCCGTTCCAAGGTGTTCGGATCCCTTTGCCAAGATGACATCATCGGTAGCTAACTGCTCAAAAGCCTGCTTTGGGGGATCTACTTTATCATCAGACTTACCATCCTTGACATGAGAAACCCTCATAGCTGTATCTTTTGCGATGTGACACAAAGGACAAAACGGATTCTTTGGAAAGTGGGTCAACAAGTGCTCTTTGNGAAACCCTCATAGCTGTATCTTTTGCGATGTGACACAAAGGACAAAACGGATTCTTTGGAAAGTGGGTCAACAAGTGCTCTTTGCTAGTGGCTTCCTTTCTCAAGACATCTTCTTTGATAGGGTCACCGGCACCTAGTTCAACAAGCAACTTGTCATCGAGAAGATGTGCTGGGGCGCTAGGATCAGCAGCCCCTTCATACACATAACGAACATCATCATGTGAGACTCTAACACCTTTGGGTGGTGGTTCATAGTCTCCTAGGATATCAGCTTCCAACTCTGCAGCCAGTTTGGCTACATCGTCCACCGCGACATCATCACCAGCGAAGCTGGGAGTATAGTCCGTCTTGTCGTCAGTTGTTGGTTCTTCTTCAGCTTCTGCTGGAACAGCAGTGGAAACTGGAGCTAACCTATCGGCTGGGACAAAAGTTCGTGGACTAAGTTGTTCATCGTATTGGGGAACATATTCAACAACACGAGAAGCACAAATCCTAGCATTACGGGGAACTCGCATCTTGCATCTTTTGATATTTTCAGGAGCTATGAGATAAGGGACTTGTTCACGAGGATCCCAAACAAACAAATAACCTTTATCCATCACAGTTTTGCCTATACTTTGGGCAGGCGGGCAATCTTTGAGCACGTACATTTCATCCCCTTCTAGAATCCTACTCCCATCAAAGGCTATTGATTCTTGGCCAGCCTGGCTGCCACCTCCAGTTGCGAAGGCTACAGGATTAGGAGACTTTTGGAGGAAACCTTTCATTTGAGAAGTCAGTGCTTGGCGCCCAATTAGATGCCGACCGGCGGCCGTATCCCACAACCACGGAATGGTACCAGAGGGAGCTAGCGGCATCGCCGTCACTGTGGGTAGAGCGGCTGAGCCAGCAGCTAGCGTGGCCATGTTTGCAGGGACTTTGGCAGTGGCTTTACCTTTTGCCAAAGCCCGAGGCGGAGGCCCTTTATATTTCTCTGTCTGTGAATGCAAAAACGCGCACTGCTTCGCTTTACACGCGTTGTATGCGAAAAACATAGAAGGAGTTTTAGCTTTTTGCGCAGGTGTCATGTTAGCGACGCGTTGCGCCTCCGCACTACGCGGGGTAGTGGGAGAAGCTTTGGGCGGTGGCGAAGAGGGCGTTCCCTTGGCTTTGGCCTTAGCCTTAGCCTTGGGCTTGGCATGAGGCGCTGGAGCTGCCTCTACCTTTGCACTCTTATCTGGCTTTGCTTTTGCTTTGGCTTTTGCAGCTGGGGCACCGGCGATATTAGCCTTAGGATTTGCTTTTGGGTTTGCCTTTGGATTAGTATCGGCTGGTGCGCCTGCTATGGTGTTCTTGTTGTATGTACCGGCATAACCATCAGAGGGCTTCAACTTGAGTTGTTTGTCAAACTCAATGCGGTTCTTACGCTGTTGATCCAATTGCAAGGCCAGTTCAACCTTTTCCCAAAGCCAGTTGGTGGTCCTACGGTGGCTATTCAACGCGGCTTCCCTAGCTTTTTGCACTTTTGGGGCCATGATGGTACTACGCTCGAGCTCATCAATTAAGTGGTTAAAAAGAGTCTGCTCTCGCGGGAGGTCTTGAACGGGTATGGTGGACATCACATAGATGTACTTATCACGGAATGCTTCAAGGTCGGCATAGCTATTCCCAGGGACACGCAAGGACAGAAGGTTCCGCTCACCGAGCATGCCAATCCTATCCCCTTCCAACTGGAAATATTTGAAGATGGTCCTAAGCATGACCCTACCGCATGGCATGGCGCCTGTAGACAATCTTTCGGGCTCGACCATTTGTTGAAAACTTAATCCAAAACGACCTTTGCGACAAGTCTTTATGAGCTTTGAAGCAATTTCCCTATCAGTCCTAGGAAACCTTGGGTCTTGTTTCAAGATACTTTCATCAACAGTAAGGCATTCTTGAGCCCATTGGTAGACTTCTGAACCGGGGGTCTTCTGTAACTTTCCAATGGCCATGAGAACTTGGTTTACGTACCCACGGGCTTGGCCAGCATTTTCAGGTGGATTGGGGAATACCAAATCATTGAGAGACTTAACTCTAATGGTATCATCTTCCTCATCCGCATAGTCCCTAACACTAGCAACACTACCAGGACGGGGTTGATCGGACCCTTGGTCTGGAGCATCACCATCATCATTTGGCGGGATGTTCATCGTCAAAACTGGGCAGTTAATTTCATCATGAAATTCTCCACAAATCCTACATTGGTGGTAAGGGTTTGGGGGTGGTCGTCGCCCTACATCGGAATCCGAAGAAGACTCTGAACTGCCAGAATGACGGTCACGTTGAAACCCAATGTTATAAACATATGGTGACCCAGGTGGCAACACACCAGGATTGTTTAGGGGCAGTGGTGGCAGGCCCGGTGGTAACACCTGTTGAGGCAATGGTGCACTTCCTGCAAAACTGCGTCCAGTTCCACATGGTGCGCCCAAGGCAGCACCTCCAGGAGACGTACTGCATTGCATTGGTGCGCTCAAAGCAGCACCTCCAGTCAACATTGGCGGGGTGCTGGGTGGTGCTATCGGCATTGGGGCTCTGCCAGACTGAAGCTGGGCTACTAATTGTGTTTGGTCGTGTAATGCTCTCATGAGTTGTTGAACTTGATCCTGTAAGGCACTAACAACATTGTTAACGCAACCATCATTTTGGCCAGGTCCATTGGCAACAGGTGCAACAGCAAGTTGCCCAGCATTTGGTGCTGGATATGGGTTAGTAGGAACTACTCCCAACTGTTGGGGAACACTGGTTATTGATGTTAATGGAAGCCCTGGTGGGGGTTCTTCCACAGGAGGTCCAAAACTTATGGGCATACTTGGAACACTTGACACATGTTGTGAAGACTGTACCGGATCTGTGCCGGAATTGGCAACTGACTGGAGCATAGGGACATATGGTGACCTAGGTGACATACCAGTCGGCTGACGTGGTGGAGTGTTTATTGGGGTTGCTGAACCATCACCATGTTGGGAACCAAAAGGATTATCATCTCCAAAAGGATCACATTCAATGGTTTTGGGGGTCTCAGGTACTGGGGACGCAACCGCAATGTTTTGAGCATTTTGGTGCTGGAGTGCACTTAGTTCCATCTGGAGACGGGCAATCCTCATTTCCCTTTCAGCGATCTGATTATCCCTATCAGCAAGCTGTTGGTTACCCAAATTGATTTGTTGTTGAAGTGGTCGAACTTGATCCGTTACCCATTGATTAGCTTGTTCTTGGATGACATCCCTTGTATCTAAGACAGCCTGTTCAGCATGACGTTGAATCCCCTGAACATGTTGCTGAGCCCTCATCTGTAGAATTCTAAGATTATCTTCCCTTTGTTGGATGGCAGCCCTAGCTTCCTCCTGGTGCAGCAAGAAGGCCCTGGTGGCCTGATCTTGATATGCCGCGGCAGCCTGAGCGAAGTCAGCTTGCTGTTGAACGGCACCCGCATGGATGGCTTGGGCANTGGCCTGATCTTGATATGCCGCGGCAGCCTGAGCGAAGTCAGCTTGCTGTTGAACGGCACCCGCATGGATGGCTTGGGCAACCCTCTGGGTATCTTGGAATTCCATTTGAGATGCAAGGGCCGCACTAGCGGCATCATTAGCTACTTGAGATGCATGGTGCGCTTGGGAAATAGCTGCACCTGCCAAAAACGTGGCTTGTCGTGAACTAAGTTCAATGGGAACAGTTGGATTATACCCACTGCTGCTACTGGGAATGTTGGGACCCTGTGGAGCTCTTGGCCTACGCCTATCCCTCTCTTCCATACTAGTGTCTGAAGACTCTGGATGGGGACTAGATCGGGGTTGGTTACTTCCAGATGCTCTTCTTGGAACAAGGATTGTGGAAGCGGCTGGAACTCTAGGACCTGTTACCTGTTGGGGTCTTGGATGATCTTCTGGGGAACTCCTAGACCTATCCATCCCTGAGCTTTCACTGGGTGGTGAAATCCCTGTTGGCATGGCGACTTTTGACGGCAACGAAGTCGAACACGATGGGTTTTGAGGCGAGCGAACTCAAGCCTCTCCCAGTGAAACAGATGGGACAAAGACGACCGAAGTGCACAGGAAGTGCAGAAAGACGCGGTACTGGACAGCTTCCAGCTGTCTCAGGCACGAACAAAAGACAAGGACAAAGACCGACCTGTACTGAGGCGCTTAAAGCTGCCTCTTCAATGGACCAGGTGATGCCTGTTTTGCACTAAGAGTGAAAGATTTGGCTACCTATCTGCGGGTGGGCCAAATGTACTGATCACGTCTTAGCGGGATTGGCTGGAACCTTCTCAGGTTCTGCCACCCAGCACGAGTGATGTGGTTCTCGAGCTGTGGCCACCACTGAAGTGTGTTTGAATCCCAGCACTGGAGGGTCCAGATGTTGCCCCTGCTCGCCTCAAGACACACGTCTTCTCTGTCGTCCACCAAGATGTTGCCACCGTGCCTGACAATCACTGGCACTTTTCCTCCAGGTCCTGTCGGATCAGTGACAACGGAGACGGTACCAAAAGGGACTCCCCTACCACGAAGAAATTCAGCCAGGTCAGATGCCTCCGTGTAAGTATCTGCACACCTAACACCTCCAGCGAATGAGACAATATGGAACTCGATATTGCCTCCGGTTGCATGTGTCAAGGATACAAATTTGTCTACAATGGAGTTATCGTATAGACCTAGATTATTCAAAGCGGAATTGAGGGTACCGTTCCAATCGAAAAAGACTTTCAACTTGTGGGACAAAACACCAGGAACTGGGTCAATGAATTGGTCACGCTCGTGACGTTCGTAGAACCTAGCAGCCTGTTGTCTATACCTCTGGGCGCGAAGTGCCGCTGCCCTTTCGTCCTCACTTTGTCGAGTTCGTTCAGGTGGTCTTTCTCGAACGGATGCAGGTGGTGGATGAGTTGACTCAGGTTGTGGTTGACCTGCTTTCGGTGATGGCGGTGGTGTTGCTGGCGGGTTCGGTTTGGGTACAGGAATGCTTGGTGCCGCAGTTGACGATGATGCAACGCCAGGAAGAGGAACTTCAACCTGGGGCCCCCTTGGGACCGATCTGGTCGGTTTTGGGGGTGTTGCTGAAGAATCTATCGGAGGGGCTTTTGGAGGAGGACGTTGTTTTGTCCCCTTTTTCTTATGGGTTTCCAAACGTTGCTCCCTTTCAAGATACTGCTGCAACTGTTGCTCGTGCGCCTGCTTATTGAGCCTTTCAACTTCAAGGGCGTGCTTTCTGTCCCTCTCAGCTGTGGCTTTCCCGGTAGCATCAGCCAACTGTTCTGGGGTTGGCCTTGACTGTCTTCGTACCCCGGCTCGTATGCACTAGTCTCAACGGCTATGGGACCTAGAGGCGGCACTGGTGGGGCTTTGCGATCTTTGAACTTGGGTATTGGGCGCCCCGGCGCTACAGCAGCCGGTTCCGGCACGTCTGTAGCTTCTTCCTGCGGCGCTGTAGCAGCCGCTTCGGCCACTACAGGGGTTGTTGCGGATGAGGATCTTGGAATTCTCAAGCCCAGAGGAGGTTTCACCTTAGGTGGACCGGGTGGCGCACTACCAGATCTACGAAGACTTTCCGGAGGTACTTTTGGGATTGGATTATCAGGCACGACCTGCCCTTGGTTTGTCCCAGCAACTGGAACGGCTTCTGAGGCTCTCTGACGTGATCAGGACCTAGTTTCTGCCACAGCAGGCTCTTGTGCTGGAGTTCCTGCTAGTGTTGGTGACAAAAATCTGGCTACACTTCCCCTAGCTTTTGGAGTTGGAGGAATGTATGGTTCCGAAGATTCGTCTTGAGGCGCTTCAGCAGCCTCTTCAACAACAACTTCTTCCTCTTGGGGCTCCTCTTCCTCTTCCTCCCCACCGTCTGTTTCAACCTCTTCAGGAGCTTCAGGCGGCTCGGATGATGGAGAAGCCTCAACTTCGACCTCAATCTCCTCGTAATCTTCGTCCTCTGCAGGAGCTGAAGGTTCTTCGGGGTCAGGAGGTGGTGGAGTGGCTGTTGTTGAAGTGCGACGCCTTGTTTTAAACTCGGCTCGTCGTTCGGTCCCAGCTACAGTCTGTGAAGCTCTCTTGATGCCACTGCGTGTTGGTTGACTCTGAATGAGGGTTCTGTCCGTCTCAAGACCAGGAGGTTCTGTGATAGGATGAACTCGGGTTCCTTCAGTGACAAGTGCAGTGGATGCTCCTACAAGGTCAGGCCTACGCCAGACGTCGTCTGGGAGCTTAAAAGGTTCTGACTGATCGTATGGGTCGGATGACGTACCAGTATATACAGGAAACGTCACAGCAATTCTGACAGCTCCCCCAGGTCCACCGGTATGCACCCAGGTCCCAGATTGACCGCCTTGGGATATTGGTGGTTATGTGGCCTTAAAGAAACTGGTCTACCACCTAAGTTATGGGCTGGTTCTCGGTGTGTCTGTTGCCTTGCCTGTCTCAGCAACTGGACTCCTGGATCTTCGTCGGTGCCAACGACTGGCGTCCTAGAGCGTCCAGCGGTCCTTCTCCGAGATTGAGGCGCCTTATCGGCAGCCTCTGCAGCTACGTCCTCTTTCGGATGCTTGCCTCTTATCTGTTCTAGAGGGAGGCGGATGCGAGGGAGGTGGTGGGATCGCAGTAGCTGCTGGTCCACTAGCCCTCTGTGCGGGTGCACGTGGTGGGGGTGGTGGTGATCTTGGAGCTGGTCTATTTGGTGCGTCGACAGGCGGTTTCTCACGAATGGGTGCCTGTCCAAAGGCCTTTGGTGGTCGATCTGCTTTAGCACTCTCAACCTTGGGGACCTTTGGAGTTACAGGTGGATTCGTGGGATTTTCAGGGCGCTTTGGAGCAGCCCGTTCAGATACAACAGGTGGGGGATCGTTCGAACCTCTAGCACCACCGGATGCTGAAGATGTGGCAGCGGATGCACTATGAGACAGAGGCCTAAGGCTTGGCGTCCAACCCGGAGGAGGATCCTGAGGCGCTTTGGCAGCAGCAGCCTCTTCACGTTCCTTCTTGGCTCTCCGTTCTGCCCTTTGGACAGCGGATTCACCAACGTCGGAGTCGCTAGAAAACTGCTCTGGGCCTAAGGTGTCTTCGTCTGCCGAAGGTGGCTCTGTATTCTGTACAAAGGCTGACTCTCTTCTTTTTGGTGGTTGACTTGGATGGGGCCCCTGATATTTATCGTAATGGTCCCAAACTGTTCGAGGTGGGTCAGCAACACCGAAAGCTTGCAAGTTGATATGATCCTGAGTCGGAAGCAATGTGGCCTGCAAGATTCGGAGTTGAGTTGCGTGATCTTCCCCTTTCCTAAATCCACCACGAGAAACCCAATTCCTATGTGGAGGAAAGGCGTTGCTCAAATGCACAAGGACCTGATTAGGGGTACAGTGAGCTATCAGGGACCTAGCAACTGACACTGTCCAGATTAGCTCAGTAGGTGCACTTTCGTGGTGAATGTATCTGAAATTAAAACCCTGCCCGGTCTCGTTCCAAACCCAGTCCGCGAAGAAACTGAAATCTCGTTTCCAAGCTGTGATCTGTTCTGAACGCCTTTTAGCCCTTCCACCCTTGGTGCCTCTAGGTTTATCTCTAGGAGGTCTAGATGGTCCTGCGGGGGAATGGCCTACTTGAACTGGTTCGGATGCTGGGGCGCCGGAGGCTGCCCCTTCAGCTACGAGAAATGGGCTGGTGGGAGGAGGAGGGACCTCCTCTTCTTCGGGTGTTGAAAATTGCACGTAACAGGCGCCTCAGCACGGCTTGTTTCTGTGCCTTCAATGAGGTCCTGAGGATCTCCAACTCCAAAGTCGACTTCGTCAGGAATGGGCTCTATCTTTGGGGATAAAGTTCTGTCGGAGTCTTCAATGGGGACGTCTTGGGGATCTGATGCAGTTTCAACTTGGACGTCGGTGTTCTCTTGGCCTTCGTCCACAGCTGGCAACGCAGTATCGACCTCACCAGCTGGCTCTGCGGCGCTAACAGCTGCCGCTTCAACCGGATCTTCCGGACTCATCCAAGGGTGAAACAACCGGCGAAGTTTGACGGTGCGGGGCCTATCTTACCCGTTAGGGTGCGATTACCTTTCCCTCAACACCAAAAAGACTCTATACGGCTGATAACCAGAGAAAAGGGGCGACAAACCAAGGGGAAAGGAATAATCGCACCCAAACATCAAAATCCAAGCAGCGCTGTTTTCTGCGCGCCACTTGAGCCATGCGTCACGCTTCTAGTTATGGGGTATGTGTGGATGGAATGACTGTACAATACATTCGGGGTATTGGTCTCACAGCTATAATCTAACACTACCTACAAGTACGACCATAGGAAGGACATAGCTACGTATACACTGTACATGTGGGGCTACCGGGGTCGTACTATTTCAACTATAATATATAATATATAATATAATATATTTTGTATAATGTATAATACAATATATAATACATAATGTATAATATAATATATAATATATAATATAATAATATACTATAAAAATATAATCTAATATAGTATAATACAATATAGTATAATATAATATAATATAATATAATATAATATGATATGATCTTAAATAATATATAATATAATATAATTTTTGATATAATATATAGTATATAGTATATAGTATAATTTAATATATAGTATATAATATAATATAATATAATATAGTATAGTAAAATAAAATATAGAATATAATAAAATAAAATATTAAATATATAATATATAATATATAATTTTCAAAATATAATATATAATTTACAATATATAATATATAACATACAATATATAATATATAAAATAGAATTTAAAATATATAATATTAAAAATATATTTATATAATATATAATGTTATATATAATATAATATAAAATAAAAGATAGAAAAAACATGTATAATAATATAATATGTAATATAGAATATATACCATATGTCAGTTATAAAATATAATATATAAAATAAAATATACAATATATAAAATTTAATACATAAAATATATAATATAATATATAATATAATTTATATTATGTTTTACTATAATATAATACAATATTTAATATATAATATATAATATATAAAATATAAAATATTATATATTATGTAGAATATACAATTTATAATATATAATATATAATATATAATACAAAATAAACAATATTTTATTTATAATATATAATCAATAATATAGAATATTTAATATAATTTAAAATATATAATATATAAAAAAAAAAAATAGCAATATAATAGGTAATATTTAATAAATATCATATATAATAAATATTATATAATTTAAAATATATAATATATAAATTTACTAGAATATATTTTGTATAATGTATAACACAATATATATTATTTAATATGATATATAATGTATGATATAAAATATATTATATAATATGATAATATAAAATAAAAACAAAATATAATATAATATAATATAATATAATATGATATAATATAATATTATATAACATAATATAATATATAATATAATATAATGTAATGTAATGCAATATCATGGAATGTGATATAAGACAATATAATACAATGGAATGTGATATAATACAATATAATACAATATAATACAATATAATACAATAAAATACAATATAATACAATATATTACAATATAATACAAGATAATACAATATAATGCAATATAATACAATATAATACAATATAATAGTATGTAATATAATGTAATCTAATAATACAAAGAATAGAATAGATTTTACCTCATATCGTCTTATGGACTATCTAATAATATCTAATATGTCTTATATAATTGTACATATTACCCCCAACTGTGCACCACGCCCTTGCCTCAAGGCAACTCCAGGACCTGCCATCCAATTGAAAACAAGAAACAAAGTAGGATGGGGGTGGGTACATCTTGCCAATGCCAACATTACCATCCAGGCCTGTCATGGAGGTCGACGAGCTCTGCATCGCCTTCAGGCAAACATTGAGCTTTCCGCTCCATAATATCGATAAAAACACGGAAGGATTGACCGCACATTTCTACAAACCTACTGGTAACCTACTCCAATAGCCATCTGCAACAAGACATCTCAAAGATACCAAGACAACTCGGCCTGTTTGTCAAATGTATCTTCTCTGCGAGCTATCTTTGCGGTATCTATGTTTACAGTGGAACGCTTATATACTATTTGAGACGTTATCTATTTTTCATTTTACATACATCGTTCACTTACCGTCTTACCAATGTAATTGTCCTTTATTTCCTTTGTGTGGCTACACTTTGAACCATGATGACAACATGAGTCTCGTTTGAGATATCAATCAAGCGTCTGTGAATCTCCACGCACAACTCATGAGCAAGCACACTGCAGCTCTCTTTTTCCATGGGGAAATCTGGCAGTCTATGTGACGTCGTCGCGCCACTAGGCTAGGGCTATGGCACAGGAAGACGTGTCAATCAGCTTCAAGGCGAGGCAATTGGTCATGAGTATGAATAATCCAATTGATGATGAAGCACCGAAGTCATGCGATCGAGGCTGAGGTGCAGGGCTTGAAGCACGGTTTGCAATTCCCGGAGTGCATTGTCAAAAGCGGGAAGAGCATGGTGACATGAGACTGGCAGCGCATCACGGGTGCGCAGCAGGCTTTCGGCAGATTCCGAAACACGGTCAATCAAAACAGTGATGGCCAGGACTGGGTCAAGTACTTGTTGAAATGACGGTCGAAGATCTGCGGGAGCATCAGAAGATGAGGCCATATGGCATGAGCCTGAAAGACAGGACAGCACATGCTGTTCAAGTAAGGAGACTTCACTGCATGAAGGAAGAAAAACTGGATACATCAAAATCTCACTTGAGACAAGGCAGCACATGCTGGCCTGCAGGAAAAAGAACAAACAGGGGGGGTGTCCAGCGGTGGGACGAAAAATCTCACTTGAGAAAGGAAAAACTAGAGGCGGAGAGTTCATCAAACGACATTGCAACATGTATTGAGACTGCATGGAATGAAACCTCCGTATGACATCACTGCATCGTTGTTAAGTGGCGCATGTCACTCTGACAAGATAACATTTCGACCAATGCAAGATTGTGCTCAAGATGGTTGTTTGTCAACAAGGGTTCAAAGGCGTATAGGTATGTATATGCACATATATGCACCTATACTTGCAGCTCACTAAGGAAATAACACTTCATCAACTTCGTCGAGCTACGTTTTATTTCCTTTGTGTGGCTACACTTTGAACCATGATGACAACATGAGTCTCGTTTGAGATATCAATCAAGCGTCTGTGAATCTCCACGCGCAACTCATGAGCAAGCACACTGCAGCTCTCTTTTTCCATGGGGAAATCTGGCAGTCTATGTGACGTCGTCGCGCCACTCCCCACAGTGTAGACTGGCGTCACTCGGCTGAGTAACGCACTGCTCCCATGTTTGCAACGGATTTACTCTAGTGCGTCTCTTCCCAAAGTACATCTCTTTTTCTTCTCGAGAGAGAACATCTGAAGGGTTCGATTGACTAGGTGCTCTTTCAATCCACGCAAAGAAACCAGCTTCTTCCTCGGTCTTGCAGATATGTCTGATTATCAGGTCCATGTGTTTGTTCGACGACTTACAACGAATCATGCAAGATTGGGCTCCTTGATTGTCGGTGAAAACAACAATGCGCTTTCCTGAAATCATGGGCTTGAAAAGGGACAAGCCAACTGCTATGGCCAAACCTTCGAGCTCGAAAATAATGGTTTTCTGGTCAGGTCTGGTCAGAGCTTCAAGCAACGCAGGCGGCACAGCTTCACTGAAGAAGTCAACGCATTGTCCATCAAGGTCGAACAACACTCCACCAATGCCAGAAAAACCTGAGGGCTCAAAAGATGCGTCCACATACAAGTGCAACCATTCGTAGTGTCTGACATCTACAACTCTAGGCTGGTTGTGCATCAAAAGGAACTTCAAGGACCTTAAAGCAGCTTCGAGCTCAGGGATAACCGAGGAGTAACCTCGAACTATGTGCTGGTTCAGCTCTTTAGGACATGCTCTAGCAAATTGAAGTCTCCCTCTAAGTCGCTCTGCTTCAGACCTTGATAGTTTCTTGGTCTCAAAGATGGTTTCAAGAGCTGCACAGAGTTCTTCTTTCCTGCTTGCGGTGTTTGCTATAAACACACCAGAAGGAGCTCGGGTGAAATCAAGCTGGACACCAAGGACTTTGCAGCAAATCTCGTATGGCACCAACTTGTCCTCCGAGAGCTTCCATCCCAATATTTGAAAGAGGGTGGATATGCAGACTTCGGTGTGTCGCACGGCCTGCGAATTGCTCAAACTTAGGAAATCATCAAAGTAGGAGGACCAAACGAGCTTTAACAACACGCTTCCTACATGCCATATTGCTAAGGCACACCTCAAAAAGGCGGTCACGGATGCAATCGATCCGAAAGGGAGCACCCTTGCTGATATATCTCTGCAGCCTGAGAATGTGGGTTATATACAGCTAAGTAGGAGTCCATGTCGTATGCGTGGTCTGACAGTGGGACTTGCTTATATGCTGCTGCCAAATCCCAGCATTTTGCTACAAAATCAGCGGCTCCTTTCTGGGCCAGGGTGGCCTTGAGGTACTCTGCACTCATGCCGGCAATGTGGTCTATGCCATGGATTGACACAGCTTCAGCTTGGGTTACCGAGGAATTCACTAGGCTTGCCCTGTAGTCGTCAATGGGTCGAACCTTGCCTTTCTGTGAGACGCCAAAGCGGCGAGTGAGTGTTGCTCCATCTGGCATTGACTGAGGATCTACAGGCCCGACCAAAAAGCCTTTCTCTAGTTCCTTCATCGTCGCCGCGTACACTCCTAGATCCAACTCAGCATCTCCAGAGCTCTTGATACTCGTCAGCAAAATGCTCCTCGCTTTGCTGGCAACTGATCTAAGGGCTTCAGTGGGCAGGTGAGCTGGCTTAAACTTACGAACAAAGGTATTGGATTCAGGAAGCGTGCCTGTCAAATCAAAACCCGTGCACATGTCGGTCACCAGGTTTGCATCTGAGAAGTTCGACTCTTCCAGCATCCATTTAAACACCAAAATACGCTTGGATGATAGGACTTCTCTCCTGCGCTGAGAAAGTCCTGACTTCAAGGTATGCTCATCCTGCCTGAGTGTGTTGGCAACATGAAGGGCGCGCCTCAAAAATTCCGATCTGAACCGACCAACCTCGGATGCCGACTTTGAGGAGCAAAAGGAAATGGCGTTTCTCATGGCTTGAGGGAGCTCTTCACTGCCGGCTCCTGGGTGCACCGCAGCTCGTGCTGCCTGGGTGAATTCTTCAGGTGTATGATGCACCCCTATCGTAACATAACTGTCACTCGCGACATCCCCCACGTGAGGAGTGGAAATCAATCTGGAGAAAGCTGGCAGTGGCTTGTTTTGGGGCCACTGCAAAACTTCTTTGAATTCACTAACCAGTGGAAGACAGCGCTTGGCAGTCTGGATTTGGGTGGCATGGCGGATCTGCTCCAGCTGCATGGTTTGCAGCGCAAAGGAAGGAGTGGCACATTGGACTCCGAGTTCCTGCACATGAAGGGCCAACTTGGTTGCAATGGGCCGGCAGAGAGGCCAGGGATACGCCGTCTCTTCGGACGTAGCCCAACCATTGTTCGTTTGGCCCCACGGTTCGTGGGCATGAGTGTTATCGCAGTGGCATTCAAGTTGGTGAAAGGTCGAAACGTTATGCACCAAAAGGGTATACTTTCTGCGTGAGCTTCCAAAAAGACAATGATGAAAGCGGGTATACTGCAAAGAAAATTCCTCCAAAAATGCCTTCATGTGGGTGGTCTCCCACATAAAACTGCGAGCTGGGTTTTCGATGGAGAAGAACACACCGTGTTGAATGCACAACCTGCATAATTGCTGGGTGACATCATAGAGCCGATTTGCTGAAAGGCCGCAAATTGGGAAGGCCGTTTGGGTGTTGGTCAGTGCGCAACACAGGTGGGTTGTACCGATTCTTCCTTTGGATAAAGCGCGCACGGGAGGCCGTGCCACATGGTGGGGCGGAATGAACGTATATGCAATGTGGCTCTCGAATTAGGGTTGAAACATGGTCAAAGGCAGTGGAATCAAGCAAGTCTAAGGCTATGACAGGTCCGGCCAATTTTGGATGGACAGCATGATGGTCGACTCCAAATGAGTCACGGAAGCCGATTTGCTTGATGACGGCTGTCAAACGAGCCGTTCCTGCGAAAATTTCGATGCAAAATAGGTTGCCTGCATCCTGTCCAGCACACTTCTGCTGTACAAGGTCGGAAAAAGCAGTTGAACTGGGACAAGATACAGGCTGTGGCTGGATTTGTCACGAGTGCTGTTGCAGCCCATGCGGCTTCGCACAGTTTGGCTCTGCACAGATGTGGAGTCCTCGTGAGCATTTGCCCCCTGGCGGGGCGTCTTTGCAACCTGATGGCAAATTAAAAGGCCAGCAGATCCTGTCACCAGATGGGCTTTGCAGGGCTTTCCCAATAAGTTCACGAGGGACGTTGGGGCCACGGCCCTTCTTCTTGGTCTTGCCCTTGCCTTTTCCCTTCCCTTTGGAGGTCTTCACAGTCTTGGTTGGACCATTGTCAATGTCCTCTGCCTTGCGCTTGTTGCTGGGCTGTGGCTGAGCTTTCGGCTGAGCTGGTTTAACAGGCGCAGTTGCAAGGGGCAGTAGGTGAAAACTAACACTGGGCTTTGACAAAATGGTTGGAAGGTACTTTTCCAGTGGCAATTCGCCGGCTCCGTCTCGTTTCAGGGAGGTCAGTCGCCCTGCTATGGCAAGGAAAGCAGCGCGGTCAGTGCGAAGGATTTGAACTAAGGTCGCTGCATGGTAGCCCGGTGGAGGGTCTTCTTGGAGATGCTGCAAAAGCTCGCTTTGGTACGCGTTCAAAACTTCACAGCTACAGAGCCCTATACGCCTCATGGCCTGAAAAAGCTCCAGCTCAGTTCGTGTGGAGCAGACCAACTCTCCCTGTTTGTCACGGATTGTCAGAGCGTTGTGATCAAGTACAAGTTCTTTGGAAGGTTTCTTCTGTTGAAGCTCATAACGTCTTGTCACAAAACGTTCTGGGTGGATATACAAGAGAGTGTCTTTTTCCATCATAGAAAAGACCAAGTCATAGTTGGCATGGGCGTTTTCTTCATCCCCTCGAAATCGCAAGCCTTTCAGGCGGCCTTGCTGCTCCAAAATCCTCCTTTCACGTTCAGCAGTTGGCAAAGTGCTCTGGACTGCATCCTCCTTCTTGTGGATTTCTGACTTGATATTGGCTACTACAAGAGTGTGGGCTTCAAATATCAAAAGTTTCAGAGAAGTAATGGTGGCCATATTGACTGCGACACGAGCACCTAAAAAGTCTCTGATGGAGTCATCACTAGGGGATGTCCCTGGCGGTGATACTGCGAAGGCTAACTGCGCCAGTGAGGCAACGTTGTTGTCGATAATAGCCTCTGTCTCTTCGGTGCTCAACCCAGCCTTTTTGGCACGATGTCTAAGGGCATCTGTCGAGTACACCAAGGATGTGGCTTCTTTCGGAGCATCGGCCATGGCCGCTGTGGGTCTAAGTGCAGTGTGCAGTGAGCTCATAAAAGTAGTAATTGAAAAACTGCATTGGGAAACATTATCTGAAAAAATTATTGGTGTGCTGGCAATTGCAGTTTCGTGGTCCGAAAATGAAATCTAAATTGCGGCAAAGTCGTGATGGTGATATGTGCACAAGCTGGCAATGCTTATTCGGAAGTGCATGCAAGTCCGGTGCAGATTTTCTTTCTCTCAATGGCTGCTGCAGGTGAAAGCTATGATTCACCTATGGCTCTTTGGCATCTCTTGCATTTGCGGGTATCAAGGAGGGTGGTTTCAAGGATGATTTCATGTTCGTCTGATGCAACTATGCCGCACTGAAATTGGCGCGTCTCAGAGTCCGACTCCACGTGGACAATTTTGCTGCTTTTATGCTGATACATCGTCATCTCGCCCCAAGCTTTGATGTGAGAGCGTCGGGAAGAAATCTTCGTCCAATGTCGAGGTTTGCCCTCGTCACCAGAGCTGTCCGACTCAGAGTCGGTAGATGAACTGCTCGAGGATGATCCTGATGATGACGAGCTATCAGCTTTCTGTGGATCTGGTCCGTTAGTCTGATTTGAGGCGGTCTGGTCTGACGATTGTGGGATGTCACGACAATCCGCAACAGCTGCTTGTCTGATCATCCCTGATCGTGTCTTGTCTGGCTGAAGGGCTCCTATTCGCACTTGTCGCAAAACCTCTTCAAGTGTGCGGAATGGAGCAGCAAGCAGATCACGACTGTATACTTCTAAGGATCCCTTTCCGGAGCTGTGGTGGCCCAGAATGAGTCTATGTGGCTCAGACGAACCTGCTTTTGCCAACCATGAGAGCGTTGTACACTTCAATGAATGGGACGACACGGAATGTAGGTCCGGGCTGATCTTGCTGAGCAATTCTACCAGCCATTTTGACGCTTCTTTGGAGGTAACAGACCGCTGACCCCAGCGTCCTGACTTCGTCGGCACTGCAAGAAGAGGGCTGTTGTTTTTCTGATCAAGAGAACTTTCAGCTTCTTGAGCAATCCTCTTCCACTCGAGTCCCCATGCTGGCGAGGTCAGTCCCCATATGGGGGCAACTAGAGGGAGTGGTAGGCCATGTCGGGCTACCTGTGCGGCTGTCTTGTGGGTGTACGCGCTGAAGTTCAAAAAGCCGTCCACTCTGTCTTGGTCGACATCGATGTCGAGTTCAAATGTGTTCACGCAACGTACATCCGACCAGCGACACCTGCCATAGAGGGCATACAAAAATGCTCCTGCTGCATATACCTGTCAAACAAATTCATGTCTCGGTTCCGGAGGCATTCTTCTAAAAATATGACCTCTTTCACAGTGAGCGGTCTGGCCTGTCTCCGTCCAGGTCTCTTCATTGCCGCTTGATCAAGGGTACCTTTTGCCAAGTGGTCTATCAGAGGAGATCCCAGTGAGCGGCCTCGCAACAGATGGACACTGAAATTTGCGGCTTCCACAAAGGAACTGAATGAGCTGAAGCTCAGCCCATCTTGGAATCCTTCCCATATATACTCAGATATATCGGCTGGTCTGAGCGGAAAAGGATCCCGCCGATAATAAAAGGATCGGTGCCACTTCACGAACCTGAGCAGGCTATTGGCTCTCTTCAAAACCGTCTCGGCACTGCGAGACCCACAAAGTTTCCTGATCCTGTCTAGGCACCCCTCCATGTCTGATTCCGCCCAATCTGGCAACCTTGCACCTAGGTTCAAGGTCCTCAGGTTCGACTTCACGTCGTTCCTGCCATCTGTGGGCAACTGCATGAGTGACTTGGGGGACTTCAGGGAGTGACCAGAGCGGCTCGTCTCCGAAGATCGATTTGAAAATTCCGGGAGCAGAGCACGAGGCCGTCGCTGACTTGAGCACTCATCATAGCTTGGTGCACTTCCCTATCGAAGGCCTCCAGAGCAGCCGCAGTAACAGGTTCCTGAGAGGAGTGAGCCTCACGGCAGGCATCGTCTGCAGCACTGTTGTCCTCCTCATCTGGCATCTCTGTATCAAAATCTAAATCAATATCAGGTCCTCCAAAAAGTCCAACAGGCTGAGAATCGGTTTCCACAGGTTCTTGAACATCAGTCTCTTGTCGTTCTGAGTCGGGCCCTGGTAGTTCAGCCAGACACCAACTGGTCGCCACACTGGATGACACTGGTGAATTGTCGGCTGAGCTCTCTACATTGGCGTCAATGTCAGGCGGAAGAGGAGTGTCCCTGGCCTCTTCGTTTCCGTCGATCGTCACCTTCCAAAACTTCTGTCATTGAGAGAAAACCCTGAGGCGGACAACAACACAAATAAACAAAATGCGGTGAAGCTGGAATGAATACGTGCTGCACATGTTCACACCAGGTTCATTCCTTTTCTCGGAGTCTCTGGTCATCGGAAGATCAAAGGCTCGGCCGCTCTGAGAAACACACAACTGATATCTTGTGAGGCGTTTTAGCATAATCAATCTGAGCAGCAAATCAAGAGCATGTTGGCGCTAATCAGCACCTCGTTTAAGAAACGGGGCGTCTGGTCTCCTGGTGGACCAGGTGAGGCTGTGATTAAGGACTCAACCAGGCTATTCAAAGCGGACAGGTTGTCGGGCAGAGATGCTGTCATGTTCTGAACCAAATATCCAGGGTCACGGCAAAATTCCGGAGCTAAATCAGGCTTGGTGATAAAACGCTTGAATTGGATGGGATCACCGTTGCAACAAGGCACCATAAGGAAAGAATAGGATGTTCGATGTGTGCCACAAAACGTCAGCAGTCTCTGTGGACAATAGTGAAGTGCTGCTTGGCAAAGCATTGGGATTTGTTGTTCCACCAGGCAAAGGGTTGTCGAAGGTTGCACCAAAGTTCGACACCTCCTTGTCCTTGGTCAGCCCCAGAACAAAGGCGTAGAACACCACGCACTGTGGATGATCCCTCATTTGCCCGTCCCTCTTGGATCCCAAGCAGGTTCAAATGGAGACTGCAGAATTGGGTGCGAAGATAGGCGAGCTTGCCAGTGTAGCCAGACTCTCCCCTGCCCAATGACAATACATTCGCTGTGGCCAGGCTCAGGCGGAATGTGATGTGCGTGGATTGAGGTTCTCGGACTGGAGGGGCGTGTCCCCATTCAGCTGGAAGGTCAGGGGGGCTGACATCAAAGGCTGTCGACTGAAGCCGAGGAAGTCCAAACAAAGGGTTCAGCGAACAGCATCCAAAGATATGGTATGAGTGGTCGCCCAAGTGGCATATGTAGCTTGGGTCGTGGGAGATAGAAACTGTGTTGGCCTTCAATTTTCGCAATGAAGTCACAGAATTCATTGAAAGGGTCCCCCGCATGGCCATGAACATGATCAAGCAGTATGCCCGTGGGCGTAAGCGCAGTCTCCAAGAGCTGATAGCAGCCACGAAGCATCTGAAAAGATGTGTCACATTCCAGCGATCCAATTTGTCCTCCAGCTTGGTGTAGAGCAAGCATAGAGTCACTGCGGAACACAGTGGGGATGTTGGAATTGAGGCCAACGCGCCACAGGAGTGACCACGTGAGCGCTTCTCGCTCCGCAATGCTGGAGCCCACTCGATCAGCCCCGATGTACCAGGCATGCTGTGGGTCATATATACAAATCTTTCCATATGTCAAACTCAAAATAGATAAAGGGTTTCAATGGTTGTGGAGGCAGAACAAAAATGTGATTGAAAAAAATATCTCCTGACAGAAGTGTACAGAACTGGGAAAGATTTGCAAATGGCGACCATGCATGAGAAAAGTGATGCCGCCGCCCACAGGCCACCCGGCACGATCGAGATAGGGATAGATTTCATAGTAGCTAGACAGATAGATACAAAAAAAAGATCGATAGCTAGTTCGTTGGTTCGTTGGTTAGTTCGTTCGTTGGAGAGAGGTTTACATGGATAGTCAGATTGATAGATTGAAATTGAGACACGGATAGAATCCAATATAGATATAGGAAATAGATTTAGAGATGGAGATGACGTTTAGGCAGATATTGATCTAGAGAGATCACGCGCGGACGATCTGTCTGTTCCAACGCCACAGCGATTGCAGTGGCGGTTGTGACACGTTCTGGATCTAACCCCGCAATGGTCGTGACAAGTCATTTGCCAACCTGATAGGCCTGCGCCTCGTAAACCTCTGAAGAACCAACAAAGTGTCACAAGCCATTTGTCTGCTGACCGCCAGAATTAGGCCGTCTTGGGGTGTGAACACTTGAAAATTCGCTAGATTGATACCCTTGCACCAATCCAACTGAAGGCAAAAGCATCGGTCTAAACTACGAAAAAACGACTTAGAAAGCCGGACCAATGCGGCCAAAGTAGGCTCAACAAAGTTGAAACTACCCCTCTCAGCCCATCGATGTTTCTGCGAAGTGTGTGGCATCGGAGTCCAAGAGGAACAGTGCTCTGCCAGGAACATCGCAATCTCAAGATGTGTGAACCTGATGATCTGCTTATCCTCGCTGTGGTGCCAATCAAGAAGCACTTGCATGAACTTGGTGACAAAAGTCTTGCCATACTGCTCAAACAATCCTTCTGCAGAATCCTCAAAATGAATTGGAAGACCTTCCAGTGGATCATGACTATCTGGGCATCCACGCGCATCCAGCAAGTCAGGAACTTCTTCATCCCCATCTCCTTCCAAAGGATCTGTCTCGACATCATTGTTTTGGCTAGTCCCTGTCCCAAAGTCCACGATTGCAAGGTGTAGATCTTGTAGTGCACGTAGATCTCGAAGTTCACCTTCGTGATGTCCCTAAAGTCGTTGGTGTAGAGCTAAAAGCTCAGTGCCGTGTAGTCGCATCGCTGATTTTGCTTCTCGATCAACCCGATCGTTCCATCTCGCTGCCCAATTGTCAAAGTCATCGTCAAAGTTGCTCCAATTGGCATGACCTGGTACATGTCGCACGAAAATATGGACTTGTCGGTGATATAGCAGACCTTGTAATTCCTTCCAGTCATTTTCGCAATGTCCACCTGGCACATCTTCAATGTCCTTCAGCATGCGGATAGTTCCCTCCGCCGCAATAAAGGTACTGTCTGTCCAGATTGTGGTTTCTGTAGGAGCCTCAAATGCAATTTCCACTGCCGCAATAATTGCTTTCAACTCTGCTCTATCATTTCCTTGTCCAAGTCCACCCAAGGTTCCCTTCACCACGCGTTGGTCAGTGGATGCATTCACCACTGCCCAAGCGCTCAGCTGATACAGTTTGTGTCGCGAGCCAAAGCATGATCCATCTGTAAAGAGATGACATGTGTCCCCAAAGTGAGGTCTTTCCCGTTGGACTTGATCTGTTGCTTGACTTGCTTTGTCTTTGAAGATCTGCCAATGAGGGTTGACAGATGGCACCAGTCGTAGTTTTTTGGAAATTGGCATTTCTGACCATCGCTGAGTGATCGGGTGCTTTTCATACAACCGTCTCCTTGCGGGACATGCTGTGCAACGATGTTCCAGAGAGTCATCAAGGCCGCAAAGTTGACATTTCCCTGTAACTCCCAGATCATATCTGCCATGTTGTTTTGGTTCAAGGAAAGTTCCATCCTGAAGTCGCCAGATCAATGGTTGAAGATGCGCAGGAACGGAGGAAATAGATTGCCGTAAGACCCGATGATCAATACCATGTAGTCCAGCAAAATCTTTGCGTCCGCATACTTCAAGATGTAGTTTCCATGACCATGCCTCCTGAGCCATGTCATAGAGCACCTTCTCGTCCACATCCAGCCATTCCATCAAAACTCCATGATGATCATAAAGAAAAGGTGGAACAATGGTCCAGTGTAGTAGCTTGCATACTTCAAGCAGCTTGGCAAAGGGGCCCTGCTTGGTGGATCCGTCAAACTTCTCCATGTAGCTCATCCATAGCTGGAGGAAAATGGGCCGTTTATATGCGATTCTCCTGAATGTCGACAAGACCAGCCATGCTTGATAGAAACCAGGATCACACTGCGGATGACACAAAAGTCCAAGTCGTATCCCCGGGGCTGCGCCGGCTTTCTGCTAACCGAGTGCTTTCATGGCTGCAGTCCTCAAAGTCTTGATGTGTCCCCAGCCAAGGGTAAAAATTGAGGCTCCATAAAAAGCTCTGGGCCAAATCGCCTGTCTGAGCAATTGCTGCTTCTTCCAATGTGAGGCAAGGCATCTTTCAGACGTGGCCAGATTTCTCCCAGGGAATCGAATCTTTGTGCTTGAGCGGTGATTCTGGTGGCTTTGCCATAATTCATCTGCGCTCCCAAGTCTTTGCATGCTGATGCCACCTCCCAGCCCAGCATCTTCGCTTCTTGTCTGACTCTGGCATCTGTGGTCCAGACATAGGACTTCTCCTTGTCCAGCTCCAGTTTCCATACTTCTGTCCATGTCTGCATGGTCACGATGCCCTGCTGCAAAGCTCCCGAAGAACGCGCCAATATCTCCAGATTATCGACATAAGAGACTGTCCGACTCCTCCTCGAGAACTCATGCATGTAGCAATGCAGGGTAATTCCCGCAATTGACATGGCCACGCATGAAAGAGAGCACCCTTCTGGATACCCATAGTTGGAGAAGACCGGAGAACTGATTTCTCCTTGCACCAGGAAGCGTCTCTCTGTGTTGTCGAGGAAGTTTTTCCAAAGTGCCAGAGGCTTGGCTGGTAGTCCAAGATGGTGTGCAATCTCAAAAATAGGATCCCGAGGCAGGGATTCGAAAGCTTTTCGAAGATCCGTAACAAAGCCTGTCAACAGTTCATCTTCTTGCCAACTTCGTTCGATCAAACCTTGAAGGACCATCCAAATCTCTGCCACCTCACAGCCAGGCATAAAGCCTAGTTGAGTTTCATCCGCCGTACGGGCCAGGTAGCGTAGAAAGCAATAAGCTCGTAATGACCCCCATGAACGGTACACAGTAAAGTAGATGATCACTGGCCTGAACTCATTGACCCGAATGGCTTCCGCTTTCTTACCCAGAGAGTGTACAAAACCCATTGTCCAAATCTTCGGCCAGCATGCCTGGTCTTCACACTGGTGCAGCAGTTCCACAAGAGCTTCTTGATATGCATGTGGCATACGTTGCAGATCTTGATGACTGATTCCATCAGGTCCTCGAGCAGCACGAAGGCCATACCGCTTGTTGGTAGCCATCCAAGCTTCAACCGAAATATCAACGTGAGGAAGATTCCCGGCTGGTAAGAAGGCCTTGGCAAAACCAATGATTCGTTCCCATTCAGAAGGTTGTGGGAGCGGATCTTTCCACCATCTTTGGCGCCAAAAGGAGGTCAGTTGCTCATGAATCTGCTTGGCAGTCACTGCACGCTCTAGAATTTCTGCTTCAGCTCCTTCTGAAAAAAGCCACTCTCCATCCAATGCCACTATCTGTCCTTCTTGGGATTCAACTGGAATGTTTTGTCCTGCAACTTGCAAAGTTGCTGGAAGCTGAATTTCATGTTGAACATCTAGATGTACTTGAGCTTGTTCTGCAAAAGATCCCAAGATCGTGACTGGAGTTTCCTTGACCAGATAGTTTATTCCACCTCGTGGTTCCTTCCTGGTGACTTTAAAAATCTTGTGGCAGTCCGCTTCATACTGGAGTTTCAGCAATTTTCCTCGTTGCCGCGCATGCCAAGATTCATAGTTCCGGAAGTTCAATTCAAAATCCAGAAAAATGGCCTCACATATAGTTCCAGTTCAGGTGGGCAAGCCGCCAAAGTTAAAGGAAGACCAGAGAGTTTCGTAGGTCGCAATCTCCACCACTCTTCAAAACCTCCACTGAACCCTTTCGCAAAGCGAATCGATCTCCACAAAGAGGCCCGATATTCAATGGCGTCTGGTGTCTCCTTTCCTGCCTTTCTCGCATGCCGCATGCTCTGCAATCTACGCAGTTGTTGAAACCATCTTTGGACAGATCGGCCAATGAAGTCCACTTTCAGCTCAACCTCACCTGGCCTAGATGGCTTGACCATTGGGCAGTCCGCTGTTCGATTGACTGGAGTATGCCTTTGGCAACGTGCTCTGCAGGTGGGAGGTAAACCTTGAGCATGTTTGTCCATATAGGGGGCGAAACTGTCCGCATAAGAGCTGGCCCATGATTCTAGCCTTTGAGTCAATGTTTGTCCACCATCTCGTGGAACGATGTGATTTGCTTGACGCCACTCTTCGTAGGCCAAGGAGTCCCAAGGAATTGCTGCACAGGTAGAGGCCAAACATGTTGAGTCATCTCTCTGCTTGGTGCATCAATTTGAACACCAAGAGCTGCATGGTCAGCAAAGACTTCCCAACATTGTACTGCAGTCACAAAGGGGAGCAGCTCTGGGGAGAGAAGCACATGGTCGGTGCTGGTGGAGTTACGGAAGGTCATAGCATAGTCTTGTCCCCAAAGTTCATGGGCAAGTGCTTGAGCTTCCTTCCATCCAGCACGTTGAAGGACTCCCCAACCACGTAGCTCCTCCAAAGGATGGTTGAAGTCCCCCGCTTAATGTAATGTGGTGTCCATGAGGCTGTTAGTATCACGAAGAGCATTTGGCCAACCATAGAGTATTGCACCCAGGATTCCAAAAGGGCCGGAGTAATGTTGTGTTACCAAAGCTCTGCCCAATTGATGTTCTCCGTGCTCCCAGTGACATTGCACTTCACGTGCATTCAGATCGGAACTAACCATCACTCCTGACCAGACTCCTGCATGTGTAGATCTGGCTCGCAAGGGCAATGGTGGGCTGGCAGTGATCTGTAAAGATCTATGTGCTTCTGTTCCAGCCCCGTCGAATCTTTCTGATGCATGGCTTTTGGCTGATGCCTGACAAGTGGGTCTCGGCGATGTTCCATACTCCGTATGGCAACTCAGAAATGGAACGTTCCTTGTTGGAGACTCCAGATGGATTTGTCGTTCCGATCCAAAGAGGAGGACCAGGATGCTGTGCCTCACCAATACGTTCACCTCCAGTAGAGCCAGCCACAGCTAGAGTGCCTGGAAGTGTAGTCATCCAACAGAGAGGCAAACCACCCCATACCAGCCATCGAAGTTTGCCTTCGACCGTGGGCCCTTTCTGTATGCCTCTTTGGTTTGCTCGCAATGTCCTGCCTGTTGGGTGCCCCGCAGTACTGGAGAGGTAAAGCACATAGATCAGAATATGGTGCAGAGTTCCTGGCAAGTATTGTGGTTGAGCTTCTTGATGAGGCACTGAACTCTTGCTCACCCTAGCTTGAAATCCACTCTTGCTCTCTTCCTCCGCTTGGTCTGATACTACATGCAGGGTTTGGCTGTTGTCTTCCTGTAAGTCCGGCGGTGCATAAAGAATTCGGACCACAGAACCATCTGGCAGATCATGTGCTTCATTGCGCTCAGTCATGATGTGTCCATTGGCAGAGACAAGACAGTTCGGTGCATCATAGTCCATCCGAAGCTTCCTCAGAATTTCAAACCGAATAGCAGGTGACTGTGTATATAAGAGCGCGATCTCAAAACCACCTTGCCCTTGCCAATTTTGGTTGACTATCTCAATACGTATCTCAGCGATGACAACAGACAGGTCCATATTGTTCTGAGTTGGCCGCACCACAAGTACTTGATCCACCCGATTGAGTGTTTGAGGAAGTGAAAGGAGGTGAATAGTATTGTGAGGCTCCACAAATCTTCCAGCCCAAGAGTGAACAAAGTGGTGAGAATTCACCGATTGTTCCAAAAGCAGGGCAAATTCAGTACTCCTAATTGCACCATACTGCAGCTCATCCATCCGGACAGGATGAACATCTTCTGGTTCATCTGTATCAGCTGTAGCCAAAACCAGAAGTGTACCTTGCCGTAGGCGATGTCCTCCAGTGAACTGGTACAGGTTGAAGTAGGTTGCAAGCAGAGCACGTTGCAAAATCATTGCATTGAGCATGCCCTTCTCTCTGTCAAGGGAGTTAGCCATGATTACACTCATGGCTCCCCCAACAATTCTTTGATATGCAGCCGTAAGTGGTACTTCTTGAAGGGATGCATAGGTGGTCCAATAGCCAATGATCCGCACGATGTCCTCCAAGGTGTCCACCGCCTGCAAAATGATGTAGCTCCTGGAAGAGTTCCATTGGGATTCCATTCAACGTGGCCAAGCAAGGTTTCGCATAGCATTCATGTCCGGGAACGTCTGTATGCATGAAAGCTGCTCCTCTGACAGTATTGGAATACACCCTCGGCTCCAACTCCCCATAGAAGCGTCCAGGTGTCGTAGTCCAAAACTGAGATTCAAAAAGAACAGGAACTTTGCCAACTTGTGTGTCTACATTGGCTTCAATGAGGTAGATCTCGTACGTGTCATCATAGTGGATGGAGCTTCCGATAGTATGATGGGTATCGATGAGGGCCCACTGAACTCCTGGCCTCGCCAAATCAGGCCAGTGTTGCACAATTGTGAACATTGAGCATCCACATGTAGTCGAAGAAAGGTAGACCGGCCTGTGTTTGTGGGATCCGGCTGATAAAACTTCCACCTTCGATCTCCTCCACGGCTCTCAAGAACAGAAACATCTCCTTCTTGACGAACTTCTCCTGCATCTTCTCCAGGTGGAAAATCATCCCAATCCGTCGGATCCTCCACATCCATCTGTGCTGTGGCTTCAATTGTTTGAGATCTCTCTCGCAGAAACCTCAGAAACTGATCTGTGACACTGCAGGTCCTTGGACTGTACTTTGGGTCACCTGCATGTTCTGGAACTTCAACGGCCAGACCAGACTTGGTCTGGAGAAAAGCATCCCGTGAACCCTCATACGGAATGCCGCTCTGCAAGCTTGTCACATTGGAACCATGAACAACCTGCATACTAGACCCCAAGAGGAACATCCATAGCCACCAAAAGAGATACTGTATGTGCTTTTGCACCTTCACTGGCCCCGGCGCCCTGCGAGGAGCGCAAGGCCCGGGCGTGAACCGTCACTCTTGGCGCTGCTTCTTGCTGAGCAGCGCCTCAATGTTTGCAAAACCAGATCTGATGTCGGTGGCCATGTCGGTGATGTTCTTCTGATTCTCCTTGACCTGGCCCGACAGCAGGTTGACATCTTGTCGCAGTGCCGCGGCACTCTGTCCTGCTTCTCCAAACCAGGTTTCAACTTCTGATTTTGTTCTCGCAATTCAGTCAGTCCTGATTCCAAACGCTGAAAGCGTTGTTCAGTGACATCCTTCACATTGTTCTGAACAGCATCTTGCATCTGCGACTGAAGCTGGTCCAACTTGGTGGTGCGTCCCATGGGGTGATCCTGTTCGCCGGTCTCCCGGAATTTGTTGAATCCTCCCCAAGGATCTACTCCATTCCACGGCATCACATTCTCCTTGTCCTGGCTTGGTGCCGCACTGCTGCTGGCTGGAGACTTCTTCATGTAATCTTTGGTCTTGGCTGAAGTGAGCACGATGTGATCATTCCTGCCCTGCTCCTGCTTCTTGTGCAATGTGACCAGAATGTCACCTGATGTCGTCGAGGGAGGAGGATCTTCAGCACCAACAAGCCAGCCTTGTCCATGCTGGTCATCCCCATTGCTTGAGGAGACCTCGTACTCCAGCAGACTGAATGCCGTACGGCAATGGTCGCAACTCATACACCGTACTGACATTCACCTGCTGGAACGGTGTGTCTGGGCGCATCTCCTTGTGGAGCTGTTCTGCATCTCTGGTCAACACACGAATGCCAAATCGTGACCCAAACCTTGCAAGTGCAACTCCACGATCAGCCACCTTCAATTTGTGGGTGGCTTCTGATTTGCTCAGTCCTTGTAGCCAAACCACGGTGAAGTCTTCAGAGGGAGAACGTCCATCTTCTTTCCTGGGCTCAATGTAGATCCCTTCTGTTCCTGATCTTTGTTGGAGTCCATCTGCGCAGACCTTTGGGATTCTCATCAGTACATTGAACTGTTCAGCTTCGGCCGGGTTCACCCTTTTCCCACGAGCGTTGAGCCAGCTCCGTCCCCACAAATCGACCACCACTTGATCCAATTCACAGTCAACTGGGGCATGAAATCTTTTGCAGTCTGGACCGCATCTGTCCCCTCTGCAGAGCATCAATCTTGGGAACTTTTCCATGATCTTTCGAACTGGAGATGATGAGAAATCCTCCCAACGGCCACTCCACTCATCTTGCCAGACAATGATCTTGAAGGTCAGTGTGTGGATAGGCTGAGCATCAGCAACGCTTGCATCCTGCTTTCTGGCAATAGAGCTATCTGTCAGTTGGATCAGTGAGCCCTCAATGAGGATGGCTTCTTTCGCGGGGAGATAAATGGCAGGAGATCGAATGTCCGTGACCGGCATCAAACCTTGGCTGGCAGGCGGCACTGGCGCTGTGCTGAGAATGGCCAGGGCGTCGAGGGTGATGGACTTGTCTTCACGAGGATACGGAGCTGCATCTTCAATAGATCCAAATTCCACTCTTGTCCGTGGCCACTTGGTCAATAGTGATCTGGTGAACGTCCTGGCCCTCTTCCGTCACAAAGGTCTCGACTGGCAGTAGTCCTTAAGAGCTTCGGATCTATGGCTAGTCCAGTTTTGGTACTGCTCCATGATTCCTTCTTCTTCTCCGATGTTGAGGCTTGGTATTTGGAGTGAGCACGGAATCGAATCTGCTTGTCCAACTCGTCTGGCTTTACCCATAGGAAACTGTTTTGGGGTTGAGATCCCAAAGCTTTGAGAGCTGCCCAACTGTTCTTCCATTTCAGGGCAGCCTGAACTGGCACAGCACCCATTTTCTTGATGGCGTGCAGGACTCGCTCTTCGGACTTTTCTGTTGGAACTCCATGTCGATGAAGAAGATCCTGTAGTTCCTTGATCATGAGGTTTTCTTCTTGTTGTGTCAGCCCTTTCGCAAAGATCTCTCCATCATTGATGTCTTGAAGCGCTTGATGCCATTCAGCAACATCTGGAAGGGGTTTTGTCAACCAATACCCCAGGCTGTAGCCCAAGTGCATCAAAGCCACAGTTCCACATGTGTGTGTGGCTCAATCTGTGAGTACTCCGCATTGAAAGAGACCATCAAAGTTCGAAGAACAAGTTGCCTCCTCGCCGTCTCGGCAAACTTCATGATCTGCGCTCGATGGTCATGATTCAATCCGTCCCAACAGACATGAAGAGCATTCCCTTTGGCCATGATTTCCAAAAGGATCCAGTGTCCTTGAAGTGCTGCACACCCTCGAAGTACACCATGAAGAGCTGCAACCAGCCAATGATTGACGAGTGGGTCTTGGGTTTCTGTCACCAACAGAATACATTGTGATGCAGGTATCCATGCATTCCCTTTCAAGGCATCCATCTCGATCAGCATTCGTCGAGCTTGTCTGTCAATGCATCGATCCCCCAGTCCAGGTAGCTGAGAAGGTTCACCCCAGGCACAAACTTCGAAGTAGCTTTTGAAGGTAACATCATGTCGAATCCTCTCATCCAAACGCCATTCATTGCCTTCTGAATCAAAGATCTGCCGGTGGTACAATCTGGGGAGAGTTGCCACTTGGTTCAAGATCTCGAAGACAAAAACCCCGGAGTTGACTTCCAATGAGGGATTGTCTGGATGATCACTTTCTTGGTGAGTCTGAAGCGTCACCTTGATTTGTCCATCTGCATGGGGTTTCCTTTGTATCTTCTCCTTCTGCACCAAGGCAAAATGACCCGTCACTGCTCCTGTCGTGATGTCATTGTCAAGGGGGAGCTTGCCATAGAGGTCCACCATCTGTCGGATGAAGCCATCGCCCTGAAGTCGCCGCTCTGCTTCAAGAAATTCACAAACTTTGGTGGATCCTTGCAAATTGGTCTCAATGAAAATCTCCTCCTGTGGATCTAAGACCTGCAAAGGTCGATCAACATATTTTGGAACCATACCGTGGGCTTGACGCAAAAGCCACATCTTGTACATGCACAGCATCTTCCATGGCGTTGCAGCAGTGCCGTTGACAAAGTCGATCATGTAGCTACCCATCCAAACCGCTTGAATAGGTGATGCAACTTGTCCTACAAGACAAAGTCCTTCTCGAAGGCTCGAAGTGAGCCTCATTTGGGGGTCAAGTCCGCAGAGCACTGCGGCTTCTCTGGGATGCACCCATCTTGCTCTTCCTGTGACATGACTGATCAGGAAAAAGCCGCGTACCCCATCTCGAAGTAGACGTACTTCATTGAAACCTTTAGATCTGCAGCCGCATGGACATGCCTGCAAAGAAGTGGCATAGCTATGGAGGAAGCAAGGGCAGACGTCTTCTTGCCGCAACTGGCGTAGGTCTGCACCCTAGGCAGGATCTCGCAGAATGGCAAGCTCATGTTCAGTCAACGGAAGGTCTTCTTCTTCATGAAGTGGCCACTGCGGCCAATGAAGGAATAGTTGTCCCAACGTTCTCAAAGCTTGGTCTTCTGGAAGATCTGCAACTGAGTGAAGTTGGTATGCCTTCGCATCATGATCATCCACCATCGTGTTCTTCTGCACGGCCATGTTCGATCCAAGTTGAGGATGCCCTGCACAAAGTCCATACCCAGGCTCCACGCCAACTTCTGGATGCCCTCCTGGATGTAGCGCGCTTCACCGGCCGCCTTGACATTTTGCAAAAGAAGTGCAGCCACTTGCTGCTCCCACGCTGTTTTGATCACTGCAAAGAAAGGTTGGGACCTATTGTCTGCACTGCCTTTCTGATCCCCTTGAATGGACAGGGGTTGGCATGGAAAGCCTGAAGCAAGTGTACACCTATATAATTGGCTGGGGCGTGAGATGGAATCTGGCCCTGTCAGAGCTGCAAAGAACATTTCCCTGGACTACCCTGTGCCCATTCATCTGTAGGACATTACACATGAGTGGGTTCAAATCCACGGCAGCTAATTTGCAAAATCCTACTGCCTCCAGTCCTTGAGAGATACCCCCATTCCGGCACAGATCTCTTTGACTTCATTGATCCTGATTTGATCATCACCAGGAAGAGGCACACAGATCGAAGAAGATAACCTCGTCAAAGTCCAGGAGCGAAGTTCATCGGCATAGAGCTTCCAGACATCATAGAGTGTGGCCAACTGACCTTCCTGGAGTTCGAATTGCTGAGGTGCTGGCATGGCCTTCTGTCCGTGGGCTAGGCACAGCACCTGATCTCCGCCCATGTGGCGAACCACCCCTGTCCAGAGGTCACAGGGAGCCTCCAGCGAGTCGCGAGTCGTCCATGGGTCAAACTGTTGAACGATCACTCAGCTATTAGCGGACGCAGCACTACCAACTGGCAGGAGCTGAGCCAAGTGCTGATCTAGAGAGATCAAAGTCGTTCCAAAGAGATTCTGAAAGGAAGAGATGTCAATCCGAGATGGAAAGCTACGTCAAGGGAAACAGAGATGGAAAGACCACGTTGAGACGATACGTCCTGACTCCAGACGTGTGAAAAATACGACGAAACGTCTCGAAACGTCAAAACGTCTCTCTCTCTCTCTCTTTTGACGCCGTCTCGGTCGTGTTTTGCTCGGTGGGAACGGAGTGGGTCCGACCCCAGGGCGCCTCGACGCCGGCCCAGCCCCACGGGAGCACGGCGGAGTCGTGACGGAGTTGTCACAACGAGCGTTTCAAAGAGGGAGAAATTTTTTCCACGGGCACTTGGTAACGAGCGACCTCGCTGCGGCCTGCAGTTGCTGTGCGAATTCGCATCGGTTCCACCGATGGTTAGCTGGTTCCACCAGCGTAGTCAGGTCCAATGGTTCCCCCAAAATCTGTGCAAAGCATGGGAACGCATCTGGACGAAAATTCCTCGTCAATGAGAACCTCTTCATTGAGGGAGCAGCCATTGACAGAGGTGAGGAGTCCACGTGCGAAGGCGCCGTTTAGCGCTGGTGGGTACTCCTTCAAAGCAGCGGTCGACCATTGGCCAGTCGCATCTCTACCGATAGAGAGGCTCTTCGGTAGCTCTTTGGCCTCTTGCCATTGGCGGAGTTCCTGTTTGAAACCCGGAGCGTTCAGCATAAGAAGGGATGTGGGCTTGGGGGATTTTGCACCCCAGAGGCCCTGCGCCAGCTGAATCAGCTCAAAGCCAGGCAGTGTAAGGATAATCTGCATCAGGGGGGTCCTCCAAATGGAAACAGAGTCCTCATTTTGGGGGGGGCGGATGTTCAAGCATGCCTACCCCGCCTGTGCAGTACAATCCTATCATAGCCTCTAATTCAAAGCCCATGAGGCTATTGCCGACTTTCACTTGGCTCAATTCACGAAGACGAAGAGCATCAAGCCCCCAAGGCTGCACAAGAGTACGAAAGAGCATGTAGGGCATCCGGCAGATGTCGTTCTCGTGCTTGAGACCAGGTTTCACAGGGCGGCCCTCCAATGAGGCCGACCACAATGCGGCGCGCAATGGCATCCAACCAGAAGAGGCGAGTTTGCGGCTTTGTCAGGTCCCCCCAGGTGACACTGAGGACCACGTCCAAGGAGATCATGTGAATCTGCATCTCAGGAAAATCGACTTTGAAACGATCAAAGTAAGATTGCACATCACCCATGCGGTCGGATCAAGGCGCGGCAAGCATCAGCGCCAACGGGAAGGACCTGCAAATCCTCTTCTGTAGCATCATCCAAAAATGGATGCAAAGTGCGGCAACAACATTCCCAGGAGAGCGGACGCGCACCAACCCGGAGGCGAATGTATTGCTCGCTGCGATCAACATCGAGGGTGTCAAGCAAGCCAAGATAGAGCTCCTCCAAAAAATCCAAGTCATAGTCCAGCATGTCACCGCCGGGCGGGGTTCAGCAGGTCGAGGTCCCAGAGCTTGAACAGGAGGGAGAAGTCCATCGAGGCGTAGCTCCATAGAGGCATTGGTAGCGGAGCCAATTCCCTCTGTAGGGTGTACATAATGTCCACGACGATGGAGGCTACGTCGACAAAACTCCGATCTGATCAAATGATGCTTCAGGCGGCCGTAGGTGTGGTACTCTTTGAGACAACAGCCGCATTGTGTGGTGTTGAAGAGGCGACGTACTGGATGGACCATCCCATGAACTTTGAACATGTGAGCTCCACATCCAGCTCGACTGGCAAATCTCTTCTCACACGCCATGCAAGCAAAGACACCAGAGGAAAGGTCTTGAACAGCCATAGGGGAGTGACAAGTCCGCCATGTTGATGAAGCTGCTCGAGAATACGTCGATGAAATCCTTGAACTTCATGACGATTGCTATGCTGAGCCGCGGAATGGAGTCCTGCTCGCTTGATCAATCGTTTCCAGTAACCTCGATGATGTTGCATCAAATACGCCCAGGCAGGAAAGTGCTCCTTTGGGTCCGGAAGACTAGAGGAGTTGTGCAGTTGTGCCCACATCCAACCTAGATCACAAGCAATGAGTGCAGTCCATTCCACATCCTGGTTGATCAAACCCCATGCAGTCGAAGTCCCGCAAGCATATAGAGCGCCGAGATGTCGAAGACGCTGCATGCGAAGTAGATCAGATGGATCAGGTAGGCCGGTGCGGTGTAGAGCTTCTGCATCAGAGACTGGAGTATGTCCACTGCCTGGGAGCAAGCGCTTGTAGAGCTTGAGCAGAGAGGAGTTCACAGACAGGCAGCGATTTTGATACAGAACTCGTCGATGACGATGGAAAGCCGTCTGAGCAATGCTGAAACGCCTTCGAGCCTCCTGTCTCATGTTGCCCTTGTGATGTAGAAGACTGCCAAGATGCTGATATGTCGGTACGACATGGATTCGTTGGGTGCCAGTCTCCGTCAAGATTGGAAGGGTACGGCTCGCTGTCGGCCCAAACCAGCGTTTTTTGGCTGCAATCGAACCTTGACCTTGAAAAACAAAGAGCACAGCTGTTTTCCCCTGCTGCAGATTTGGCGTCATGGCAAACTCAGCCGTCTTTTGGAGCAGGAGACCACAGAGCTGGCTGGTCTTGTGTTCAAGTCGAACAGGATCCCTGTCAGATAGACAGAAGCAGGAGTCGTCCATCCAGGTTGGGCCAAGGAAGCTCATGGAATTCTCCTCCATCTGCGTGGTCAGAGTGCTGGGCAGCGCATCACAGCGGAGTCCATCTTCAAGCGGTATGTGGTCAAGCACTCCCAGAGTAGTCAAATCCTGTTCCAGGTCTCTCAGCAGTGGCGCCCACAAAAAGCTAAATATGAAGTCCGCCCAGCTGTCGCCAGGTCTGGTACCGATGCGCGTTTTGCATCGGTCCATCTGTCCATGCACATGGAAGTGCGTGTCTGCGTGCAGGGCTTGGACAACCATCTGCATGTGAGGTGGGACGCCTGCGCGATGGAGCGCATGATCCTGAGCCAGGTGCTGGTACAACTCATGTAAGAGATCAGGTCCAAGGCCCAAACGGGCTCCCATAGCTGCAATAGCTTCGTCGCATACAGGACCACCAATAATAGCGAGTTCCCGGATGAGGCGATAGAAGGCTTCGCAAAGATCAAGGAAGACGAGACTGATGTTGTAGCCCTGTCGCTTTCTGGATCGAAGAAAGGCCCTGGCCATGTGCACTCCCAAAGTAACAAGGATCTTGCGCTTGCCACCCACCTGTTGATGCTGAAGGTAGGCCTCGAAGAGGTTCGCAGAGTGAGTGCGGAGGCATCGATGGACTGTTTTGCCGATGTGGGAAGAGATCAGAATGCTGCGATACGAAGAAGGCAGATCCATAGGTCCTTTCTGTTTCCACACCGCCTGCAGTCGACCTCCTTTATGCACAAGGCTTTCTTGTCCATGGGTATAGAGCTTAATGCAGGATGGCATAGGTCTTCCGGGCCAATATCGCAGGAGCAGCATGACAGATCAGAGCATCAACCTCGTCAGGCCCAGTGGCCTTGCCCGGGTGGACTCTTCTGAAAGCAGTTTCAAGGTCTGTCAGGCTGGGAAGATCTTTGACCTCCATGTCAAGGGCATGGCATTGATATCTGCGCAGATTGTCAATCCATTGTGCCCGTTGTTCTGCAGGAGTCCGTCGGACACCGCCCTCCATAGCTTGAAAGAATCGAATCCAAACTTCACTAGCTTCATTGGGGGTGGTGCAGATGTGGTTGGTCTCATCTCGGATCATCGGAAGGGTGGCCGTCTTCACCTTTTTGAGGTTTGTAGGTCCTATCACCCCTCGTAGAGCATGGAGAATGGTAGCCGAGGAAGCATTCTCAGGCAACTGCTCAAAGACCTGGTGCAAATGCGCCTGCTTGGCACGTTGGAGCTCTTTCCGCAAATGGTGAGAGGAACAATGAAAAGCACAAAAGGTGCGGACTCGGCAGCAGAGCAGCCAGCTGTCATAGCGCCAGAACTCCTCATAGTCGAAAGAGGTTGCCGCTGACGGTCGAAGAGCTGTAAAGCACATCCGCAAAAGCTCTGTTCGTTGGCGGACTCGAAGCTCCTTGAGAGACTTGCGGGAGGCCAACTTGCGGCTACGCATCAGCCAGATATCATCAGTGATGAATCCTTTCTTGGCAGCTTGTTTGCGGTGTGGGCAGACCTGGGCCAAACCATCTAACAGGTGTTTGTTGAAAGTCTCAACATGACTTTCGATGTCAACATTCCAGCCCCCAGGATCATAATGCTGGACGACCGCTTCCACATGATGACCACAAAGATGATCTTTAGCATATCCACGTCGCCGGGAACGAGGAGATGTAGGGGTAGTCATCGAGATTTGAATTTCCTCCGTCCAGTCCAGTTGGATGGCAGTGGCCATGTGGTCATACGCCCCGTTGCCAAGCTCGAAGTCCTGCAATACGCCACTAAAAGTGCAGTCTCGTAGGCAGTGAAGAGGAATGGCAACATGGTCAATGCAATGAGAGTCAAGACCAGCTGGGCTGTACCAAGTGTCACGAGGGCCTGTGTGCACATCACTGGTGGCAGGAAGACATAAGGAGTGCGCGTTGAGGAAGTCCCGGAGAAGAGGTGTGCTGGCGGTGGTTTTCAATTCGGAACAGAAGAGATGTGTTGCATCCGGTGGTCCAGGATCCGCATTGGCATCAAGGAGGACAAAAAGACGCTCATTCTGGTGTCTGGATTCAGCCAGGGACGAAAACTGCATCCACCATGCTTCTCGCATGTGAGCATCAATCCCACTGTGTGGGGCATGTCCAATCAAGATGAGAAACGAGATGTGTGGCGTCTCACACCGAACCAATAGGCATTGCGGATCTTTGTGAAGAACTTGGAAGTGAGAGGCACAAAAGTACAAGGACTTGGCATCCAGGGTGGCATAAGCAACCTCGAGGTTCACCCAGAGCTCAACTCCATATTGGCCCTTCACGCTGCCAGTTCCAATGCGCAATATACCGTCAGTCTTGCCAAAGATCTCTGGTGTCCGAGCCTCTTGTATGGCCAAGAAGTGCAGGCGGAAAGAGCGCATTTGCTGTCGCAGATAGTCGGTCTTACCTGCATGACCAAAGGTGCCAGTGCACATGGAGTTCACATTCGCCGTACAAAGGCTAATCGAGAAAGTACAAGGGCATGTAGTCCATCCCGGCACTTGTTGTCCATGCTCCACAGTCGTTGCCGTCGGAAGACAAGGTGGTGGGGCTGTGAAGCCATTGGCACGCAAGACTGGCAAACCATCATGTCGGCTAAAACACATCCAGAAGTGCGGAAGAAAAGGTCGAAGAAGTGTAATCGACACTCGTTGCCGTCGGCAGTATAGAAGCTCTTCTCCCTCTCCTACTTCGCCAAAAAATCCGCCAAGTCATTGTGCAGTTCATTGCTGTGTCCGTGGATATGTTCAACAGAAAGAGCTTCCGCAGGAAGTGCCGACTCAAGTGCTTGAAAAACACCACGGAAACATTTGAAGGAGTTGCCTGACTCTGCGCAACCAGAATCTCCTCGAGCTTGCTGAGCAGAACTGAGGGAATCTGTGCGAAAGATGGTGTCGATCTTCGTGTTGCGAGCAAGTCGCCAGGGTCCGGCCCAAGTAAGAGCTTCGCGTTCAGCGATGTAAGAGCCAATCTGATCAGCATCAAGGAAGTATTGGCTGTCCTCCTCGTAGTGCACAGGATGAGCAATCCAGCCAATGACACTGGCTTGGGGAGAATCTGCATATCGCTCACCAACGACCACGAAAGCCCAGGTATCATGAAACCCTTGTTCAGCGTTCCAAAGTGGAGGTTTGTGGCGATTCATTGCCTGAGAAGATCCGTCAGTGTAAATGAGGATCCTGTCGAAATCATTGAGATCGGTGCTGTCGCTGATGTGTAGGCTCTTCAGGATGTGTTCAGGAAATCCGTGGCCTTCAGGATCTCGACATAAGATATCCTCTGCAGAGCAAAAGAAGTCAGTCAGGTCCTTCATGGTAAGACCAAGTCGTACAATGCAATCGTCATCAGCAACAGTAGTGGGCATCACAAAGAAGGGATCAGTGTCCTTCGGATGTTCAGCCCTGGGAGGCCAGGCAGGAGTTTCCCGAACAGGCAATGTCTTGGTGGGGAGTTGAACCACAACATTGGCAAAGTCCACCCGAAGTAGGCATTGGTCAAGGACTGTAATGGCAAGGATGGAAGCTCTCCAATACCCGCACTGGTAGAGAAACTGCATGAGCTCAATCTCGGTGAGACGGCGATCAGCCGTGTGCAGAAAGGCACCATGCTCATCCTCAAGGTCTGAGTGACAAAACATGTAGTGACTCGGGCCATCTCCGCCATACCATCCATGAGGAACACAGAGATCAAGCTGGCGTTCTCCAAATCGAAAAACATCGCAATGATGTCCCCAAGCACAAAGCTCTAAGCTCAGAGCCTCTTCATCACCCGGCAATGAGCATTCGACATAACTAGGCAAAGGGCCCATGTCAGTACCGGCAATCAGGCGAAAAGCCACGGCAGAGGTGGTACTGGTTGTCGAAGTTGGGGGCAGTAGAGCATCAAGATGCAATGTTTGAGGTGGAGAATCCATGTCATCTGGGCATGATTGAACTGGAGTGTCTGGCCGACGGTTAAAAGCCATCCTGCCGTCAGTTAGGCGCTCAGACCCCCCATTCAATTGGGATGTCGCTCTGAAAATGGTGCTTTGAGTTTGAAGTAGAGAGACTCCTGGTGGCTGCCAGAAAAGACGAGGCTTGAACTGGACAGTGAAACTGTATCCACATCTGCCCATAACTCTTTGTGTAAGGAGCAGTGGTTGGTCTCGATGCCAGATCCAGCAAGTGACAGGTGCATCCGGACCAAAGCACTGGGTAGAGACACCTAGTGCTGCGATCAGGTGCGGGCCATAGATCTGATCTAACGTAGTGACAGCGGAACGACCTCGTAGGTGTCCTTGTCCATCTAAAAGGGAGAGCAAACTGGTGACCATGTGACCTTGTTCCCCTTGAACGAGAATGACATGTGCAGCGATCCCAGGCTCTAAGTGATGGGGCTGAGGAGTCACGACATAGTAGTCCAGGGAAAGCTGAGGCACAATATATCATTCCAAGCTTGACGCAGGCTGTTCTCCCATGTAGCATAGTTTTCATACAGAGAGACAATTCGCCCCCTGGTCGCATGGAAGTTGATAATTGCGGTGGTCCACAAAGTATGTGACGACCTTGGCCATCCTCATCTCTTCTTCCCAGGCAAAATGCCGTCTCATCCCAGTGTACATGTAGTTCTTGAACAAACTCACTTTGGGTGCCCAAGAGAGGGATCTGGGGATGAAATGCAGTCGCTCTGGGGTTGAAGCAAAAGCCTTGGGATTCACCGTGGTTGCCAGCAGGGACATCAAGGGCTTCCTCAACGTGAAAGCTAGCACGAGACCAACGTCTAGCAAAGGGACGTGGCGTGGTCATATGCGATGCAAAGGTCTGCATCAGATGGACCTGGTCTTCAGGGAAGTCCGTGTCATCGAGCGCAGGTAATGTTGTGATGGTGATGACAACACTGTCACCATCTTGGACATCCGTCATCTGATCCAGAGGGACTGGGGCTTCGCCACAACGAACTCGACAGAGACGTTGAGAACACCACCGAGCTAATTCCATCTCACTGCACAAACGTCGACCTGTAAGGTGACGGGGAATGAGAGCTGCCAGATGCCAAATGCGACGAGTGACCGGATGGTCAAAGAGGGCCGTAAAGAGGACTGGAGCATGTTCAACTTCGCCTTGAACAAGCAAAAGATGTCCAACATGTCGGGGAGCATCAGCCTCAGGCGGTGAGGGTTGTACAAGATGAACTGTCGCTGGCATGGTCGGATCCAAGATGTCAGACCAGAGCTCGCAGATGTCATTGTACCAAAGATCTTGATAGTCATCAAGGCGTAACATCCTGGACTCTGAAAGACGTCGATAGCGTCGATGATGGAGAAACCAGGTGTTCACATAGATCACAGGGCCCTCTTCTGCGTACTCTGTGGCAAAGTTCTCCAAAAAGAGCATGCCCAAAGGCGTTAGCCAGTCCGTCTTTGCATTGTGAGGAGGTGGGCGACGGTGAACTTGGCGTGGACGGGGACCACCATGTCCTGCTCTGAGACTGGAAAACGTAGCACTGTGTTGGCGACGTGCTGGAGCCTCCTCCCATAGTGCTTGTGTCTTGGCAAAGGTAAGTTGGAGAAGTGCGGCTCCACGTGCAACAATACCAGCTGGTACTGCTTCATTGGGGCCCTCCGACGTTTTGCGTCGTTTGCTCAAGGAGGCTCCAGTTGGAATTCCACATTCTCGAGCAATGCCAACGGCAAGTCGCGTGTCAATGTCGAGTTCAGAGACAGGCGGGACTTCAATGCGAAGATAGGCACCATGTTCGAGGTGGCGTTCACGTAAGTCGTGACTGGACCAAATCATATTGTTGTGCTGCACGTGACATCGATCATCTTGCCAAACACAATAGTCTTGCAGTTGCAGAAGTGTGAGCAGTCTGGCACGATCAATCGGTTAATTGGGCCAGCCGGAAAACAGTCCTATCTCCATCGGCCGATCCACTTGTCGAGGACTGGTAGACGATGTCCACAAGGGCCAAGATGTCGGAACTGCCTCCGGGAATGTCTGGAACTTTCTGCAGGATGAGATGTTCTTCAGCATGATGTTGGTTCACAACGGGTGTCTGGAGATAGTGATAGCCAATGACATGATCCCTGTGAATCTGCATAGAGCCGAGAACATCAAAAAGGATGCTGTTGTAGGTCCGCCAGCGAACATAGCAGTGATGGCTTGGATGTGTAAGCCCATGCACGATGACACTCTGTAGCTCTTCCTCATCAGATGCAGAGTTTTCGGGAGGTTCCTCCTCCTCTACATCTTCCTCTTCTACTTCCTCTGCAGGTTCATCCTGTTCAAGAGGTTCAGGATCTGGTTGACTGGCAGCATGAGGAGGTTGAGGGTTTTCTCTCACGATCACCACGAAGGAACGTCCATTGACCATCCAGTGCGTAGGCGTCGACGTCGAGGGAATGTTAGTCCATCCATGGTAGATGTCGCATGCGCGCTACGATAAGCAAAAATAGGAGGTGCCCACCCCAAAATATTTTTTTGGAATTATTTCAAGGTGCTTGTAGTTAGGAGGTACCTCAAAATATNCATGCGCGCTACGATAAGCAAAAATAGGAGGTGCCCACCCCAAAATATTTTTTTGGAATTATTTCAAGGTGCTTGTAGTTAGGAGGTACCTCAAAATATTTTTTCCCAAAACAGTTCAACCACCTCAAAATAATTTCCTTACAAAGGTACCACTCACCCCAAA
>BGPT01000195.1:61415-90594 GCA_003297045.1 Symbiodinium sp. clade C Y103
AAATTATTTTGCTGGTGGAATGCAAGTACCCCCACCCCATGAAATTATTTTTCATCCTGGGTGTCTGAAAATTATTTTGGGGTGCCTTGATAGTTACTAGAGCTTAATAATAAAACGGAGTACTTCTCCAATGGGGTGCATAAATTATTTTGCTATGATGCTTGCTAGCTGATGTATTGTATGTATAATATCTGTTTTTACCTTTAATTTTCGTGAAAATTATTCCAGAACCAACTACCACCCCAAAATAATTTCCTAAGGTAGGACGCATAGAAACTCAATGAGTGTTGCTCCCCATTTCTTTAGTGTCGGAAACATTTTTCTTTGCTGGGAAAATTTAAGGGAACACCAGCACATTTGATGCATAGTCATCATTTTCCCATCACTTTCCCTCTGAACATGGCAATTTTATGAATGAAATCCACCATTTTCCCATCATTTTCCCTCCGAAAAAAGGGCAAAACTGCGGGGCTGGTGGGCGACGCCTGCTCGAAGCCGTTCAGCCAAGGTGCCCTCGTCAGGAGCTTCACGAGTGGTGATTTCATGGAGATTTCTAAGGGGGTAAACCAACAGATGTTCGGTGGATGTCATGTTGATTTCACCAGATTCAAGTCGCAAAATGCTGGGATTTCAATGGGATTTTTCAGGGGAAACCAAGAAAAATGGGGTGATTTCACGGGATTGAACCGTGAAACATGGTGATTTTTGACCAAGGATGTATATAGTAGAAATATCATGGGGGTGTAATGATTCATACATAACCAACGTAATGATTAATACAGACAGCAACCAATATGATATTCGGGTGTGTCTGCAAATGGAAAACATTTAAAATTGCCATAGGGTATCTTGGGAAAAGCATGATCAACCAGTCGATTTAGGGTTATCCATGGTTATCCTATTTTCAAACAAACCCATATCTTGTACATATCAGAAGCCATTGCTCTGTTGTCATTTTTCATGCAAATTTATAGAATTTTAGAGATCAATGATGATCAGCCATAATTTCAAGTGTTGGTCAACGGGAACTGGAAAGGGAATTACGCACCTGTTCTTACCTATGCATGGTGTTGTGTTATCATATGAGGTTTCAGATACATATTGTCCATTCTCTCGGTGGTATCAGATGGGATAAGATCGCAAAAAAATGTTCTGATTGCTGCCCAGACGCCCTGAATGGGAGCAGGAACAATTCCAAGAACATGCAAATGCAAATATTCCTTAAATTTCCTTGGAGCATCTTGGAGCTATTTAATTCATATTTCATTCCTTACAGATATTCTCCAGTATTCACTAAGGTGCAAAATCCAACAAACCATCCACACTACCAAGATGCGTGGTATGTTTACGCGCAAACCCCACAGTTCGCCCACACATCATTTAAGGGAATCTTAGACACGTTTCTAGGGTATCATCAAAATCCCACCCCCGTTGAACTTTAATGTTCAAGGGAATCTTCGACATGTTTCTAAGGTATCATCAAAATCCCACCCCTGTTAAGCTTTAATATTCAAGGGAATCTTAGACATGTTTCTAGGGCATCATCAAAATCCCACCCCCGTTAAACTTGAATGTTGAAGGGAATCTTCAACATGCTTCTAGGGTATCATCAAAATCCCATCCACGTTAAACTTTAATGTTCAAGGGAATCTTCAACATGTTTCTAGGGTATCATCAAAATCCCATCCCCGAATTCGAAATTACAAGTTCCCTTAGAATCTGTACTTTCTAGGGCATCATCAAAATCCCACCCCCGTTAAACTTTAATGTTCAAGGGAATCTTCAACATGCTTCTAGGGTATCATCAAAATCCCATCCACGTTAAACTTTAATGTTCAAGGGAATTTTCAGCATGATGACGTTGATGATGATGATGATGATGACGATGACGATGATGATGATGATGATGATGATGATGATGATGATGATGATGATGATGATGATGATGTAACATTCACCGCACGGGTCCCCTAGCCGTGCGTGGCAAGANATGATGATGATGATGATGATGATGTAACATTCACCGCACGGGTCCCCTAGCCGTGCGTGGCAAGATGATAGGACGGATCATTGACATGTGCATTTCGTCGCACAAAACTCAGTGTTTTTTGACGTTCCGAAGCGTCGTCGGAGTGGGCGCGGGCAAACTGTGGGGTTTGGCCGTATGTTTACCATCCCCAGTCATGGTCGGTTTATGACAATGGGTTCGACGCCCGCCTGGGGGGTCAGCTCCACTTCCAGTTGGCCTGTGAGATACTGCTCCTGCCATGACATGCCAAGAATCAGAGACCCTGCGAGCGAAATTTGGATGGCACATATCCACAAATCATCATGGCCAAGCAGCAAATCATGTTCATTTTCAAAATATACCAGTAGCTGATTATAGATATTATAGCTGCTTGACAACTAACTATCTCGATTGTAGATGTCGCAAAAGAATGAAGTATTGCTTCATCCAGTCGGTTGGTCCAGATATTTTGTAGTGATCGCCTTGGACATGGAGATTTCTGACACAAAAAAGATTAAAAAACGCCTCAAAGAGCTTGTTCTCGCCAACATACGAGGAGATCATGCGCTTGATCTGCCTGGTACGAGGGTGCCATCTGTCTTCCGTGATGTGGGAACTAGCCCTGTCAAAATGTGCGCTGTTTTTGAACACAACAAACCAGATTGATTCATTCAGATTCATGAAGTCAATAATTTGGATAAACCATACTCAACTGATTTCAACAGCGGGAATCGGGAATCTCTCATGTCAATATTTTCGGTGCTGAATTTTGGCTTTTATATAAATGGTTCGAACAGGGTGAAACTAGCAAGTGTCACCACTGCACCAGCTGACCCATGGCAACATCATTGCACGAAAAAATATTCGTTATGTCAATCTTGGAATGATAGGCCCCAATTGATATAATATTGAATCCATATGAATAAACAGTGATCATCTCATACAATCACTAATTAATTAGGTAATCTGATTTCAAATGGGACATAATGGGACCAATGATCAACAGCCTGCTGCCTCGATTGGAGCAAAAGGCCCAAGCCAAAATTGTCGACTCCGGCGTTGTTTGACACTGCCTCGGCATCCGTGGGAGCCACAGAAGAGAGCGCCATGGTCAAGGTACATGGGATTCTTTGGACCAGTGGTCCGTTGCATGATGGGAATCCAAACTTCATAGGATTGCAAATGCCATCAAATGCCTATTTCTGATATTCAGAGATATTCAGAGATATTCATAGATTATCTTCACCTATTGGTACCACTTCCCAATACTTCGAATATATTACCAGCATTTTCTTGGATTGACGACTAGCCCCCAGGTGCTGGATTTCCAACTTTTGATACTCAGCTGATCTAAGTGCTGGACAGTAAGGTCTTTCGTCCCCTGCGGTCGGAGCAGTCGCAGCAACCGTCTTTTTTGCAGGACAAGCAGCAGAGCGTCCCCCAACTTCCCTACTTCTCATCCTTCATTTTGGTGTTTTCATATCCGCAAAAAAAATGAAGTCAGCTGGCATCGTCCTGGAAAACCCTGAGACCTGAAGTGCAAAGTCAAAGAAGGCACCTTTTGCTGCAGTGCTTCAATCAAATTCTCAGGGATGCCGCAAAGACCGAAGCCACCTGAGTCCGGCTTGCCCTGGAGTGCCACTCGTGCGCAGGCACACAGTTTTTATAAGTTGGATGTATGTTGGATGTGGGTCTGTCCGAAAGTAGGGTATGCCCCCAAAATGGCTATTCATCATAAACAATGATGATTAACCATTGACTTTAGCCTATTTGCGGACAAACCCAATGTATGTTCGTAGAAATGGCAGACCGATTCAGCAGCATCCGGCACATCAAACTTTGGTGCCAACATCATATCATGATCTCAATCATTCTCAATCCATGATGCATAGCTATAGACGGATCTTATGAGCGTCTGTGAAAATGAGGTATACTCCCCCATTTTGTGGGGAAACTTTGGGGTTTGACACCATTGGAGTTTTTGCTGAAATAGGACCGAGCCACCCCTTATGACATATCCCAGCACCGAACGACCCAGGGTGAAACGTGGTACCCACCAAGGTACCGATACAAAGCGTGGCACCATCGTGCACGTCTTTAATCGCTTCCTGTGCTGAAGCCACCACCTCAAATGATGTCGAAGAACGGCTTTTTCCGTGAGTTGGGCTTCTCTAAAGTGGGGAACTTGCGAAAAAGTGCTGAAGAAAATGGCCATGGATAAAATAGGAAAATGGATGAAAATGGCCTTTTGACGGAAAATCCAAAGGAATTGGGGGGGGAGATTTTCCCGAATCGCTATGGATCAAAACCCTGGTACAGTAATCTTCTGTTCACATCAAAATAGCATAAAAAAGCTGGATATAGCTGATGTACAACTGTATAGCTCAATGTTTCCTTGAGATCGAGGGAAACTATTGCACGAATTATAGGTTTTGACCTCATCAAAATGATTCCAACATGTGGATCCTTTTAGGCTTCGCCACATGCGAATGACCCACAGATACCATCGGTGGTTTCAACGGTCCCGCCTTGCTCGCAGAAGAGAAGCTACGGCGTCTGAGCCCTGCGGACGATCTTCACTGGGATACACCATGAAAATGCTGGGCCCATAGCATCAAAAATGAGGAGCTTCACGATGATGTTGTCCAAACATGGAGGTAAGAATGAGCTGAGACATGGTCAAGATCCATCAAGATATGAGTATTTCATGATCAACCGGTGGGATTTTATTTCGATGATGTGGAAATACCATGGGGAATTTGTTTGTTAAAAACGGGCTTCAAAAAACGGCTAGAACCCAAATCAAACTTTGACACCCAAAGATGCTCATGTTGTCAAGTGGAAAGTTCTGAACTGTAACCCTGGATCAAGTTTGCTACATGGTCAGAGCAATGTTACATGTTCTTCAATTGTTGAACACAGAGATCAGTATTGAGAAATCCACCAAAATCGCTGTATTTCACCACAAATACCCTTCGGTGATCAAACATGGCTGGTAATTCCCCAAGCGAATGGAGGTTGCACCCGGAAAGTCATCGAAATGGGGAATCTTCCGGCTGCTAATGGCATCGATTTGACCCGGCAACAACTTCTGGACTGCCCATGTCCCACTTCGTGCAGCTGCACATAGCAGCTTGTGCACATAGCAGCTTGTGCACATAGACATAGCAGCTTGTGCATCTGACCCATTTGCGGAATTGAGAATAAACGGGATTCTTCCGTTGAGTCTTTGCCGCCCTCTTCCAGTTTCTCCCATCTCAAACCAATTGAAATGACCAGCATATACCAGCATATTTTCTCATGAGAGCCTCTGGTCATGAAAAATTGACCCATAGTTCTAGATAGTTTTGGCCAAAAATTCCATTGAATGAACATATGGAAAATCACATGGTGAATCCCACAGGTACCGCTTTTTTTCGGCCTTCCAGCGGCAGGAAACGCCACTTGGTGGCTCCTCTCGCCTCGGCGATGAAACCTTGATGTGGAAAAGTGTATAGTGACTGTGGATGTGGAGACGAACAACATCTTTTCAGATATGTTCATATTTTCATCGTATTTCATGGCATTTCATGGCTAGCTATTTTCTGGTATATTTTCATATATGTTTCCGTTTTCCACTGGTAAACCAACATAACTATGGAAAATCACCATCTTTTAATTGGAAAGTCCACTATAAATGGCCATTTTCAATAGCTACGTTAAATTACCAGAGGGTATGTCTTTTCCTACTGACATCCTGCCAAAATTTCCCAAATCATTTTCAGCAGCAAATCTTTGACCCAGACGAGGTGGGGCACAACTTGCCGGATCTGCATCACAATCTGTCGCACCTGCCCACCAGGAACTTGACTTGTCAACATCATGGGATGGAAAAAACATGCGGAGCCTGGTGATTTCATGGGATTTTTCCATGGATTTCCCTCTGGTGATTTGACATAGCTATGGATGTTGGCCTGTTTATACAGTAATTAGTTTATTTACCTATCAAACATGGCGATATAAACTCACTAGAGGGTATACAGTCCTCCGGCAATGCTCATGAGGCAAACAAAAGAGTCACAGCATGCCGCCTGTCAAGCGCGTGCTTTGGCCGCCGAAAATTGCCCGACCCGAGACAAAATGGCTGCAGCAGGAACAGAATCGGCCGTGCTATATAAGTTTTCTTCTTTTGGTACTTGACACCGTAGGTTTGTGTGATTATGGGCCATACTGGCTACACCCCAATACAGTATATCGTCATCAAATAAGGGGGAAGTGATGATCAACCACCGTTTCTTCGGGGTGCAGTTCCAGTTATTCGTGGATATTGTCTTACTGTATATATATATATAGAGGTTATATCTCAACTTATGTAGCTAAAAATTCCGTAGTTACAGCCATTAAGTACAATTAATTCCAATGACATATAAGCCTTATTAATTAACCATAGTATTGACCATCATTATCCATTCACCCATTTGTTTCACCAAAAAAACACACCCCCAAGGGGTAAGCCGCCATGTTGGACCAACATGATCAACGATGGTGGTTGACGTCGCGCGCAGCAACCCGGCAACGCTATTTTTTTTTTTGCTTCCGCAGGTCCACCTGACATGGGCTTAAATGCCCTGGTAGATTGGTGGATGGAGATTCAACCATCGGGTGAAAAAAAAGACCGAATGGGGATGTAGTAATGGTGAACATTTCGACACCGTGCTAACACCCGAGATTCACAAGCTTCAGCTTCGCACACTGGATGTTTCCAAACAGGAAATTCTGCTAGATTTGTAGACTCCGCAAGAATCAAACCGTACAAGTCGCTATTAAGTAGCAGCTGCTGTTCGTCTTGACTCTTGATCTTGAAGAGGATCGAGGATTCTTCATACTAGTTAAAAAGTCCCTGCTGCAGAAAAACAAGTTTCTTAACACAAGTCGGGCTCGGGTGAGTGTTCCAACTGCAGCAAAAACTCCTATTCCTGGGGTTATCCCAAACAAATTTAGCTCATAAATGCTCATAAATGCTCATTGAATGCCAAAAACACCCTGGGTACTCTGAAATAAATGTCACAAGAATGTCGCCTTCAACCCATGGGGCACTTCCCTGATTGCTGAGGTCACGTTTCCAGATCCACTCGGATCGTCACTGTGACTAGCCCACCTCAAAGCATCTTTGGGATGGCGACAGCTAAGATGAGGACCACCATAGCCACACCTGGCAGAACTGCTGCACCATTTCGTTTGTCGAGTCATCCAATTCTGGGATTTCTATGGATTTCTGGATGGTTGACATGTCAACATGCGCAATCTGGTTATATCTGGGCAATCTGGTTTTATCATGTCTTATCATGTCTTATCCTCTTCTTTGGGGAGCAAGTCTTGGGACAACAACCAGTAGGTGCAAATGCTATCCCGCGGGATCCCAATCTCCAGCAACTTTCCAGCCACAAGAAACGGTCCTTGGAGGAACATCCCACTGCGAGCGAAAGTAACTGGTGAATACCCCTGGTTGCGAAGTCTTCAGTAGCTTGTCCCAGATATAACTGGGGAAACCAAGCTATTTACTAACCACAAACACGATCCATGGGATGATCCTCAAGTTAGAATTAAAGATCATCCGTTACTAGCCATGATTAAACATGACTAACCATTGAAGTAATCAAGTAAATCCAAGTACTACCCATGGGAGGAACCTCCAAGTACCATCCTTTCAACCCGCTATCTCTTTCCGGGAAAGCGCACATGTGGTCAGCGCAACGGGAACTGCGGAGCTTCCGGAGGCTGCCTCGCTTCGGGATTTCCAAAGTTATAGGGGATGTAGGCAACAAAAACACATGTCCCCTAGATGGGGCCCCCAAGATAGCTAATTTATGCTAAGTTGACCTATTTTTGTGGCTGAATTCTATAGTTTATGGTAACGAACTAGTCAGTGGGGTTTAGAAACCAACCAACATAACTGTGGGGCACGATGCTGTATGAATATATATATATATATATATTGGACATATGCAATGGGATATCCAGGTATCCATATTAATATTCATATGGATATATCAGAAGATTGTTAAGATTATCATGGAAAAGCCGGGAATCTGCCCTACTCTTGGATCAACCGTTGACGGCCTAAGTTCGCCGCCAAGCTGAATTGAACGCAGCTCTACAATGGAAGCGGCGTGGAAACAGATCACTATTGAATGCTCCCATTCCCCTAATATCAAACACAACCCATAAACCATGGTCTAGTAGGGGATGAAATCACATATTTGGGATGATTTAGGCTGTTAAATCTGGAGATGGGATTGCTCTTGAGACATATTGAGATTCATTTTTTGCGCGAAATTTCACAGGTACAACGTTCATACATCTGAATACCTGAAGTTTTATTCGTCTTTTGAATTAGCTCTGAAGTGCTCTGACTTGTTCTTAGCTCTGAAAATTTAGGGAAACACCCCAAAATCAATGATATATTGCTGGTATCAGATGATGATTTCAGCCATTTTGACTCATCATTTCTCTCCTTATGTTCGCCAGGGTTTCATCGGCCTTGGGGCTCGGTTTTTCGCCAGCTCGGTCGCTCTTGGGCTCGGGTCCTCGACCGATCTCGTGCCGCCCCAGTCATGGCCGACCATTGGAGGATTTCTGAATCTTACCCTCTGGTAAACACACATAGCTATTGAAAATGGCCATTTATAGTGGAATTTCCCATCAAAAGTGGTGATTTTCCATAGTCATGTAAACGTTTACCAGAGGGTAATCCCAGAATGGTATGAATCACAGCAACATCTTGCGGGATTTATGATCTATGGATATATTCATCCCGATAAACATCTATTCATAGGATGGTATGAATGGTTTTGCTCATTTTCAGAATATGCTTGATCTATCCCCCCCAAAATCATGATCTGCTGGTGGTTGCAACCAAACTTGAGGACTTCCCAGGAAAGATAGCGATCTTAAGCCAACTGTATGGATCGCACCCCACCCACACCGGCGGACCGTAGGTGGCAACATGTGCTGAAAGGAGCTTGTGCTCATCTAGGAAGTCGGGTGCCTGCCCCAAACGTTTCACTTGGGAATTCGAGTTGTGTCGAAAGAAACGCAAACAAGTAATAGCAGATCAGTTTCCATCTATTCAGTGGGACACTATGTTGATTGAACCCACAATGATCAAACATATGATGTGGGTAGGTGTATATACATGTAAGACGTGTGTGCAGCTTCTTATATCGTGCGAAATATGCATTCCAAGCACCGTTCAAGCAGTTTTGTGCCACCTTTTTTTGAATTCTGAACAATCACATTCATATCTCCATAATTCTCCATTTAGTTTCTTGCTGTTTTCATCCACATGTTTCTTGGGACGTTTCATCCACTGAACGCCCACATTCGACTCCGACCTCTTCCAGAGCTTCTTCCTGAACGCCTCGGACCACTGACCATGATGGCTTCGAAGACTTCACCATGAAAAATGTTGGCTCATTTGGCGATAATTCCAGCGACTACCCTCTGGGAAATCACCATGCTATGAATGGGAAAATCCACTATTTAACTATGGTCCATGGCTTCAATAGCAAACTGTTAAATTACCAACCATAATCTAAGCCAGAAACATCCCTTTTTGGGACAGGGTGACACCAGGGTTCCCCGCCCAGCAGCTGTCCCAAGCGCTCTTTGGCAGCTGCATGGGACTCATCTGGCATCAGATAATCACCAAGCCACAGTGGAAACCTGAGAAAGGCATGGTGGAGCCACACCCGAGCCGTGGGGGATTTCTGGGCATCTGAGCCGTGTTCAAAACACGGCTGTTGCTTGATGATTGTAGGGGACTATATGTACTAATTAATTACCCAATAAATCCCAATAATATATACATACATACATATGATTATATATGCATATATATATATTAACCATTAATACCCCAGTTTTGCCAAAATCGCCGCACCACTCCCAGACCCGGAGATTTTTCCAACAGTCACTGCTGAGCATCCGAACTGGAGGTCCTGGCCAGGACAGGCTGGTGGTTCTTTTCAGTGATTCAATGGTTTGGTTCGAGAGCAAAACTGCAGAAAAAATGAATGTTAAACCCAGAAATACATGTTTCTTGTCAAACAAACACACAATTCTTGGATTGTTTCTGAGATGCTCCAAAGTTTGAACACGTGGCTCAATTTTTCTGGTTCAGGATTGCCCCTTTGATACCATTGGGTCTACTGCTGTTCGCGCATGGACTGGTGGTCACCATACACAGCCGCAGCCACCAATCTTGAAAAACACACTAGGGTCATCACAAGCATCAACATATGTTTATCTGGGTTTGCGATGAGCAAAGTGCGGACCAGACTTTCTAATAGGGCTGGAATGCGAAAGAGTATCTTGTCCGGAAGTGATCATTCTGTGATTGATCTCCAGTGTGAATTTAAGTGGGATGGCCATCCAAATGTCAGACAGCAAGCTGCTTCAAAATTGGGGCTCAAAATTTGGCCTCGAAAACCCTGGTACCAGTCGGTACCAGTGAAGTTTGACGGTGAGTTTCATGGGTGACGCCAAATGTCCCGCCTGCTACTCAGGTCCGAAGTTCATGCAAGTTGCGGCATTACTGACCCTTGGCTGTATTTAATCAATCTTGATTATCTCTATTTTTCCTCATTCTTGCTTGTAATGTGGGTGAAACAATAATAAACCATCTCCCAAATCACCATAAATAGGTGGTATAAACCATTCCAAAATGGGTGGTTTATGGCAGTGTTTTACCCATCATTAGTCAATCTGTCAATCTCTTTGTTGGTGCTCCAAATTCTGACCCATTCCGTAGAGGCCTCGGGGGAGAAGAGGCCCCGCCAAGGCAAGTTCAAGAAGCGACCTGAGCGGCAAAACAAAGGAGGGGGGAGGGGGGGGAGGGGGGGAGAGGGGAGCACCTGACTTCACACCCTTGATACACAGATCATCACAAATCAACTCCAAAAGCACTGCAGCATTACGATTTGAGTTCCACTTCTGGGGTTCAGCATCAGTCAAGCAAATAAACAGTCCATCGTTGCACACCAGCACAGCCACCGTAGCGACGCCCGGCCTGGCTTCTCACACTCCTCCAGCGCCAACCGCAAACGCTCAGCCGCGGAGGAGGCTAATTCCTGCATGAGACATGGGTTTGTGCCAGATATTCCCAGATATTCTCAGAGAAAGGAAGGTATGGTATTGTTTACCCTTGGGAAAATCCTCTAAGATTGGTATGTTTACCCACCTTGCAAAAATGCCTGAGTATGCTCCAAGCCTGCCCGCGTAGTTTGCTAAAAATCAGGAAGCAGCCATTTTTTGGGCGCCATTTCATAACTATAGTCAAATGACACGTCAAATCCCCATCTTGTCTGGTTAAACACTCCATTTTGGTGGGTTAAGTCATGTTAAATCCACCTTTTTTCCGACAAACCCGGCGCGGGTGACCTCAATAAGCTGAGCGACTGCCCGGCGGAGCTCTGTCTGGCATGGTGAATTGGATTGATTTTAGCTGACTTACATGGAGATTTGACAAGAAAAAAATTGGTAGGTATATACCTCCAAATGGCTAGCTTACCATGGCCGATGATGATGATGATAATATTAATATTGGTTGATGATGATGATGATGATGATGAAGAATGGTTAACAATGCCAGTAGTTCATCATTAATTCATTATGAACCATTAACCAATATTAAATACGTGTGGGTTTAACAATGTCATTTATATAATATTGGTTAACAATGAACAAAACCCATAAACAAATCGCTCAAACTTGCCGGTAGCTCATTTCGTCGAAGTAGCAAAGCACTGGAAGTCAGCACACATCTCTGCCTGGCTTTCTGCTTGCAACTCATACCAAAGATATGTAAATAGTATGTAAATAAATATATCATGTACACTCCTGCAATCTGGTTTTACATACTTTTTCCAGACTCCAGTTTCGCGGTTCCGAAATTTTTCAGGAGGCTCCGAGGGTCGATGATCTTGGGATGGAAGGGAAGACCAACCCATCTGATGGTCCTCGATTTGAATAGGAAACCTCTGACTACTGTACCCCAGAACGGGGGTAGGGTCATATGCGAGAACATTGGGGTAGGGTCAAATGCGAGGCGCGTGCCTTCCTACTTTTCGTAAGAAACTGCTACCCTCCGGAAACCAAACGTGGCAATGGAAAATCACATAGAAAAAAAATCTCAGCAGTAACCCTCCAATTAGTGGGGCTGGTCCATTGTCATGTTTGATTCCCATCGCCTCAGAGGACCTTCGCCAGCACGAAGCACTGATCCGGAACCTCAAAGAAATCTGTCACTGGTGTCAATGGATTGGTTTAAGGGAAAATCGGAACCGGAAACCATGGTTTTTACCAGGAAATTTGGGGGTTTCCGGTTAACATTGTCCCTTAAACCAATCTAATGATGGTGTCTCTTGTCACTTGTGAAACATCTCAATCTCCTCCAGATCCTGCTGGATGTCGCGGCTTTGCAGCCATGAGATGTCAGATTGCCAGAGTTGACCAGTCATCAGTCATCTGGATAGATAACAATAAACACATATAAAATCATATAAAACATATAAAACATATATATATATATACACACATATATAATCGTATATATATATATATCTACACAATCATTCAATATGATTCATAGTAATTCACCAACCTGCCAAAAAATCGCCAGCAATCTTCCTTTACCCAGCCAGCCCCCCCAGCTAACTCGCTCTTTGGGGATGATTCTTACTCCAATTTCCACCAGTCGCGACGGTAGCACTGAGCTTCCAGCGCAGGAAGGCAACCTTGAGTTGGTGGCACTCCTGGCTCTTTGAGAGCCCCTGGATGAAGAAAACGGATTGTGTCATGGTCAAGTTACATTTAATCTCCAAAAGAATCCAAAAGATAGAATTCAATTCATCATCATTTTGGATTTGGGTTTACCAACTTCTATCATTTTTGGGGCTTGCTACATGATCAACCCCACTATAAAAGGGGGATTCTGATGGATTCTGTTTGATGGGGTTGATGACCATCCCCCAATCAGGGTATAATTTTTGACTCGACTCGGCATGCGGACAAGCGCAGGTGGCGGGAGTATTTCGAACAATTTCAAACGTAGAAATGATGGTTGTCACCATCATCCAATCGTTTGAATTCAACACTACCAAGTTCTTGCGGTACGTTTGACCATGGCACTATCCCAAAGGTCACTAGGGATGAGTGGCAACTTGGGATGGAACGGGTGACCCCTTGCTAAAAGAGATCATTAGTAAGCCCTTGTTAGCAAGTATTGGTGGTTAAGGTTCGCCCTAAATAAACCATTAATGTTCGGGAGAATCAGCTTTGGGGTTTTACCAGTTATATCACTATGAAATCCTATTAAGTCACCATTTGTCTTGGTTAAACGCTATTAAACCCCCTGAATTCATGGGCAAGTTTCATGCTTCAGCCGTCCTTTGGCGTCACACTCTCCACGCTGGACTCACTCTGCATGTCCGCGACCTGCGAGGTCCCGTGAGCTCCGTGAGCCCCGTGAGCCATTGGAGAATCTGCCAGTTTTCGTGGTTGAAACACGGGAATTGCCATAAATTCCCATTAACTCACCATGACATTTCCTAATCACTCTGATTTCCCTATGAATTCCCAGTTCATGGATTATGCCAAATGAGAATCCTCAATATAAATCAATATAATATGTTTATCATCCCCTATATCGATAGTCATCAACTAACTCGAGCTTTTGTAACAGATGAATACTGCCTTGCTATATAGGGGGTCCTATTTTTAAAAACGGAACATTTCAGCGCTGATCTCAATATTATAAATCTCGCCAGCTCCGTCTAAGGGTGGCCATGGGGAAATTAATTTCTTCTTTCAGTTGAAAAGAGACACCACACAATCAACACATGGTGTTTAGGTATGTTTTTGCCAGTATCAAGCATTCTCTAGCAGGTGGTCTCAAATTTTTGGGTTCGTATCATACCAGCAATATGTTTTCGTGGGATCTCAACCATGCTCTTGAAAACAACTTCATAAAGCACAATGGAGAATCACTCCAGGAACCCTTCACAGGCAACACTATCAGATTCGCTTAATATATCTGGATTGCTCTGAAAATATTGTGATCCACCGGTTAATCCCCAATTGCTTTCCATAGTTTTCCTGTTAAGATGTCTATAAATTGGGGCCACAGTAATTAAATACACATATTATGTTGCTGGGTTTCCTAAAATGGGGGATCCCCAAGTCAACATGGGTTTCCATACCAAGTCATTGTCTAATGACTTGGATGATTTGCGGTACAGTACCCCCATGACTTTGGACACCTCCATATAACATCATAAAAATAGCCCCTGACTTACCTACATAGCGCCTGGGGCACTCCGGTGTCGCTCGCCACAGTTACCACACCTCGGATGTGTCCAACAGTGGGGTTAATACGCTATAGAAACCCCAACAATTGCTGGGCAAATATGGGGAAAATGATGATGAACACAGAACTTGTGACCACTTGGGTTAACAATAAAGATGGGGAAACCATGGGAAAACCCAGCCAAAATTCCACCAATTCTTCTTCGGTCGCATTCGGTCGCGGACAGGATTTCAAGGACTCAGCCACCACCCTGACGGGGCAGGAGGAGAACGAACCTCCAAGTACTTACCCGCCGGAAATCAGACATGTCTAGCTGCGAAATCCACTGTGGGCATTTGAATAAATCTAAGAGATGGTAAAACCAACCATCATTGGGAAAATTTTCCAGCTAGCCATGTTTGATTACCAGAGGGTATTGTAAGCTTTGCACCAAGAATGAATTGAGATCACACATTCGAGGATATTATTTGTGCCTGCTAAAGTCGAGTAGTATAGGTCAAGCATGTTCAAGCATTTCAAGATAAGTCAAGCTATTTTAGGGCCCAAATCCAAGTCAACTCACTCCTCTTCGCGCGGGTTTTGATCGCTGTCTTCCACTGCACTCAACAGGACTGTGCACTAAACTTATGTCGTGATCAAAACTCCAGAAGTCGGGACAACAGATTGACAATCCCTTCGTCTTCTACAGGGGACAGCTGTGAACTATTGTGAAATCCCTTTTGAATTGGTGAGAACAAGGAGCGGAGTTTGCCACGGCACAAATTGAAGTCCTCGTGCTAAGAGTCAATGCCAGTGTTACAGCTGGCATGGTCATTCGAATTAGGCGTCAAGATACCCGTGCAGCAGCCCCCAACACGGCCATTCATTGTGCCACATTGAACCAATGGGATGGACCAAATCTAGAGGGTTCTCTGTTGGTCAGAACATCTGGTGTCGCCTGCTGATAGAACAACCAGAGACTTGAACTTTCACAAGAACGCACCTCAGATCACCTCAGCACCTTTCCCGCCTTTCGATGGCATGAGACGAAAAAGGGGACAGGAAAGATTGTTGCTGAACACATGAATGGTTTCAAATGAAATCGCAAACCTCTAAGACAACACTTAAAGCGCGCAAAAAAACACTGGCAGTCAGTTGAAACTCTGATTCCGGTAAACCATTGGTTTCAATTTTCAACAATCAAGAAATCCTGATTGGAATCATCTCCAAGGAAAGACAAACCCACTCAGCTGTGGCCAAAGCACCATACCAACACCTTTTATCAAGCTCGCACTTGTAGTTTCAACTGAAAATCAAGCACAGTCCCTATAAAGAAACAACTCTGCAAAAACAAATGGCTGGTTGCAGAAAATATCCCCACTTATAGCCAACAATTAGCTGGTATTAGACTTGCTATAGTAGCCTTCACCAATATTGACCTAGGAAGAACGAAATGAAACACGCACGAGCTCTAATATGCCTAACTCGCGGTATCTTCACATACTGTGCCATGGCAACATAAGGAATGTCAATAAATGATGTTCTAACTACACGCCAAACGAAAAGCCATTTTTAAAGCTTTCCCCCACCATTAAACCACTATTAACACCATGATGTAACTGATGCAATTTGCTGGGCCGCTGCAGGTGCCACGGTATTACTTCGCAATGTCTTTGCGGCGGGGCCTTGACAGCAAACCCTGTAAACTCACAATTTTGCTGTGGAAGAATAATGCATATTTACTTCGATAATTTAGCTATTCAACATAAAAACATGGTGATTTACCATGATTTTCCAGAGCAAATTGTTAGTTTAAGTTGACACTAAAATAATCGGTGCTTCAAATGTCACCCGCGACTGGACATCGGGACCGACTTTTTGGTGATGACAACCAGACCTCAGCAAGTGCAGCGAAGACCAAGGTCGTATCAAGGTCATGTCGGGGTCATCTCATCACCATTTGATTCATGACCGTTGATACTAATTCAATGGGCTAATGTTCCCTCGCACAGCATGTGTTAGATGTTTCTTGAGCCATTGGTCATGGCTTCTCAAGCCTTGAATTTCACGATGCCATATTGCATGTATCGAAATGCATCTCAGTAAAATACTGAGAATCTATGAAGATCTATGAATCTATTGTCATTGGCAATGGTTCATACAATCTCACATCAACAATGGCTCCACTATGCTCCCCTGACAAAGGACTTGGAGTGGGCTGAGCATCCCCTAACGGCATCTTAATGGCATCTGCCTGTCAAAGGGCGACCCATTTGAAAACACACATCAGAAACATCCTGAAATGGTGTTTAGTGTTTAGTAGAATGACCATATCGACCATGAGTTCCTCTTCAACCGCCCAACAATATACGGACAGATACCAAAACAAAACATTACTGTTTTTATATGTTTTTATCCCTGGCAAATCAATGGATTTCCTGTATTTTGGCTCCCCTCTTTTGGTACCTCCTGATTTCTTTTGCGCCGAGCATCTTTCATTGTCATCAAGGGCCCAGGTCGTCTGCATCTGCTGGCCTGGTTGCTGTTTCAATACCCCTATTGATGGGCCTTCGAAATGAATAGATTCAATACATTTCAGGGTTTCTGGGAGGTATCAAATATTACGTATATAATATTAGGGGGAAGGGATTAGCACTCCAAGTGGCTTGTTGGGAACGAATCATCAAGTTGACATAGTCTTCGGGTACGTTTGCAGTCTAGGATGGTCAAAGCAATCACTTTCCTGTATCTTGGGGGGTTGTCCATGTTCCCCCTAAAACCCTGAAGCTAGACGTAGTAATCGCCACACTGGCCAACATGCCGCAAGCGTGGACTTCTCACCGAGGTCCGAGGTGATTCTCTTCAGATGGAAACCCTTGACCAAGCGCAAGTCTTGTGCAGGCAAGAAAACGTGGCAGGAACAGCATGGAACAGCTAGAATATCATCTGATATCAGTCTTAGACATCCTTCGTTCATCTTCGTTCCTGAGGTGTTTGGACAATGAATCGTTCCACTGGAAACACTACCCTCTGCTTAGTTAACATATTGAAAATGGCCCACGGCTACTTGATTTTGCCATTCAAATGGGGATTTTCTAGAGCAAACTGTTAGTTTACCAGAGTGTAGATTCCATATCCCAGTAAATCACCATTCTTCATTCTCCCATCATTTATATATATATATATATATTCCATCATTGTATCTCTATCTGTATCTCCTGTCATTCCAAGCGTCGGAGCAAGACTTTCCGCCGCGGAGGTCGGGGAGAACCTCGGCGAGCCATGGCATCTGGCGGCGCTACAGATCCGAGCCATGGCCAATCTTTGATACGCTGCCACCAAAAAAAAGGATATTTTGAGCTGACCAGTTTAACATATATTCCTACACAACGAATAGATACGTACAATATAAATACATATAAACACATATAAATACATTATATATATATATACATATATTATATAAATACATATAAAGCGAAAGGTTGGAGAATCAAAGAGCAGTTGGGGTGATGTTCCGGGTCAATCGTTCTGGGATGTTCCGAGTCATCATTCCACGAATGGATGGAGCAAACACGTTGAAACCTCACACGGTGGCCCCCCAACTTGCAAGTTGGTGGTAAACCCCATTAACTATAGATACACCATTGAATTATTAAGGATATATAACTATAATAACTATTCTTTCACTATAGTTAATGGGGCACAAATAGTTATATATACAATTACATATAATTACTAAATTACTGAATAATTATGATTAACTTGATAAACCATACAAATCATCCAGTTATGTTCATCAACCTAGCTATAGTTTGGGGGCCCACCTTTCAGCAGGATGAATGGACACCAACTCAACAGAATAGAGGTCTTGGATCTGGGGCAGCGAGGTGATAACTCTCCAGTCTGGGGATGGCTCATAGTGGAGTCTACTTGAAACCACTAAGGAGCCTCCGTGCCATTGGCTAGCCTGCCATACAATAAACAACATATCTTTGAAAAAGCGAATGGTGCTGATTGACTATTTAAAGAGGCCAACAGGATAGCCCAATGGTCAATTTAGACATCATTTCATATTCCATTTGGTTCACGATTTATTGGACCATTTGCAATCATTCACTTGCATTTGCTTCAGGCCACTGAACAATAGATTCAAACAATGGTATATTTCAAACTGGGAAAGTCTGGAAAAACATCTTAAACAAACCCATTCTGGGAATATTCTGGGCAAATTATAACAATTCACTGACCTGAAATAAGAAATAAAGTCATTTGGGGATGATTCTCCTTTAGTAACCATTCCAGAACCCAGCCACTTCGGATCGAAACCCCAGTCACGGCTGGTCCGTTTCCTCAATTTCAACAGCCTGGCGATCGGAAGTTCCCGAATTCGTGGGTTATCCCATTAATCTAAATGGGTGAACTAACTATGGCTGCGTTCACCACGAATCTGCGGGATGTTCCTCCAAGTACAGGATGGCCCAGTGAAATGCAAGCACCCTAGCGGGGTTTTGTTTCATGATTTTGCAACATCTTATATGAGGCCTGGAAATTATTTGGTACAAAACGCAATTGATACGGTGTTCCTACCTCGTTCTCCAGTCTCGTCACGTTCTTTGGGGTCTGACCTCTTTCTCCAATGCACTCTTGTTTTTTATTAATAGCGAACTATAGCGAACTGTTTTACATGCGATGCCTACCTTGTTTTGCAGACTAATTATGATGTTTTCGACACACCGGGGTACGCCACAATAAAACCCTCCATTTAACCACATGGAAGCCGTCACTCATATGATCTTGCTACCCAAGTACTCTTCTAAGTGGGTCTGCGCTTTTTGTTCTGCTGCAAAAAGAAGAGCGGTCACGGAAAACAAAGGCTGAGAAGTATAACAATTCATAACAGACGTCTAACAACATGGCGATTTTGCCGCTCTTTTATTCAATGAAATTCAATGGATTTGTTTTACGAGAATTTTGCAGGACACCAGCATATATTTCATAGGCAATAGCATGGTTTTCGGTTCAGATTTTCCCTTGAACTAATCCAGCAGATCTACCAGATCCATGTCGGTTCAGGATTGGAGTCAGATTTTGGGACAGCCCCAGACACTTTTCAGAAGGAACGCATGCACTGCCAACACAGCAGAAATTGGATGATCACGTGTGGATCTAATGATAACGTAGGGATCCATACACAATATTACACAATGAGGATCGCGATTCATGACACACTGACCAAGATAGAATGGCAAACGAAACAATGAAGACCTAAAGGCAGGGTCACTCCATCAAGGCTTTGGTTGAAACCTCTTCCGAAAGTCAAGCTTTGCAAGTTGCTCGGCAATGTCACTCGATCAAGGCTTTGGTTGAAATCTCTTCCGAAAGTCAAGCTTTGCAAGTTGCTCGGCAAGGTCTCTCCATCAAGGCTTTGGTTGAACAAATCTCCGAAAGTCAAGCTTTGCAAGTGGCTTGGCAAGGTCACTCCATCAAGGCTTCGGTTGAAACCTCTTCCGAAAGTCAAGCTTTGCAAGTTGCTCGGCAGGGTCACTCGATCAAGGCTTCGGTTGAAATCCCTTCCGAAAGTCAAGCTTTGCAAGTTGCTTGGCAAGATCACTCCATCAAGGCTTTGGTTGAAATTTCTTCCGAAAGTCAAGCTTTGCAAGTTGCTCGGTAAGTTCGCTCCATCAAGCCTTTGGTTGAACCTGCATCCGAAAGTCAAGCTTTGCAAGTTGCTCGGCAAGGTCACTCGATCAAGGCTTTGGTTGAACAAATCTCGGAAACTCAAGCTTTGCAAGTTGCTCGGCANCACTCGATCAAGGCTTTGGTTGAACAAATCTCGGAAACTCAAGCTTTGCAAGTTGCTCGGCAAGGTCGCTCCATCAAGCCTTTGGTTGAACCTGTATCCAAAAGTCAAGCTGTGCAAGTTGCTCGGCAAGGTCACTCCATCAAGGCTTCGGCTGAACAAACCTCCGAAAGTCAAGCTTTGCAAGTTGCTCGGCAAGGTCACTAGATCAAGTCTTTGGTTGAAATCTCTTCCGAATGTCAAGCTTTGCAACTTGCCTGGCAAAGTCACTCGATCAAGGCTTCGGTTGAACAAATCTCCGAAAGTCAAGCTTTGCAAGTTGCTCGGCAAGGTCACTCCATCAAGGCTTCGGTTGAACATACCTCCGAATGTCAAGCTTTGCAAGTTGCTCGGCAGGGTCACTCCATCAAGGCTTCGGTTGAAATCTTGTCCGAAAGTCAAGCTTTGCAAGTTGCTCGGCAAGGTCACTCGATCAAGGCTTTGGTTGAAATCTCTTCCGAAGGTCAAGCTTTGCAAGTTGCTCGGCAAGGTCACTCCATCAAGGCTTTTGTCGAAAAATGACCCCAAAGTCAAGCTTTGCAAGTTGCTCGGCAAGGTCACTCCATCAAGGCTTTTGTTGAAAAATGTCCCCAAAGTCAAGCTTTGCAAGTTGCTCGGCAANTGCTCGGCAAGGTCACTCCATCAAGGCTTTTGTTGAAAAATGTCCCCAAAGTCAAGCTTTGCAAGTTGCTCGGCAAGGTCACTCCATCAAGGCTTCGGCAGAAATCTTGTCCGAAAGTCAAGCTTTGCAAGTTGCTCGGCAAGGTCACTCGATCAAGGCTTTGGTCGAAATCTCTTCCGAAAGTCAAGCTTTGCAAGTTGCTCGGCAAGGTCACTCCATCAAGGCTTCGGTTGAACATACCTCCGAAAGTCAAGCTTTGCAAGTTGCTCGGCAAGGTCACTCCATCAAGGCTTTGGTTGAAATCTCTTCCGAAAGTCAAGCTTCGCAGGCATTTGGGGAGGCTGCCCAGACTTCGAACAGAGGTGCATCCTCCTATTTGCGTCAACCCATCCAACGCAAAATCTTCCTCAGACACTTGGAACCCATGAAGGCAGCTCCAAGCAGCATATAGATCTGTCAGAATATAAGTGCAGGACAGATTCGCAGTTTTCCCTACAATGCCTTGCTCTTGCAATGTTTGGTGAAGCATCAACGGTGAAGCGAGGTGGTAGAGGACCAGCTTTGCCCCTTTCTTNGACTACATGGAGATCGATCAAGTCAACCAGCTCGGAAGCACGGACACCCGATGACCCCACATAGCCATCAACACTAGACATCCTTCAGGGATGCTAAAACGATGGAAAAAATGCAGCCAGTTTTGTTTGAACCAGTCTGGCTGAAGAGCTGTCCGATTTGACAACCAATTGTCATCCCATTGTCTTCCTGTCGTGAACGTGAACGTACATGCGGTTGCTCACGAGGTTCTATACATGTACACTCTGGAAAAAGCCAAATTTTTCATGGATAAATCAGCTACAAATGGCCATTGCCAATAGCTATGTTAAATTATTGGAGGGTAGTATCAAATTAGATGCAAGCACGTCATCCCCTACACGACCCAGAGTGCTGAACCTCCAAGAACATCCCTACTGATCATGTCTGAAATTTCAAAGCTACCACCCTAAGACAGTTGATGGCAGTTAAGAACCCCGAAATCCAGAAATATCCAGAAGGCAATTCTTTGCAGGACCTGACTTGAGGGGTAGTCTGGGATTTCCATTGCAACATTGCACCATGTTTCGAGCTGCGCACATGTCTAGGCTGTCTCATTTAGGGGCACCTCCACGGCTCAGCGGGATTTCCCAGGTTTCCCAGCCATGGAAAGTAAGTGATTTTTGTTAAGCCAGGTGAAGCTTATAGTCCCCAACTCATCGAAGGAAGGAAAAGCCAAGATGGGAAGAGCAACCGAAGAGAGAAGCTCAGACAGGAGAAAGTCAGAAGAGAGAAGATCAGAAAGGAGACAGTCAGAAGAGAGAAGATCAGAAAGGAGACAGTCAGAAGAGAGAAGATGCAGATGCGCGAAAAGGTAGGAAAGTCGCGAAACACTGTGTTTTTCCAATGTTTCGTGGGTGCGGATGGTCAAGAAGTAGGCTCGCCAAAGCGGCGGGTGCGGAGCCATCTGGGCAGATGAGAGCTGAAAAAATGCACGCCGTTGTGGCGCGAAGCACATTTCGGAGTCAAAAGTGTTAAAAACTGACAGGTTTGAAACACTTTTGGAAGTTGAGATGTCGAAAAAGTGCACACCGTTGTGGCGCGAAGCACATTTGGAAGTCAAAAGTGTTAAAAAGTGAGGGGTTCAGAGCACTTTTGGGCGTTCAGACGTTGTTTTGCGTGGCAGGCGCAAGGGATTCTGCACCTAGTCAAAAGTGAGTTAAACATTAAGTGGGTTTTCTAAATCTAGCATTTTCAAAAACGATGGCAGGCGTGGGACATTTGAAGATGCAAAGATGCATTTCGCGTGGCGGGCGCAGTACAAGAGACATCTTCATCAGAGATGTTGGGAGGTCAGGGAGGTGATTTCCTGAGAGAGGTTGCGTTTTCAAGCACCAGATCTTCAGGTTTGCTAAGATGATTTTGCATGACAGGCGCAGCACTTCGTATGCCCTGGCTTCACTTTTTCGTGGCATGCGCATTACTCTAGAGAGATGGAGTGGAACAATCGCAAAACGCATTGGCACGAGGCCGTCAGCTGCACACTCAAATTTCCATTTTTGGACGAAGCCTCGCAGAATTGCTTCATTTTTGATTTCGTCCACTTCGAAAATTGAGGAAGTCTCGCAGAATTGCTTCGTTTTCGAACGTTACACGACACTAAACTATACTACACCACACTACACTACACTACAACTACAACCACAACTAAACTACAACGGCAACTACAACTACAACTACACTACAGCTACAACTACAACTCCAACTACACTACAACTACAACTACCACTACAACTACACTACAACTACAACTGCAACTGCACTACCACTACCACTACCACTATATACAACTACACCTACAAAGATTTCCGTAGATTTCCCATGTCTTCATCGTTGAACCCGTGGCGCCATCCCGTTGTCAAGCGCCGCTTCCCGTGGCCTTTAGGGGCAGCACGCTGGGCGACACTGGTGAGCTTGGTGAGCTCCTCCCCGATCCGGCCCTGGCAGCGGTTTTATCGAGGGAACATCACCATGGTCACTGGTATATCTTAATACATCACCATAGAGAAAACCATAGTTACTATGGTCTAGTTACTATGGTTACTATGGTTTTAATAGATCTTAACTGAATCATCTATGGTTAATGATGATTGATGCATAACCACAGTGAACTATGGTGAACCATAGTTGATGCCCATAGGCTCTTATTTTATTTCAATACATAGCCATACTTCTATGTTTAATGGTGATGAATGGTTGGTATTTTACTACACATAACATAACCATAGTTGATGAGATATTTCATACACCATTCACATGTTGTATACTTTGTGTGGTCAATGGGTAATTTGATCTTCACCATATCATCAATACATCAAGTTCATGGTGTATGGAGGTTTGACTCCAGTTTGCGATGGAACATCACCATCTTTAAAAACGGTAGATCCACTACAAACGGGCTATTTTCCATAGCTATGTTAGTTTACCAGTTTACCAGAGGGGAATGGATGTTGATGGGTCTTGAATGATTTGAATATTCCATTTTTCACTTATAACATCTTCTAACATCTCTTAAAGCATGATAAGCGTTCTGATAGATGGGACAGCTCGGACGAATCACTGGTACAACATGGTGTTTTGCAATTGTTTCGGCTTATAATCCCAACTGAACCAACAAAGGTGGTGCCATGAATGGTGTCGGCTTCAACGACGAAGTATGGTAAAACCATGCCATGTTCAAAACCTGCTATATGGATGTATATGGCCTGTAGTCATCCCACCATTGGGGATTCCTTGTGGGCATCTTAATCCTCATTGAAGGATTTTTCTGATCATCCCCCAATTATGGGTATATAATCCAACATTTGACTGATTGGATATTCCCACGCATTTTCCGCTTCAAACATGCTGCTTTTTTCTTCCACTTGAGCCATTGAAAATACCCATGTTCCATCTCAGTATACTAGTTGGTTGCCTAGTTTCCCTATTTTTGGCGATCATAATCCCCAATCAACCAGGCTATTTTCAATGGTGTGAAGCCATAGCCATAGCCAAACGCATCACGTTGTTCTCTCCAGCTGGATGTGCAGTGGCTTAGTTCCCCAGGTGAATTTCGTAGGGTCAGTAGGGTTGGTCTCGTTATAACTGGGGTAAAAAAGCACACTAATCCTATACCCCGGATATATGAAAAAACAATCCTAATTGATATTGATATCGAATATGTGACTTCATCCCCTGCTTTTTACCAGGGTCTCAACCGGTGTTTAAGGGCCGCGGGAAGGGATTCACTGGGGTGTTTCACCAAGAGTTTTCCAAGCAAGACGGAGGCACTGCAGAATCTTGACCTCATCCTGCACCCAGGCAACGACAGAAAGTTCACCAGCTGTTCGTTGAGCTCAATTTCTCTAACATCAAATCAATGTGTCTTGGATATTTTCTTCTATGATAATCAGATAATCTATGATATATGTCATAATATGTCATATATGTAACATACATATATATATATACATTTACACAACACAGAATCATATCATATTCTGATCATGTTTCATCTCTCTTAAAGACTGCACATGTGCACATGTCAGGTACAGTCCCCCCTGGTCCCCCTGGTCCCGCGTCCTGAATGTCGTCCTTGAGATGCGTCCAAATCATGTAGCCCATCCCCGCCATCAGCGCAATGGCAGCTGGGACCTGCGATGAATGTGAGAATGATTCGACGCAGAAATGGATGGTTCACAACGGAACCAAATCATGGGCTTAATAACAGTTCGTAAGTCTTCATAGTGGTTAATATAGTTACATATAGTAGCTACAGTTCGTAATCCCATTGCCGTTCATCCTAAACTCACCGTCTAGATAAATGGTTCCAAAGATATGTAAATCCACTACTAAACTAGGAAATAGCTTTATGATACTCAATCAAAATCCCTGCCACATTGGCACACTGAAGCTTCTATTGATATTTGAGGCCATCAGAACATCATGGAATATGTCCATTCTAGCCACTAATTATGTAGATGTCTTGGATCACGCCAGTGCACCGAATGATGGGATCTCATGGGATCTGATGGGATCTGATGGGGGTTTCCTAAAATGCAGGTACCCAAAAATGGATGGTTTGTAAGGGAAAACCCTACTAAAATAATGGATGGTTTAGGGGTACCCCTATTTTAGGAAACCTCCATATTTTGTGATTCACATCATTTGTGACACCCAGCTTTCCCAGTCCCAGTCACCAGCAGGCTAAGCTCGTGGAGTGCTCGTGCTAGACCGCTGCCAGCAGCAACTCCTGTGGCGGCGCCGTCCGTGGATCCTTGGAGTATGCGCTGGTACTTCTTAGAAAAAGGGGGTAAAACCACTGGTATTACTAGGTATATCTAGGTAATCAGTGATTATGAAGGGGATGGGACTAATTACCGATTTAGTTCCTTCTTACATATGGCTATGAGTCAAAACCCTGGTACCTAGTGAACATGAAAATAGCTGGTAAATAGATGTTCATCCCATTAAAATAGCTACTAATAGGTTTTGACCCATCCCCATATTTGGTCATGCTTGTTGATGACATCACAATTCAACTCAATTGATCCCATGAATTTTGAGCCTCATAGAGACCTCCATGACTCGGCTGACTACTGGAAACCGGTAGAGACCTCCATCTGAAAAAGCCACACATCCCATCGTTCTAAATCAAAGAACAACAAACAATAGTGAACAAAAAAACAGTCTGAAGATGTCTGAAGTATCTAAATGTCATTGTCTTAAACAGAACATTGTTTCTAAGCCCTCAATTGTGTATGTCCTTTTGAAAGAGCAAATCAGTTTTCAAGACCAGTTTTGAACATTTGACACTGTCTTCGCCCATCGCCATTCCACACCCTGGCTGCCAGCTCCTACCAGGAAACTCAGGAGAAGCAGCAGGAGCAGAATCAGCTTCCTCTGCTGCGCAGGCTCTCAGAATTCAGCTGATGCCACAAGTGGGGCTTGGTTGGGATGATTTTTTTCATGATAAATAGATGCTTAAAGATGCTTAAGATCTTTAAAGCCTCCAAATCCTTTTGGCTCTTTGTCTCAGTGCCATCCAAAAATCCGCCCCGGATTTGATTTGACCTTCCACAAAGAGAAGCTCAAATCCACTCCCCTTCCACCACAAGTCCACAGAAGTTCACCATGCCATGTGTCCCGTCCTGGTCTCTCCTGGCTCTTCATCTGCAAATGGAATCTTTTGACAACATTTTCGTTTGAAGAAGGACACCAAGTGCCTGGCAAATCACAAATTGGATCCAATTGCGTCATTTCGCAGATGCGAACTAGCCATGGCTTTCCCAGTGTTTCCCAAACAGTACATCTAAGGCAATTGACCAAAGGAATCATATTAGTCATACTCGATCTTCATGATATCCCATGATACCCCCATTGAATAAACTGATATCATGATATCCCATTCTCCCCAACGGTCAAAAAACCTGACACGCACACCATTCTCATCCCTGGAAACTGCCCCCGCCTCCCAATAATGAGTCCCACATCGGTCACAATGCCCGTCATGTGCGTGGTCCGAATTACGGAGCCCGTGTAGGAGGACATGATGCCATTCTGCAGACCGCAGGCCTCAAAAACAGTACACGGATCCCAAACAAAAAACATGGGTATCATTTCACAGTTTGCTCTCGAAAATGGCTTGTTTATAGATGATTTGATATGATTTAGGATGATTTACCATGATTCACCTGTTTAGAATGGTGATTTTACAGTTCCCTACGTTAGATTACCAGGTATATATGCTCTCATCTCTACTGTCAAGGAGATGGACCACAACAAACTCAATTCCTGGGCGACCAGTAGCAACCAGTGAGCACGTCCAAGCAACATTACCCTCTGGCAATTTAACTCAGCTATGGAAAATCACCACTTTGAAGAGGCAAATCATCATCAATCATCTCTGAATGGTCCATTTTCCATGGCTATATTACATAATGTTACATAATCATATGATAGTAAGGGGGATGAGATATGAGATCATCGAAATCTCCCAAATCGTCTCTATTGCCTGAGCTCCCAGCAACACAAAGGATGTAGACGGCCGCGTCTTCAGATGCCTTGAAGACCAATAAGGAGCTGATCAGGAGCAGAGATGAACCAACCATCGCCACCCCATAGCCCATGTAAGCCATCTTCACCTGAGCGCTGTCTGACAGAGTTCTGCACCACAGTGGCGCCACGGGATTTCTGACTGGATTGTGGTGATTTCCGACATATCGTGTGTGTGTGTAATACAAAAGCAATCATGCAACGCAATACAATACAATATAAAAGGATCATATCATGCACAATATCATTATATCAATCTAGAAATTTTGTATATCAATTTTGTGTATGATCCAATACAATATATAATTCCTGGCGCTTGGAAAAAGGGTGGCCTGCAGATCTGAGGAGCCCGGCGGCCGTCCGCTTGATGATACACCCGGAGATCTTGGTGGATCCAACAGAGATGGGGATGCAAAGTGATTGGGGAAATATACTTATAATTCTATCATTACATATATTATTACGTATCAACAAACAAATTTTGGCGTTGGCTAGTTTAAACCATCTAATGACCTATGGATCCAATTCGGGTTTATGCCTGGTAGAATTCTTCCACCTTCCAGGATGGATTTCGCCTTCTAAGGGACCTGCCATGCTGCCCAAGAGGAAGAAACTCACCAGCCTCAGCACGTGCTGTCGATGTCGATGCCGCTGTCACGACAACGTGAACGAAACATTTGCAGATGTCACATGATGTCACCACTAGCGGTTGCAACTTGCAGTTGGCAAGGCGCAGTTTAACGGTTGCAACCAATCTGCAACCAGTCTTGAGCGTCTGACAGAACCATCTTGCCTGCATGGGCGTGCTCTCCCACTGTATGAAGCGACACCTGATGGTCATCGATCTTCTCATCAGGATGTGGCTGAAAAAATGAATCGCCCAATGATTCTTTAGAATCTTTTACTGCCCATGTACAGAAAGATGTCTGAGGCAGCCTTGGATCTTCACTCAAAGCCATTCAAAAATAATCTCCATTTGAAGAAAACAAGCAAATCCAATCCAAGAACTTGGCTTGATTGCCAACTCCAAACGCCCAAAAAAGAGTAAAAAAAGAGGCGCCGCAGGGGACCCAATCATGATAACCCCCTGATCCTACATGGCTTCGTCTGCAATTTTTTTGGGACATCTCCCCACATCCCAGGGTTGAGCATCATTTTTCGATCATTTTTCCTATGAAACATGATCCACCGATTAAAAAAAATGCACACCCTCTGGCAACATGGCTGGAACATTTGCCGGCTTCCATGATTTCCCCCTTCAAAGCTCAATTGAGTTGGGGGATTTCCCAGCCATGTTTGATTGCCAGAGGGTATCCCCTGGTTTCGGACCCCAAGTCCCAAGTCCCACCTTTGACACGGCGCCCGTGACGTGGCTCACCAAAGTCTCAGAAGTCTCAAAGGCAATGGCGTTGACCATTCCAGCACAGGCCTGCTGAATTTTACAGAATGGCTTGGGAAACACCAGGAAAACCAATGGTTGGAAGAAACCTTTGGGTCAAACCAGGATGATATTAGATGATATTAGCACATATATATACTATCAGGGCCCCAAGTCACGAGGCCAGAATGTCTATGGTTTTCGGGCGCCAGAAACGGCGCCGCAGCCGCATGACTTGCAGACGCGCGCCAGTTTGCAACTTTGGCCCGGAGGGTTGTTGTTGCTGTCGTTATTAAGGCTCTCGGAGTGGAGACCACTAGTAGATCACAGCGCCCCGCCCCAACATACCCAGCCCATCATGATTGAAGCGCATGGGCCAC
>BGPT01000195.1:103016-140872 GCA_003297045.1 Symbiodinium sp. clade C Y103
GCCATTCTTTGCCATTCTTTGTCATTCTTTGTCATTCTTTGTCTTTGTCATTCTTTGTCATTCTTTGCAATTCTTTGTCATTCTTTGTCATTCTTTGTCATTCTTTGTCATTCTTTGTCATTCTTCGTCGTTGTCATTCTTTGTCATTCTTTGTCTTTGTCATTCTTTGTCATTCTTTGTCATTCTTTGTCATTCTTCGTCGTTGTCATTCTTTGTCATTCTTTGTCTTTGTCATTCTTTGTCATTCTTTGTCATTCTTTGTCATTCTTTGTCTTTGTCATTCTTTGTCATTCTTTGTCGTTGTCATTCTTTGTCATTCTTTGTAAATCTTTGTCATTCTTTGTCATTCTTTGTCGTTTCTTCCCCAAACAGTGTGGCCGCACTTGGGGTTCGTATGGTAGGTGCTAAGGCCTGGTGCTCATTCGAGGTGGTCTCCGGGGTGTCCGGTAAATTTGGTGACCTATACAGCACATAAGTTCCTTCATCTTTGGTTTTCGAAGGAAGTTTCGCACGAAATGGTGTCCTGGAGGTCTCTCTTCCGAAGGTCTTGTTTTACTAGCGCACCGTGCTCGTCTTTTGATGTCCATTTTTCGTGGCAGGAGTGGCACTTTCAGGGCATTTTGAGGTTTGAAACGTCGTTTTGCGTGACAGGTGCAGGACATCGGGCACTTTTTCATCCGCATGGCAAGCGTGGTACTTTTTGCACTTGCTAAAACTTTGGCCGGCGTGGGTCAACATGAAAGGTGGTTTTGGAGGTCATTCTGTGTGACAGGCGCGCTATTTGGTGAATTGGGACGACGTTTTGAAAGGGTCGAAAGTCTCGTTTTGTGAAATTGTCGTCCTTTTTCATTTCGGACATGAGGATGATTTCGTGGGGCAGGTACAGCACTTCGGACGCGTTGGGCTCATTTTTTGTGGCAGGCGCAGTGCTTTGTAGACCTTTGTTTCAAAAAGTGCCCGAAACCTAGGTCGCATCGTTTTTGACATTTTCAATGTTCATTTTTGGGTGGTGCGCGCAATGTTTTGTGAAAATCTAACATGACATGTGCTCGCGCAACCTTCTCGTCGCTCTGGGCGTGTTGGATCGCTCTCGCTGTGGAGCGGTGCGAATTTTGAGATCGCTCGCGCAGCTCTCTCGGCATTTTGGGCCTGTCAGATTTCTCTCGCTGTGGCGCAGTGCTCATTTTGATAATCAAGGAGATCTTGTGCAGAGATCTTGGCAGGGAGGTCTTTTTGCAGAGAGAGTTTTCTTATATAGAGATTTTGTACAGAGAGCTCTTATAGAGATCTGGTACGGAGATCTTGCCAAGAGCCAAGAAGCCTCTTATAGGGCGCTTGTACGGAGAGACCTCTTGTAGAGATCTGTTGAGATCTTGCCAAGAGGTCCCTTGCAGAGATCTTGCCAATAGAGCTCTTGTAGAGAGCTTCTACAGAGATCTTGCCAAAAGACCTCTTATGGAGATCTTGTGCAGAGATTTTGCCAGCAGACCTCTTTTAGAGATCGGCGCAGAGACATTGCATAGAGATCTGTTGCAAAAATCTTGCCAAGAGGTCTCTTACATAGGTTTCAAGAGAGCTCTTTTAGAGAGCTTCTCCAGAGATCTCATACAGAGATCTTGCCAAGAGACCTCTTACAAGGAGCTTGTACACAGATCCTGCCAAGAGACCCCTTGTAGAGATCTTGTACAGGGATCTTGCCAAGAGGTCTCTTGCAGAGATCTTGCCGGGAGATGCTTGTAGGAGAGCTTGTGCAGAGATCTTGCCAAGAGACCTCTTGTAAAGATCTTGTATAGAGACCCGGTGAAGAGAGCAGAGATCTTGCTCAGAGATCCCTTATAGACTTATAGTCTTTCTTGTGAGATCTCGTAGAGATCTTCGGGAGAGATCTCTTTTAGACACCCTGCGCAGATAGCTTTGCAAAGGGATCTTGCACAGCAGCTTCTACAGAGAACCTGTCAAGGAGATCTTGCGCACGATCTTCTACAGAGATCTTCGCACAGGGAACTTGCATAATCCAACCTGGTATCTCTTCATCATTTTCCTTGCAACACTGTTTCTGGTCTCTTGCCAGGGTATTCAAGGCTTTTTCCGTGTTGAGATTGCTGGTCCATCTTCCTGCTTCGTCGGTTTATTCTATTCCATCGTCGGTGTCCAACATTCTGACTGACATTTCAGCAATTCTGGGAGTGGTTGGTGACAGAGCTTGTGTTTGTATCCAAATGCCGGGAGATGGCAACAAGCCTTCTTCTGTGAGGCAAAGGCAGATGTTTTGAAAGAGGTCTGTGGCTGAATCCAGCGGAGATATATGGTACTTTCTTGCGTAGATAGGGAGATGCGTACATCAGATGTCTTTTTAGTTTTCATACCCCGCAGACTACCACACTGTGTTTGAAGATGTTTGAGGCACTTCGGAGAGTTTATTTCAGACCATTGTTGATTCCTTGATCAGCTTGATGTGGGCGTCCCCTCTAATGAGGAGACCATGACATGGAAGATGATTGAAGAAGCACAAATTTGATCCAAATTGAGTTTGCTGGCGACAAATGTTTGAGACATTTTTGGAAAAGTATAGAACTCCAGAAAGGCTGCCATTTTCTGTACATGTTTCAAGATGCTTCTGAGACTTCCGTGACTTGCCACGGCCAATGATCATTGTCGCCGAGGTCGTCGCCAAAGAGCTGGTGAACTTCAGAGAGGCACGTGGACCAGGGTGGACCTGCAGCGCAGAGGAAACGATTTGGAGGCACCCAAAGCGGGAAACCGTATGAATTTCATTGATTTTAGCGCGAAACAAGGAAAGATATGTCCGACCAAGGAACCAACCCAATATGTTTTAGTGTATATAGTCTTACCTCACCGTATCTTCCAAATAATATTCTATGAATCTGCATCCGTCAATCAATCACAATCAGCCTACTGTACCTGAGATTTTCATTCTTGGATTATATGACTATCTGTTACTTTCGTGCCCCACAAGAAATGTCGCTCTTGGGCCCTGACCTGGCAGAGTCTGAAGCCTTTCTGCTAGGGTCATTATCATTGGACAAGGTGCAACAGTCAGTCGTATGGATTTGGTGACGCACCTAGGAGATCCTAGGGAGATTGTCCCACATTCGAGTTGAATCAAGTTCAGTAAAGTTCATTCTCATTCCGTTATTTGTCCCGATGAGCTCGTGAGCAAAACGTCGTGAAACTCCATGTAGGTGCAGCCTGAGGTAAGTCAGGGGTCAGCACAAATAGCCGCTCAAGTGTCAGCTTGAGAAGTCTCAGTCTCCAGGCTTCACAGCAAGCGCGACAAGCTTGGACTTAAGGCGAGCTCCCTCGCTCCATCATAGACCATCTCCTTGAAGGCATTTGGTTTGTGCAGTGACAATCAGAAAAATATATAAAAATATATCAATTAAGTGTCCAGACGTTTCAATCCTTTTGGAATCAAAGTATGTAAGCGAAGGAAGTTTTGAAGTGTATTGACAGATGCATCAACAGTGGTGAGAAGAGTCAGAGAAGAGGGAGCGTCAGAAGAGAAAGAGTCGGGGAAGAGAGTCACTGTATTCTTTCAATGTTTTGTGGTCTGGAGGGTCGAAAAGCAGACTCGCTAAAGCGGCGGGTGCGCAGCCATCTGGCAGGATGAGAGATAAACAATTGCACGCACCTGTGGCGCGAAAGTGGTTTCGAAGTCAAAACGTTAAAAACACCTCACGTCCGAGCACTATTGGCAGTTGGGCTGTTCAAAAACTGCACGCAAATTTGGCGCGAAGCACATGTCGAAATCAAAATGGCGAAAGCACCTCATCGTCGGGGCGCTTTTGGAAGTTGAGCTGGTCAAAACGTGCCCGCGGCTGTGGCGCGAAGCGCGTTTTCAAGCACCAGCACTTTTGGAAGTTAAGCTGTTGAAAAAGGGGCCGCGGCTGTAGTGCGAAGCAGATTTCGAAGTTGGTCTCGGACCATTCTTTGATGTTGGGATGTGGTTACTTGCGTGGCAAGCTCTATGGCTCTATGGATTTTACACCTTCACAACGGAGCCAAGCGTGTGGGTTGTGCAGCCGTTTCAAACATGATGGCCGGCGTGGGACGTATGAACAATACCTGCAAAGATTCATGTCGCATGGCAGTCGCAGTACAAGAGAGATCTTTGTCGGACATATTAGGAGGTTAAGGCGCTGATTTCCTGAGAGAGTTTGCATTTTGGAGCATCAGACCTTCAAGTTTGCATTGCAGTCGCATAGCGCGGCTGTTCCCTTGCGCACCATCTGCACCATCCACACCACTTGGCACCATCTCCCAACATCATGCACCATCTCGCATCATCTCGCACCATCTCGCACCATCTCGCACCATCTCGCACACCATCTCGCACCAGCTCGCACCATCTCGCACCATCTCGCACCATTTCGCACCAGCTCGCACCATCTCGCACCATCTCGCACCATCTCGCACCATCTCGCACCATCTCGCACCATCCGCACGATCCGCGCCATCTCGCATCCGCGCCATCTCGCACCATCCACACCATCTCGCACCAGCTCGCACCATCTCGCACCATCTCGCACCATCTCGCACCATCTCGCACCATCTCGCACCATCTCGCACCATCTCGCGCCATCCGCACGATCCGCGCCATCTCGCATCCGCGCCATCTCGCACCATCCACACCATCTCGCACCATCTCGCACCATCTGCACCGTCTCGCACCATCTCGCACCATCTCGCACCATCTCGCACCATCTGCACCATCTGAGAATCTGCACCATCTCGCAGCATTTCGCACCATCACCATCCGCGCCATCTGCACCATCCACACCACTTGGCACCATCTCCCAACATCATGCACCATCTCGCATCATCTCGCACCATCTCGCACCATCTCGCACCATCTCGCACGCACCATATCTGCACCGTCTGCACCATCTCGCACCATCTCGCACCATCTCGCACCATCTGCACCATCTCGCACCATCCGCACCATCCGCACCATCTCGCACAGTCCGCACCTCACACCATCTCGCATCATGTGGCTGATGTTGTTCGCCGTGTTGGCAGCCCCGAGAAGGAGACAAGGCCCCAAGCCCACCTTCCGTGCCAGTCAACTCAATGATGCGGATGGCGACGTTGGGCGAACAGATTTGGCCCGCACCGTGGAGGGCTGGTGTTCGGCCTCCAGGACCGCCAGTGGTGCCGACTGGTCCTGTTTGGCCTCCAGGACCGCCAATGGTGCCGGCAGCTCCTACTGCGGATCCTCCAACAGTGCCACCAGGGTCGAACAGAAGCTGGGAGTTCAACAGCGCCTGTGGCACCGATGATGGCTCCGATCATGGTGCCTCCTGCTCCTCATCCTCCTGTTAAGGCCATTTCCCATTGTGCCGTGGAGGTCTAATGGCACCAATTCAGCCGAAGCAAGCCGGTCGAGAAGACGATTGACTTGCTTTCTGACCCAAAGACACCAGGCAAGGGTGCTGTTGGCATCGGCCATGCAAGGTCAGTCACGAGAAGGTATACTCTGCCCGTGGGGTATGTATGAACACTGACTGCGTAACTTGGCCCAGTGCAACGACTGATTGTTTAAATTTTAGACTTGGTCAGCTCAGTTGACTCATCAACGTAATGTGTAGCCTGCTTCCCTGCTAAGGACCTCTACAAGGCCCACTTTAAAGCCAAATGGCCACAGCAGCACCGAGGAAGCCGTGGGAAGAAGTGGCCACTATGGTTTAGCAAGATGAAAGAGAGCAAAAATTGCAAGTGGGAAGACGAAGATTGGGAGGATTGGTACTCTGGGCCCACCAGCAAGCGGAGAGACAATGACTGGAAGTCATGGCAGGACTGGGGGAGCGGCGATGGCCATTCCCATGGGCGTTGGGCCTGGGTGGCCTGAAGCGTCACCTTTGCCGTGGTAGTAGTTTTTCTCCGCGCCAGCGACTTTTGCCAGAAGATGGCCGTGAGCTCAGGCGTGGAAAAAGTTGCTCTGCTGAGTCTGCTGCAGGGTTGCTGTGTTGTTAGTTGCTCCTGCTCCGAGAAACCGGTGAAGGAAGCATAATAGACGGCGAAGACAGCGCCAGACGGCGCAGACGGGGCAGACGGCGCAAGCCAAAGCCAGCCACGCTTTCCGCCTGCACTGCAAGTTTGTTAAGATGATTTTGCGCGACAGACGCAGCATCGCTTCGTATGACCTGGCCTCATTCTTTCGTGGCAGGCGTTGTACTTTGGAGACATGGCATGGGAAAATCGCAGAACGCAATGGCACGAAGCCGTCAGCTTTGCGCTCAACTTCTTCATTTTGGAAGGAAGCCTCGCATAATTGCTTCCTTTCAGATAGGTAGATAGGTAGAGAGATGGAGAGGGAGAGAGAGAGAGAGATTGGGAGATAGAGAGATAGAGAGATATAGAGAAACAGGGGCAAACAGAGATACAGAGATTGGGAGAGATTGACAGAGAGACAGATCAATGGACAGAGAGCTAGATAGATAGAGAGAGAGAGAGATAGATAGACAGACAGATAAATAGATAGGAAGATAGACAGAGAGAGCCTTGGGAAAATGATGAAAAATCAATAGATAGAGAAATAGACAGATAGAGAAATAGACAGGTAGATAGGTAGGAAGATCGATCGGTCGATAGATAAAGAGACGGATAGACAGGATACGATAGGATAGGATACGGAAAGCAAAGCAAAGCAAAGCAAAGCAAAGCTAGATAGATAAATAGATAGATAGATAGATCGATAGACCGATAGATAGATAGATAGATAGAAAGAAACAAACAAACCAACAAATAAAGCATTAAAAAAGATAGATGGGTAGACAGTTAGATCGACAGACAGACAGGCAAACAGATAGATAGGTAGATAGACAGAAAGACAGACAGACAGACACAGAAAGAAAGAGAGAGAGAGAGAGAGAGAGAGAGAGATAGAGAGAGAGAGGTAGATAGACAGATAGATAGGGAGATAGATGGGGAGATAGACAGCCAGACAGACGGCTTGATAGACAATAGATAGGAAGAAAGATAGGGAGATAGATGGATGGATATATAGATCGATCGATCGTTCGATCGTTCAGTAGATAGAAAGATGGATTGATAGATTGATAGATTGACAGACTGATCGAAGGAAGTTTAGAAGTCAAGCTTCCGACAATATGGACAGATGGAAAAGCACAGCCAGGAAGAAAGTCAGAAGAGAGAAGATCAGAGAGAGAGAGAGAGAGGGAGAGAGAGAGAGAGAAAGTCAGAAGAGAGAAGATCAGAGAGTGAGAAAGTCAGAAGAGAGAAGATGCAGGTGCGAGAAAAGGTACGAAAGTCGCGGAACACTGTGTTTTTCCAATGTTTTGTGGCTCCGGAGGGTCGAAAAGTAGGCTCGCTAAAGCGGCGGGTGCGGAGACATCTCGGCAGATGAGAGATGAAANTTTCCAATGTTTTGTGGCTCCGGAGGGTCGAAAAGTAGGCTCGCTAAAGCGGCGGGTGCGGAGACATCTCGGCAGATGAGAGATGAAAAATTGCACGCCTTTGTGGCGCGAAGCACATTTGGAAGTAAAAAGTGTTAAACACTGACGGTCTCGGGGCATTTTTGGAAGTTGAGATGTGGAAAAAGTGTACGGCGCTGTGGCGCGAAGCACATTTGGAAGTGAAAAGTGTCAAAGCACACCATGTTCGGAGCACTTTTGGAAGTTGAGATGTCGAAAANGTACGGCGCTGTGGCGCGAAGCACATTTGGAAGTGAAAAGTGTCAAAGCACACCATGTTCGGAGCACTTTTGGAAGTTGAGATGTCGAAAAAGTGCACGCCGCTGTGGCGCGAAGCACATTTCGAAGAAAAAATGCAAAAAAAACTGTCACGTTCGGACAACTTTTGGAAGTTGAGATGTCGAAAAAATGCACGCCGTTGTGGCGCGAAGCACATGTGGAATTAAAAATGTACAAAACACTTCAGCTTCGGACCACTTTTGGAAGTTGAGATGTGGAAAAAGTGCACGGCGCTGTGGCGCGAAGCGCGTTTGGAAGTGAAAAGTGTTTAAAACTTTCAGCCTCGGAGCATTTTTGGAAGTTGCGCTGTCGAAAAAGTGCACGCCGCTGTGGTGCGAAGCACATTTAGTCAAAATGTTAAAAGCACCACATGCTCGGACCATTCTTGGACGTTCACACCTCGTCTTGTGTGGCAGGCGCAAGGGATTCTGCATCTTGTCAAAAGTGAGCTAAGCGTGTGCGTTTTGTAGCATTTTCAAAAGCGATGGCAGGTGTGGGCCATTTGAAGAGGATCTGCACAGATGTGTTTTTCGCGGCAGGCGCAGTACAAGAGACATATGGATCTGACATGTTCACAGGTCAGGGCGCTGATTTCCTGAGAAGGGTTGCAGTTTGGAACATGAGATCTTCAGGGTTGCTAAGATGATTTTGCGTGACAGGTGCAGCACTTTGTACACTTTTTTGTGGCAGGCGCAGTACTTTAGAGACGTGGCATGGAAAAATCGCAAAACGCATTGGTACGAGGCCGTCAGCTGCACACTCAACTTTCCATTTTTGCAGGAAGCCTCGCAGAATTGCTTCGTTTTTGATGTTGTCACCATCAAAAATTGAGGAAGTCTCGGGGACTTGCTTCGTCTCGAAATGTTAACACTGCACTAAACTATATTACACTACACTACAATACACTACAACTACAGCTACAACTACAACTACACTACACTACACTACAGCTACAACAATTACAGCTACAACTGCTACAACTACTACAAGACCACGAATACAATTACTACAACTACTACAGCCACCACAACTATTACAACTACTAGGACTACAACTACAACTGCCACTACAACTACAACTACACTACACAACGCTACAGTACAGTACACTACAGTACACTACGCTACAGTACACTACACTACACTACAGTACACTACAGTACACTACACTACAGTACATTACACTACACTACATAACATACAACAGCAACCACTACAACTACACTACACTGCACTGCGCAACAGCAACAACAACAACAACAGCAACAACAACTGCCACTACGAATACAACTACAACTACAACTACAACCACTACAACAACTACAACTACAACTACAACAGCTACAACCACTACAACTACACCACACTGCACCGCACTACAGCAACAACTACCACTACAACAGCAACCACAACAACCACAACAACCGCAACAACCACTACAACAACTACAACTACAACTACAACAATACAACTACAACTACAACAGCTACAGCTACAACTACAACAACTTACAACACCTACAACAACTACAACTACAACAACTTACAACACCTACAACAACTACAACAGCTACAGCTACTACAACTACACTACACTGCACTGCACTACAACTACAACTACAGTTACAACTACACCTACAACCACAACTACATCCACAACTACAACCACACTACATTAGCACTACACTGCGATGCCTCCAACCACTTGTCGGTCCATCCTCCTATCTTTGAAACTTCCGCCACCGCCTTGTGCGGTACTACTGGTAAATTTACAGATTGATAAATAGAAAGAGAGGGAACTACAGAGAGGGAACTACACAGAGAGAGAGAGAGAGAGAGAGAGAGAGACAGAGAGAGAGAGAGAGAGAGAGTGCGAGAGAGAACGAGAAAGAGACAGAGAAAGAGAAAGAGACAGAGAAAGAGAAAGAGAAAGAGAAAGAGAAAGAGAAAAAGAGAGAGAGAGAGAGAGACAGAGACATAGTGAGACGGAGAGAGAGGGAGAGAAAGAGAGAGAGAGAGAGAGAGACGGAGAGAGAGGGAGAGAAAGGGAGAGAGAGAGAGGGAGAGAGAGAGAGAGAGAGGAAGAGACAGAGAGAGAGAGAGAGAGAGAGAGAGAGAGGGAGAGAGAGAGAGAGAGATAGATAGAGAGATAGAATAGATAGAGAGATAGAGAGAGATAGAGAGATAGAGAGAGATAGAGAGACTGCGAGACACAGACACAAGGAGACAGAAAAAATGGGAGAGGGATAGAGAGAGAGAGAGAGAGAGACACACACACAAAGACGATGAGACAGAAAGAGACAGAAGGAGCGAGAGCGAGAGCGAGAGAGAGAGAGAGAGAGAGGTAGAGAGATAGAGAGATACATAGCAGGAGATCGTGATTGACAGGCGGGGAGGCAGATAAACAGATACATAGAGGCAGGCAAACAGATGGGTAGAGAGAGAGAGAGAGAGAGACAGAGGGGGAGAGAGGGAAAGAGAGAGATAGAGAGAGAGAGAGAGAGAGAGTGAGAGAGGTAGAGAGAGAGTCAAGGAGACAGAAAGAGAGAGAGAGAGAGAGAGATAGACAAAGATAGACAAAGATAGAGAGATAGAGAGACAGAGAGACAAGGAGGCAGAGAGAGAGAGAGAGAGAAACACAGAGAGAAGGAGACACAAAGAGAGAGAAAGACAGGGATAGAGAGATAGAGAGACACAGAGAGAAGGAGACAGACAGAGATAGCGAGAGAGAGAGAGAGAGAGTCAGCCGCCTCTGGGTCCATCTCTCCTATAGGTTTCCGATTTTTCTCACTTTCGCCACCGCCTTGTGCGGTACTATTGGTATGTAACTATCAAGAATCTGAACGGAGGATTCCATTTTGAGAGAAACAGTGCGCGTTGAATTTTTTGGATAACCATTCAAACCGTGCCATGGGGACTAAGTGTCACCTACAGTGCGCTGCAACGAACCAATGAACAAATTTTCAGCACAAATGCGAAACATTTTCAGCATGTAGAAACTCACTTTGGTCGAACATCGAATATGTCGCATGTGCTCCTGCAGGCGCGCTGCGCCGAGCGATGCTGCCAAGTGTCAGGCCGTATTTGGCCAGCCTGCGCGTTTAGATTTTTATACAGCCACGGGCGAAGAACATGAGTCGTTTGAGTTTCCGTATGCGTCCTGAAAAAGTCCAGCGCAGTGTCAGCTTGGAAACTATCAGTTGCAGCTTGAACAGCTGGCAGATGGTGGCAGCCTGAGAAGCGCATCCACTGGCTTGTTGCCACTTAGGTTCCTGGAGAGAGGAGCTCACACCATCCCAAGCCAAATTGGTGGATGAGATGCAGGGGACCCGAGATTTCCAAGCTTTATCACTCCAGTGCTTTCAAATGCCGTCAACCAATTTGAGCAACAAAATAATGTGCCAATGCATCTTCCCCGTAGCAACATTCTGCGGAGAGCTGAAGGCTTTGGAAGCAACTCGGAGAGGAGATGGGCGAAGGCCATGGTTACTAAGAGTTCGCCACGAGAAACTGCACATTGTAGATGAAAATTGATCGTGTGCTGATGCAAATGAGCGAAGTGGTTGTAGTGGCGTAGTGGGGAAACTCAATATGGTTTTGACTCGTCCTAGGGTCCAACTTGGCAGGCTTGCAGATCATCGATTGATCATGCCTGCCAGCAATTGTTGCAAAAAGGTGTTGCCTGAGATGGAATTTCAGATGTTTGGGTCAGCCACTTGATCATGGAGCGCTGTGACAGTTTGAATGCTAGATAATCTAGTGTCTCGCGGTCGTAGGGAATGGGTACCGAGGAAGGACTGTGTGCTTCATATGCAATATCATTTCATTAATATCATGCCATTCTGCAGCTTCTAAAAGACCAGCTTGATGCAAGTGGCTAAATCAAGACTCAGCAGAGAGGCGGACATGTGAGAGATGCAACACCTTTGAGTAGTTGCAGGCACGGAATTGCGTTTCCATATGCTGCTTGGTCTACTTTGGAATTGTTTTTATGACGGAGGCGTGTAGACTATGCAGACATGTTTCATAGAGCTTGAGATTTTGGACTTGTTACCATTCAATGCACTAATTGGAACAATGGGCCCTGAACAACACGCGTTTCAGCTGATTTCAGCAAATATTGGCCTAGTGATCTTAGCGCTGCAGTGTCCGGCAACCTTTGGCAATGGATCTTCATGGCGTGCCATGGAGGGCGTCAAAGACTCCCGAAGTCTTCAAAGTCCTGGCGCCCGATCAGACGCCCTCGCCGTTGTGGGGGAACTACATCTCCAGCAGGAGTAGCTTGGCATAGCTTGGCAGGGCCAAAGCGGCAAATGTTACATGTCGCACATTGTTACACATTGTTGCACCGTATCCATACAACCCAAACATCAAGGGTGCTTTTAGAAATTTTGGCGAAGTGTGACACGTGAGGACAAGTGGACATCAGAGATGACTAACGCCTGCTGACCAAATGGATAACCATGGAATACAATGGATAACCAATGGCCAAGTGCAAGACACTGCACCTAGTAGATGTTGCCCTGGTGAGGTTAGCCAAGAGTTCGTCGGAGCTCGATGCCGTGCGAACAGCCTGGGCTTCCTTCGGGCAAAGCTTGCAACGTCAGCTGCAAGGCTTTCTGTCCCTGGATGCCAGCCAGGTCGGGTCAGGACACCCACGACAATGCCATGACAATGCAAAATACACCATGAGTCGACCATCAGACAGCCACCACTGGCCAAACATTTTCATAGTCAACACTTGGTAGAAACCAGATGAAACCAGCTGTTTTTTTGTGCGGGATGCCAGGGTGTTATCCCTGTGCATTGCCCTTTGTCCTTCCAGTGGAAATTTCTTGTCCAGGCATATTGTCAGAGGAAGACACTTTTCATATCTTGCCCTGCAACGGTGGAGCCCAATCCAGGTCAGATGATTTCTTCAGATAATTTCTTGTTCGAAAATTGTTGTCATACCCTGCCCCACCTTATGAATCTTATGAGTACATAATTACAATGACATTCAATGAGCCTCTTTTAATCTTTGACTCGCAAGTGTCTTGAACGACATTAATTAAGTATGAATCATGAACTTCAAACATCACACAGCAGAGATGCTACATGATTCAAATCATGCTCCGATCATGCGTGCAATCCTCCAAGTGCTGAGAGGAGTTTTGAAAGCCCGACAGCTGGTACAAGGGCTGGCCGAGCTGCAACGCGACGAGGAGAGCAGCGATTTTCTCAGATCCTTGGAGGAGTCCCAGCGTCGTTGCTGGGCATTTAACACGCCAAACACGTCGCGTTCCGTCGGGTCGTCGCCACTGCCGAAGATCCTTGGTGGATCCTCCAGGGCTGCCAGATACAAACAACTTATGTCAAATTACATAGAGACGATTATGGAAACTCACAGTAGGAAAGTGATGTACACTGCCCAGACCGTGCCATGAGACACTCAGGTTGTGAGAGTGTGAACCGGGAGATGGTGCGACAGGTCCAAAAGCACGAGGAGCTGGTGCGTGCATTGGCAGCCCTGAAGGATACGAATCGACGGTTGGTTGAGCAGATCCGAAGCTGGGACTCAATGTAGCCTCACTGGGTTCGAAAAACGCAAAAACGCGTGACGAGTTTTAGAAGTCGTGAATCAGTTGATATCAGTTGTTTTTGGCATCTCATGGCAGGTCTGGCCTCATTCACAAAACAAGAGTGACACAAAAGTTCTTGTGAAGCACAGCAAAGTCACGAAATGCATGCGCAACCGCAGAGGTGCAGTGCCATAGTGCCCAACCGAATGCAACCGAGGCATCCAAAGTGATGAGATCGAGACGATCTCCCAGCAGAAAGCCACTGATGAGCAACGGTTGCTACTGGCGAATTCGCGGCATGACCAGGATTTCAGTAGCAGTCGCCTGGAGGCCTCGAGGCAGATGGCTGCAGCCAGAGATATTGCTTTAAGGCGGCAAGGGGAATGCAGGGGGCAGGGGGCATTCAGGGAACATCCCTGCAGATCTTTGCCGCACTTGGAATATCGCTTGGCTAGCTGATGGGAACCAGGATTTATGCCTGTCGCTAGACATTGGGCCCAAGTGACACAACGTACAAGATTTCCACAGCAAATGCACCAACATGTGTCCACAAGGGCCGAACTTCTCAGATTGGACCGGTTCGACATGCAAATCAGAGCACTGGGAAGCTGTACTTACTGTAGTCGCAAGGTGAATGTGAATCAGAAGTTCAGAAAAAATCACGTCACTGGGGGTTGCCGGCTTTAGGAATTTGATTGAGGTCAAATGAAACTACTTTGCTACATAGGAACTCCACAGGAAAGTGGGAAAGCTGTGAGAAACTGACAGCCAACAAAACAAAACCACCATCAAAAACATATGCAGTGATGCAACACCAAGCCCTGAACCCTTATGTCAACGGAGGATTATCAGAACTGAGTGAAAAGGTCTTGCTGTTGGCCGCCCATCAAGTTTTGAAGATCGCCTTTCGCTGCTGCCATGGGACCTCGGAAACGAAAGGCGTCCGACAGAGATGGAGCGGATGGAGCGGACGAAGCGGAGACAGCTGACGGGGCCTTCATGCATCCCGCCCACGTTTCCGGATGTATTTCATTTCTTGTTTACAGGGTTTGGAGATAATACGGGATTTATATTATACTATATGTTATATCATCTATTATATTCAATCTATTGGATGCATTCAGCTACCCCTTAGAAAACACTGCCCACTCTTGTTTTGTGCCAGTTGCACTTGCACAGCCAAGGCAGGACAATGCTTTCATTCTGAAGTGCCGGCAGGAGCTGCAGTATCACGCCTCCAAGTTCGCGGAGAGGGGGCGCAATTCGCAGCTCATTGAGAGGTACACGCAGTGTTCCTCTAAATGGGCAACCTCTAGGGATACTGCGCAGATCCTGAAGCATGCATTCCATGTGGCAGTTTCTTGCTTGGCATTGCCCGGAGTGCAGGGTTTCGTTTCCCTTTTCCTATGTTTTTCTGAATCGGGTTTTCTTGGTGGTTGGGGGTTTTCTTTCAAGCATTTACCCTGAGATTTCTGTCGCTGGGCGTTGGTTGGGCCGTTTGCCATCTCTGGCTATTCATAAGGCATGGTTCGCCTTCGCATGTGACGAGAGTGAGATGAAGGTCGTCGCTGACCTCTTGATGCAGATGCTGAAGTCCTGCAAGCGGCAGACGCCCCCGCCGAGGCTGCGGGTGGCTTTGCAAATCGCAGCTGAAACACTGGAGGATATCCAGGAAGCAAAGCACGACTTCGCAGAAGCGGTGCTGAAGGAGGTGAAGGCCGGAAATAGCGGGGGGCAGCGCATATCATGGCACAAAAAAGGCAACTAATTGAAACCAATTGCATATTTCACCTTCTGATGATGAGGAGGAGGAGATGACAGGAGATGTTTCATAAGAGGGGCTGCAATTCAAACTGCAAGCAGTAGCCTGGTATGGTTACTTTGAACATTTCCGGGTCCCCGAAACCAAAGTTCGCTTGTGCCTGCGCAATTTCGAATCGCTCGGAGGCGATGCTGAAGCGTCACTATGATGGCTCAGAAAAAGGCGCCCCTGGAAGAAGATCCATCGCCCCGATTGGCACTCATGGCCGCACAGACATTTGCTTGATCAGGTCCATCCTGAACGAGCGGGAAATCCCGCCAAAGTACAGGATGGGCTGGGACGGGCTCAAGAAAAGCTGGTTCAGCGCCTTCGAGGGAAGGCACATGAAGGGCGGGTGGGCTCCCAGCACCCGATTCACAGACAAAGATGCCATCGAGCACTTGTACCACGTCATCACCAAGCATGCAGAGAGCTGTGGTGGATAAGCACTTTGGGAATTCACGAGGGTGATTCACAGGGGTGCTGATGACCAAGGCTGCACGATTGGGATGCCACTTCTGCAGCAAACGTGATGCACCGTGATGGACGTCCGTGGTTGTGACCTGAACAATCTGAAAACTGCAGATGGCCTGCAAGGATGTGATGGTACATGACCGCATGTGCAACGAAAGCTTGCAAAAACATGTGCGACGCTGCATTGGTGTTGCCCATCTGGAAACAAGGTGTGCAACACTTTCTCGTCACTTCTGATTTTATCCACTTTGCACATCCCTGCGCCGTCCGTCGAGTGGCTTGAGCAACTTGAGTTCACTCTGCCAGGCGGAAGGAAAGGACCCGAGAGCAGATGCAGGAAACCCTGAGGCAGGACTGTGTGGTGCTAGTGGAAGTGAGAAATTTTGGACAGCGGCGCAGTGATCAGTGCAAATACAACAGTTGGATGGGATGTATTTGCCAACTTGTTCGGCAAACGTCATATCGAGTCATATCCCAAGGCTGTCCCTGCCGTGCTTCGTTTAGCCACTTCATTTGCAACTTTCTGCAGTCTTAACCGTGTCAGTTCTCCTGTTGTTCCTCAGGCAGTGGAGCGCACATGCTCAGATGCAGTTTCAGGTCTTCCTGGGAAGAACCGCTGTTCTGTTTTTGCAGTTTCTGCACGGTCAGATGCTTGCTGCAAAAGGCAATGACAGGTTTGCGCGCGCGCGCGCACACACGCGCACACACAGACGCGCACACACACACACACTCACACAAGCACAGTGAAATCCTTCAATAAAACGTGTTTCCTTTCCTTTTTACTGCTTTGTTTCTTTCTTAAGATTGATGTGCTCAAGAGCATTTTTTTTCCTTGTTTCATTTTGTTCTGATTGAGAATGGAGGGCCTCACCCTTCCCTGTCATACATCATTCTGCATTCTGATGCTCCTTTGAAAACACCACTTGGACTTGTCCACATGTGGTTTTCGCCTGTGGGGAGGCGGTCGCAGCAATCAGTGATGAACAGAGCCAGCTCAGGCCGAAAAGAAACAATGCCCACTTCCAGAGACAATTTTCAGCATTTTCCAACACCATGTCCGATTTTTGTAGTACATACTGTATGCTTCTCCGGTCTGGCTTCAACGAATTTTTTTATTCAGTTCTTTTTTCTCCTCCAGGCGTGAACTAACAGCTTTCCAGGCTGATGTCAAGGCAGGCCCTGCTATTTTATCTTTCAATTTGGGACAATTTGCATGCAGGGTTCTTGCTTGCCTTAATTTCAGCGATCCAAAGCAGTGGGAACGCTCTCCAGTCCAGCACCTAGGACACTTTGTGTTGAAACCTTGGCCGGGACAGGTCTTGGTGGGGAGCGGATTGGATCGGTTGCTCTCCCACAGCCACTTTCAGAAGGCCTGCATGAAGAACTTGAGTGAAATGGAAGATGCAACACACGATTCAATTATCTATAGTCGTCATTAGTCGTCTATAGCCTATAGTTATAACATATATATTTTAGAATATTATAGAATGTAGTCATATATGAATCATAGAAATTTACAATCCATTCTTCAGCGTTGGAGCGAAGCCGGCAGAGAAAGAGAGTGAGAGATTTACAATCGATTCACAGGTTGCCCTGGTGGTAAACTCTTGGGTCAGAGGTCCGTCAGGCGTCGCCACCAGTCAGAGCCAGGCAGCCAAAAGCAAGCAGGACGCGAAGGAGACGGTTGAAAGTCTCGCGAAAACAATCCAGTTCCTTGCCTCAATGACTGACATGACTGACTTGACTGACATGCAACTATCCTTGCAACATGCCCTGCTATTTGCATATTGCATGCGGACTACGATTGCATTAGCCTCCCGTCCAGGGTGGAGAAGGAGCAGCGCACTCAAGAATCCTTGAACTTCAGCTATGAGTGGGCCAACTCAGATTGTCAGCAGGTCTTCGTGCCCGCAGATATCCCAAGTGCAAGCACTTCGAGACAGGGAAACAAGAAACAAAAGATGCACGGAAACCACTCCCCCCAGAATACAGCAGCAAGGGTGGCAGAGTAAGGATGTCGTGAAAGGTCTAGGGTTGTCCACGCTAAGGCAGGATCGCTATATGTCACGCACAGCGCAGCTGCAAGCATCGCTTGCAAGGGACTTGAGCTCTTTAGCATCTCAACTTCAGGCATGACCAGCGGGTCCTTTTTGGTGAAAGGTGAGAGGTAGAGCCTCAGAATATGTGACCTGAACTACACATAGACGCCTCCAAATCCATGTTTGGTTTGGTATCGTTTGATGCCTGGATATGTTGGGAATTTGCAGGAGCACATTTAGACGGCTGGGGCGCCAATGGTCAACATCACATGATGGCTCTGTGTGTGCTTCGGTGGTCCAGGCATGGGAGCGAAAGAAGGCCGCAGACCACCAGGCCCGTGACCCTGTCCGGATCAGCCAATGAAAGGGCTTGATGCTTGGATATCAGTCTTTCGGAGTTGTCAGAGTTTTTCTTGATGTTGTTTTTTTTTGTTTTTCTCTCTTTGACAAGATTTGCTCAAGAGGGATGCCAGGGTGTAGACGGTGTAGATTGAGCATTATCGTCTTGCAATGCTTTTATCAGCTTTAGTCGGTTGGAGGCGTGGAAGGAAGAAGAGGATCAATTGCTGAGGCATGTCAGCGGACAGTGCCAGTGTGCATAGGGCCCTAGACAATTTGGAGATGTTGTTCAGTCATCCCTTAGTCAGCAGTGCGTTGAGCTCGACAATCGGCTCTTCTTATCAGCCCTGAAGGCAATGTGAAGAGGCTTCGCAGAAGAAACAGCAAAAAGAGGAGGACTGAGTGCATAGAGAGCTAAGAGTTATCAAGAACTTTGAATGTAATAGCTGTAATGCCTAGACCATTTCCCTCGCTACTGGAGTGGTATTGATTTTATTTGATTTTGCTAACTGCCAATTATTGGCATTTCTGTGTCTAGAGTCCAGCCTAGTTGTTTCTTGCAGACTGCTTTGATTGATTGAAGGATGCACAGCACAATGCGTTCACGAGAGCTGTGACAGGACACAACGCGCATTCAAGCGAAGCAGGCTGGGAGCTTAGGATTAGTTTGCCTGCCTTAAGTGTGAAGACATACATTCGGAGCTAAGCCAGCCTTTCCGCTGTTTCCCCAATAAAGCCAGGACGAGATGCAAAAGCAGATGGGTCTGGCTGAAGAGTCCTTACAAGATGTGCGGAAGGTGTGCACAGCTCCCGGGTTCATGGCAGCTGAAGCCACGTCGCTTGAGACTTCTTGATGCCGCAAGACGTTTGTATTATAGTTCCTTTTCTGGTAGATATGATAGATATGCAATGTGCAATGAATTGCTGGATGTGTTTTGGTAAGTCTTCGATTTTGCATGGTTTTGGATGGTTTTGGATGGTTTAGTTGGGCAAGGAGATTTTTAAGTTGCCGTGTTTCCAGCCAGTCTTGGGCACTTGGATCATGATGTGATGGGAGGAAATCCAACAGCTGAAGAGCCAGTTTCAGCAGTCCGATGCGGCGCTGTTCGCTGCTAGATCCAGCCGGGGCATCTCAGGGACTGAAATTATAAGATGCAGAAAAGGTCATGAGCCAAATTCTGTGTTTGATTTGTTTTCAGTTTTGCTTGTCTTAGCAGCCTTCCAAGTTGCCGGTGGTTAGAGAGACCACTAGCTGTTCTGCATGTAATCAGTTAGCAGCTGATTTGAACATGAGCTTTTCAGTTTTCCGTCGAAAACAACCTCAATAGCAGATACCCAGGCACGCAGCACTTGAATCAGCAGATTGTCCAGATGGAAGAGGCTTCTCTATTGGAAATGGCTTTCGCTTATGTCTCATCCTCCATTGGTTGAAGTCTGCCAAGCTGAGGGATCTACTGGATCTACTTTCAGAGAGGTAGTGCGAACACCACAATATGAGTGAAAAGTATGAGACATCATGCCGCTTCCAGGTGTTGAAGCGCGCTAGCAAGGCATGGGGTGAAGAGATATTACTGTATGGAGTTAGAAGGGGTGTGAGTTGTTGTGCCAGAGCCTAGGAGTTGGTGTTGCACCTTTAGCACAAGCAAGAACCACAAGGAACTCAATCACAAGCAGTGTTGCAGTGTGCTGCTTTAATTACCTGAGAGCAGGCACTGTTTGCATTTCTTTGCAAACCCCACGTTTGATATCGTTTGATAGGCTCAGAGTTGAAGAAGTAGGGATGACTTGCTCAGATATCCTAGAGTTCTGGAGGGATGGATGCTTGTTGCAAAGAAAGTGATGGCCGTGGCTTTCTGGGCTTTTCACCAGTTTGCTACAAGCAAGAGGAAGAACGAATCGAGCAAATAAATGCACATAATTGCACACAAGGATCTTTTACCAGCGCCAGGCTGAAATGGACACACTGCAGCAAGATGCGGAGCGTCATGCAGCTTGGTTTACAACGGCAAGGATTCTCTTCCAGTGGAAAGATGAGCCACCAAAGAAGCCCATAGAAATTACCAATGAAATCTTCAAGCCTTAGAGATCGATGCTGTTTGATGCTCTTTATCTTCAACAAGCTGACTCAGTGCTGTCAAAGCTCAGCCTGGGACTGGCTGAGGCTGGCAAACTTGCCCAGCTCCGCACTTTGGAGGCAGAGGCAATTAGACAACACCTGCAGGAGACATTGGGCATGTCACAGATAAGGGCATTTGGGGGTTGCTGCATTTGACAAGTGACTTGGACATAGACCTGCACCTCACAGCATCCAGTTCGGGTACTTCAAGGGACAGGTCCCTCACAGGCATTCTGACCATGCAACCTCATGCATCAGGACTTGGAAATGAAGGTGAGAGAAGAGGAGCAGGCAGGAGCAACACCTTTGGCATTCTTAAGTTAACGCCCTAGGATAATCTTTGACCAACTGGCATTTGCTGGAGGTCCTGCAGTCCATTGATGGAGAAGTTGGCAAGGCCGGTGCGCTTCGCTGGGGATAGCAGCACCTGAAAGTTTGTTTCTTCTTCGATTCGACAACTCCTTCTCGCCTTGAGCATTAGGACTTCTCTTTCTCTCAAAAGGAAAGTGCCAGAAATCCGGTGCCAGGAGGTCCAGACCTGCGATGGGTTGACTGGTGAGATCTCCCAGGTGCGAATGCAAGTGGATGATCTGCAGGAGTGGCGTCTGGGCATTTGATGTCATTTGCTCATCGATGCTCAATGTGTTTGTGTTAGAGTGGGGACCGAGCAGCGGTCACCAGGACCAACGACGAAGCCGGGAGGCCAGTTCTGTCTGAAAGTTCCAGGGATCGTTGCTGCTTTGCACGACTAGCCCTGGCACTTTTCGTTTTGGCACTGGCATTCTACACTCACATCATTCATGGAGCGCTTCCTTTTGGACATCTCTTGCCCAAATTGTTGGCTCCAATTTCAGAATATGTAAAGGGCATCAATGATGCCATCATGTCAACGTGTCGATGGTCGCCAGGCACCAGCATTGTTCAAAAAGGTCTTGCCAACAAATCATCACAAACGCATGGATGCGATATGATGCGACAGTTTGCGGTTGCAAACCATTCTAGTGAAATGTCAAGGTGAACACAGCAAAACACCTAAAATACAAAATCGCCACGAATCAATATCCTAGTACCGTTTCTCAAGTGACCTAGCCTTTGAGAATTTCAGATTGACAACGGACCCATAGTGAGAATCAACAGCTTTGCAATGGGCAATTGGCGCAATGTCCTGGATGCCTTCCACCAGCTGCCCCACAATGAGCAGAGATTAGTGTTGGAGGAGCTGTCCAGGGCAGATTTGCACATAGATGTTGCCTTGGAGACTTGGTATCTTGGTGCAAATGAATGTTGTTCATCATGAGTGTCAGGTAAGTTTGTTGTCTTCGCATTTTGCTCTCGGTTGGTTTCGGTGGTCCAAAACGAAAGCACACAGCAAAGAGCAAAGAGCAAACACAAACAGTTTTGCTTCTCCCGGGTTGGCTTTTCCGGAGCATATCAAGGTGCGATCAAGACTTCGTTCCTGCTTGCAGTTCGCAGCGGCCCAAACGGAGGTCGTGGAGTGTGCCACTGCGTTGGGGCGCCAGTGAGGATATCCACGACACGTCGGTGACAGGATGTCCATGGTGCCGCCGGCCAGTGACAATCACTGCCACTAAGCAAATCAACCAATCAGATCCAGGCGCCGTACAGAAAAGCTTAGATGGTGGCACTGGTCGATTTGCCTATACCACCCTCTTGCGCCTTTGAATAAATACTGTACACTTTTCAGTGGGCTTTGGATGCTCATGTTCGGACTATAGAATCTATAGTCCTAAGATCTCTTTTTGAACACAGGGTAGCGTGTTTTTTCATTTTTCATGTGAATGCTTGTGGCCAAGGTATGGACCGCAGTGTCACAACTACTTCTTGGGGGCTTTGGTTCTGGGTGAAGGACTTCAGCGCTTCGGCGGTGGCATCACGTCATTGCTGCTCCACACCGCGGATGTGCCACAGAGCTACTTGCAAGCTCTCGCAGCTGCTGGATGGGTGTGCAGACAGGCAGTGGCCAGCAGTGGCCACCTCATCAAAATCTAAATCAATGGTCCCCTTGGGGCGCTCCACTCCAGGGTGTGTCAGTAGTCCTAGTATAGAATCTAGTCATCAAACTGGAGGTGGTTCAGGTCAACATACCTGGACCTTTACCCATGTTGGACCCATGACACATTTTGAGGCCACACCGCACGGAGTCATTTTGTGCTTGAAAGTCTTTTTTTGAAGAGATTAGATGACACGTGACGTATGAAATATGAAACATAAGATATAAAATGAGCATCCCATATTATGATATATGATATATGATATATGATTTACATTGATTTACGATATGATCTGACATGACCTGACATGATGTGATGTGATATGTCCTGCAGAGCTGAGATTCCAACTGTCAGGTGGAATATTTGACAAAAGTGGCATGGTCACTCTTCAAGAATTGGAAGGGAAGCCGCTTCATTGATGTCTTCACGAAGCTCAGGGTACTGGAACAAGAGGACTTTGAAAAGGTCTTGTTCTTGGATTTGGATCTCTTGGTGCGTGACTGGTCTCACTACTCTTTTTTATAGCTCAAAGATGTTACTATTGGAGTTCTCAAATTCTTGTTTGCTGTATTGATCTTGCCAATACTTGACTGCTCCAATACTTGACTGTGCATGTAGGAGAGCTTGCGGAAGTGGCTTTGCTTGCTGTGCTTGTTGATGCTTCTCAGGTCGACATTCTTAGATAAATTATCATTAGTTGCATATATGACATACATGACATATAATATATGCTGCATATATGCTGCATATGCAGTCAGTGCAGTGTGCCACTACCAGGTGACACCGGCGCATCCTTAGCCAAGCTCTTCGAGTTGCGTACGCCTGCGGCCATGAAACGTGGTGCACCCATTCCGTCGCATGGTGCTGCTGTGCCTTACAGCTGGATCTGGGGCCATCCGACGCGGCGACAGGGCGATTTGCTTCCGCAGCATCAACAGGCCTCAGGAATCAACGCTGGGGTCATGCTCTTGAAGCCGGACAAGGCTGGAATCAACACGGTATGTAGTGCCAAACTCGTTTCAATGCATCTTGAACTTGATTTTCTTGGTAGTTTTGTTTTGCGGGATGTGAAGTTCAAGTTCAAGTATGTGGGTTGGCACTTTCTGCCATCGGGGACAGGGGTAAAGCCGCCTAAGATTTTTGGACTGGACTGATGGGAGGCTGTCTTGTCCGAGATGATCTCGGAAGTGCATGACTACGACCACCCCCAGCACTATGGCACCTACATGCCTGAGCAGGAGTACATCTCCCGTTTCTATGGCACCTTTGACCAGTGGACCCATCTGTCCTGCAACTTCAACTTCGAGATTGACAAGAATGTCCCTTAGTGGGTATGTGCGTGTTTTTGACGTCCGCAGTAAGGATGTTAGTCAACCATCGCAGCCGTCGATTATACATATCAATGGTATTTTGCAGGGGGCTGATCTTCGGAATTTTGTGCCAGGGTATAGTTAGTTGTGACTATCCGCATGGTAGAGCCTGGGGATTTCAAACTGATCCCAAGCTTGACATCGCATCCTGATCTGCGTGCCTAAGGAGAGAATCCCTCACGACTTCACGGAGGCGCATGAAGCTCACTGACAACTTAGTCAAAGCTTTCCTTGTGGCAGTGACAACCAGTGGTTTCAGAGCTGGAAGAGCATAAGATGGCTTTTTGTATGAGTGATGTTTTTGTAAAATTACTTTCATGGCTTCTTGAGAGTTCATAGTGGTGGGTTTGGTTTCAGATGGTCCATCAACATGAAGAAGACCTTTTTTAAGCTGGTGGTTGGCACACCTTTGGATCATGGTGTCAGTGGGTCATCATTCTATTCTAAGGCCATGCCTTCAATTGGCTGGTGTTGAAACTACGGTGTCGCTTTTCAAACCTTTTAACGGTGCCCGTCGACTGGTCGACCGAGTCTTTTTGAACATACATGCAAATAGATACCACACCCATTGCCCGCCGATACCAGCTATCGGCCAAGCAACCTCTGATGCTTTCAGGAAGAGATTCGAAATGGTGGAGCAAAAGGTCATAGCGGGGCAGTTGTTCTGCATTTCTCTGGCTGCGGGGTGAAACCCTGGGATTTGGTTTTCTCGCGATGCTTGACGGAAAATTTTATTTCGTCTATCTCAACTTGTTTCAAAGAAGTCGGTCATTGTTGCATGCACTACGAGAGGGAAAGATGGAGATAATTCTGAGATAATGAGTGCCGCAAAGCTGCTGATCTGAGAATGCAGTAAACTATTGTAATGGCATTGAATTATATTGATTTCACATGTTGCTTGCCTTTCTGCCGCACTGGAACAACAACCGTTCGGGTGGGAATGCGCTGTCAAGGAGGGGACCTGAACACTCTCAAAGTGCAGTGTGTCGAAGACATCCCATCGTTGTATCGGGAGCTTTCAAAAGCAGGACCACAAGAGTGGCTTGATAGCTACACAGACAAGGAACGGCCACTTAGATGCGCACACAGCAGCGTTTTGTTTGAAGATGTTGGCCTCAAGACATATTCTTCAGATTGCTTTGAAGCATTGACGACATATATGGGGTAATTTTTACTGGAGCAAAACTGGTGTGGTCTAGTTCTCATGAAGGATGATCACCTTTCCCAGACTTTGGCTCTGAATGTGTGGTTGGCTCTGTTTGTCAAGCTCAGGTTATGGGATGCCATGTTAGAGTGGCTGGTCCAGCTCCAAGACGTTTCTCAGCGGTTGAAGAAGCAAAACATCGATGTGGTGAAACTGCTGTGGGCGCAGTTGCCCGAATTGCCTGACTCGCAGCAGCTTAGCTCTCCTCGCTCTGATTTCACCATGGAAGCCTAGGGGGAAAAAGGCTTGCGGCGCGCTAGAAGCGAATGGCCTGGAGAACTAGACTCGCTGTGTATGGAAACATGTGAAGTCAGGACGATTGAATCCAAGATGATCCAAGGAATGCCGCATCTCTACAGGAAGCGGCCTTTCTGATGTAATGTCCCAAAGATGCACTGGTTTTGCGGTCAGGATCGCCTGGCCGATGCTCGCAGGGAGGCGCTCTCGGAGCAGACCAAGATGCAGGCGCAAGTCATATAAGGTAAACAATATATCAATATATCATTATATAACTATATCATATATCTATATTATATATAGTATCACATATATATATAGTATCACATATATATATAGTATCATATATCATAATATATATATATATATTATGATATATATATATATTATGATATATATATATATATTATGATATATACACATATACTATTTCCAATCTTGGATGTTCATCATGTGCTCATTCCAATCTCTTGCATACTGGGTACAGTAAGTGGAGATCAGACTTCTCTGGCAAATTTGTTTGTTGCTATCAGCACGCAGCAATTTCATTTTTGGAGGGGCTATGGCCACTATGGGGGCTATGACTCTGTTTGACATGCTATCATTGGCTTTGTCATTCGCTTGTATCATGCGTTCTGGTATTCGGAGTGTGTTTCTTCTGGTACTTACACTATTTCACTTGCAAGCACCTGCACTTTGGATGCTAATCAAATCCATCACAAGCGCAGACATCGGCAGGTCGCCTGTGATCAGATTGCCCTTGACGCAGCCGACTTGGAATGGCAGATATGCAGGCTATTTCCGAGTTACCGCAGTTCAAACAGTCTGTAGCTCTTGCTGGCCTGTGTGTATGTGGCTGTGCCATGTTGTGTCTCCATCTTTAGTCGCCACGGCACATGACAACGGAAGACATGTCTTCCATGTTGTTCGCCTACGCCGTAGCCTACGCCCATGTGAATCGCTGAGAGGCTGGAGGAAAAGATGGAGGTTCTACGGCGCCTGGCAGCTGATGCGGAAGTGCGCGTCGCCACACGACAGAGCCTAGGTCAAAATGAGCTGCGTGCGGCACAGGCGGGTGAGGCAACTGCTTCATGAAAAGACAGTTTCCATGGTCCTATCATATTGTAAAAGATCTATTTGGATTGAGATGATTGAGTTTGGTTTATCATCGCTTGACCGCATCATTTTTTTGTGGCATGGCAAGCCACTAAAGAGAAGCAAAGGTCCTTGAGAAACTGATGGACAGCTGTTGCTTTGCAGGAAGAGCTGCAAGCACTGAAACGACGTGTGACACGGACTGCCGAGCTTCAAAGCCAAGTAAAGGCGGAGGCCGCATGGGGTTGGAGGGACGGACACTGGACACTGTATTTAATCATGATAGCAATATATGATAATTACAATTCTAAAGGTCATTAGGTTATAGTGAGTGAACAAATGAAGATGGAACCTGATCCAGGCTCCTTGTTGTCCAGCTCTTCAATGGACTCCATTTTGTGATCAGGCCAACACAGGGAAACAACAGGCGGCTGCTCAGGAGGCGAGTGACATTAAAGAACGCCTGCAGACATGTTGTGACCGAATGCAACCATGTTTGACCACTCCGTGCCACTACCTGAGTTGGACCTGCGAAAACGCCTAGAGACTGTCGATGCCAAAAAGGGCGAGGACGTGAAAGCGCACGGATCCCTGGTGCAAAGGGCGAAAGCGACAGATCTTGACAGAAAGTGGGAAAGACAAAGATAGAGAAAACGTTTTGAAAGTCCGAGGCTGAAGCTTCAGTTGGTCCATGAGGAGGAGGCAGTGAAGAAGGCCATACTCCTCCGGGACCAGTGACGATCAGCAGTGGCTGTTAAGCAGATGGCATGAGGATATCTCGGAATGTCCGAATGCTAAAAGTGACGGTATGAATTATACATTGGAAACAGTTTGACCGTACTAAAAAAAAAAACACCAAATTTGCAGACAACGTGTTGTTTGATTTGATAACGCACCCAACCGCCCGGCTGCAACGGTGTCTAGCTGGCACATGATTCCACAAAATCAACCTTCCGTTAGGCACAGAAGGACCTACAACAGGCAACTGGAGAAGGATCTGAGCAGTCAGAAGCCCAGGAAACACAAGTTGTGGCTGTGACTTCGAATCTCGTGCGGATCTTTTAATGAGAACGGACATCATCCCGATCGGAGAACACAAAGCCCCAAGCGTTCATTATCCAAGTATGCTTTCGGAGTCCATTCATCAGCAAACAATCATTAAATCATGAACTCACTTGATTAAGCATGATAAATCTGCTCTGAATCTAGCCCAAATGCTGAGGCTGAAGAGAGCCCAGGAGCAGCTGCTGCGTCACGCCTGTGAATGCCTTCCATTAGCAAGTGCAGTGAAGGAATCATTCGTGCTAAAATTGAGGATTTGCCTCTGACATATGGCACGGTTCACAATGGTTTCAACTATTTGGGTTCATTTTTCATGTGTGGCTCTGGGAGCTGTCAGGAGCAAGGTCGTGCAAAGTTGCGAGCTGCTCAAGAGGCTAAAGTGACTGCCGAGGACTTGTGGCCCAACTTTGAAGGTCTTGCAGTCTTGTCCCTTTCTTCAGCTGGAGATGGGGCATGATGGGCATGTGAGTTCTGGCATAGACTGAACTTGCTGCTTCTTACGTCACCAATGGCTGATCTTTGCAGAACTGTGCCTCCGTGGCAGGACGCTCGCCGCACCGAGCTGAAGCTCAACAGTGATGCAACTTGGTGCAAACACGCCGAGCCCAGTGTCAGTCTGCGTTCTCTTGATATCTTTTGGGAAGCATGGACACATGGTCATGACTAGTTGGAGCCACAAATCAGGATACAGTATGATAAACCGGATATGCGTAAATGGTTTATAGATTATAATAGATTGTACAAACAAATTGTAGAAACCGTTGCGAACCGACATCGGAGGAGGTTTGGAGATCCCAGTGGCTCGGTGAGGCCTTGGCAGCACAACAGCGGCACATGCAAAACCTCGAGCAGAAAACGGGTACTTTGAGGCAAAACCGCCACAGCAGACGGAGGACGTGCCCATTGAAATCAAGATTGAACACGGAAACCACCACAGATGATGTGCACCAAATATATATATATATATATATATTATGTATTGGAGAGGTGATGTTTGCTCAAAGAATGTTGCGGCTGTTTGCAGCGTTTGAGTGGATCGACCACATTGACGAATGGATTGACCACATTGATGATTCACGGTGATTCTATAAAATTCTATATATATATATATCATGAGAAATGCACAGATTTGAGGAACTTAGACACTTCTCTCAACTTCCCATGTTTGGATTGGCCGGTCGAGGCAGCGCTTGCTTCAGAACGAGCAGCACCTTGGGTGGCTTCATCAGCAACTGCAGCTGGAGGATTGCATATAGAATGAGTGCGCATGGGCTCAGTATCATGCAAACGCACATGCACATACATCGCAGAAAGATGCAACACTAAGGAAGGATAATTTCTATTCAATGGCCAAACAGTTCCCACGTCTTCTCGCATTGCAAGATCCTTATATCATATCCTTAGGATGTTGTGAACCGTTTGATGTTGTTTTTCACCATTCAACAGACTGTCTTGGCCGAACCATAGCCAGCAGTTTTGTCCAGGAGACAAAGGCAACGACTCAGATGAAGGTGGAGGCAAGTACTGTACCCACTCCTCTTGTGACGCATGGTGATAGCACGCTGTCACAGGAATGAAGAAAGGAAGCAACGACGCACTGTGTGTTGCTGTTTGTTCGATTTCGTTTGCCCTTTTCAGGTGGGTGCACTTGACAGCTCCATTCACAAGGCGCTTGTTTTTTCGTTTGGACGGCTTCTGCATATGAAGGGTATGGAAAAAATATGTGGGACAAGCCCTGGCAGGCGATGGGAGAAGAGGCAACTTTGACGAAGCAGTTGGAGGCGTCCATTCCCATCAGCAACACAAAACTGTTCACGCGCATTTCAAGCGGACCTACGCTCACTGAGATTCTCATAAATCTGGACTAATCTCGAGTTTGAGCCACTGAAATCGAGAGCATTATTGGACTGGACAAACACTCATATGAGTGTTTGGCAGGAAGTGGTGAGGAAGAAGGAGGAGCACCCACTGCTGACACAGGCCTGGAATCCTTCAGCCTAATTCTAAAGTCGCTTTTAAAAAGACAATACGTATTAATGACTAATAAACGCAAGACAATACGTATTAATGACTAATAAACGCAATGAAGATCGTAAGATCATTCAGACTGTGGTTCTCGCGGAATTGTAGCAGTTGATTGGCCCCAGAGTGAGGGTCACATTGAACGTCATCATCATGAAACACTTGGCGATCGAAAGGACAGGTCTCCCGAACACTGTCTCGAGAAGAGCTATTCTCCTACTTCTCCTGTCTCTTAGTGTATGCACGAAGGACGCCTCAAGTATAGAATCATGCACCTTGAAATCAAAGCAAGCCAAAATCTCAGAAAGTTACATCAAATTTGTAAAGGCATTTGTTACTTTTTGTGAAATTATTTCCGACATATTCTGATCATNCCTTGAAATCAAAGCAAGCCAAAATCTCAGAAAGTTACATCAAATTTGTAAAGGCATTTGTTACTTTTTGTGAAATTATTTCCGACATATTCTGATCATCCCCTTCAACCAGAAGCTCCGATCACCAAGCCCTTCGTCTCGAAGGCGCCTTTCCCGGCAGAACCTGTGGCCCTGGCGTCTCAGCCGGAGCCCAGCTTTTGCCGCAGTCCGGAGAGTCCTTGGAGGTCGGGACAGCAAAATGAAACGGAGATGACGGAGATGATGCGATGATTGGATGATTGCATGGTGAGATGATTGGATGATGGGATGATGCGATGACGATGCGATGGGATATGGCACAACATCAATTCATGTGGATTCATTTGGGAAACAGATCTGAGATGGTCTGAGTGGATCGACCTTTTCAAGCTGTGCAGAATGTGCAGACAACTCGATGCCGCTGCTAGATGACCCCTTTGCACAGGCCGAGCTGGTCAGAGAATGCTGCAGACCTTGCCAACTTCAATTTGCTGCAAAACAAGTCTCGTCCCGAGATCGGGTGGGGATGCCTTTCAGTCTTAGAATGTCTTCGATTCTTTGGGCCGTTTCCGCATTCCTGAAAAGTCACTGTCCGTGCCCTTTCTGTTTCTTTCCGGTCGTTTGGTGATCGAGTCGAGACCATGAATGCGCAAGAGCAATTTTTAGCATGCACAGCAGAGCCGCAGGCACATACGCATACATACAAGGAGCAACTCAAAGAGGTGAACATGTTGAAAAGGCGTCGCCCGAATTCACCCGACATGTTGGACAATTCTTTACGTGTTGCAGTGTGCCCGGGGACTCTCAAATCCAAAGCATGTTCAATGCCAGACGATTGTTGCAGGCATTAATTTTGTCCAATCTTAGCATGCACATCCTTTGCTGACTCACCCGAAAAATGTGAAAACGATTGAAGCAGATTCATTGTTGGTCCTGCTGGTGTTTGAGGTTGGAAGGTCACATCGCCCGCTTGCAGCGGCACACGGAAGAGCTGCGTAACAGTCTGGAGGGCGCACAGCGCACACGGGAGGCGCTATACTTCGGACAGGGATATACTGATATACTGTATATTCTTGTGATTCTTTAGTCTTTGTGATGTGAGTTGCACAGAAATGATCGCCTTGACATGCCATGGCACACTGGAATCACTGTGCGATGCTGGGGAAAGAAACAGTGGGCCTCACATTGTTTTCCCGATGCCATTTCCGAGTCAGTTTAAAAAAAGAGCCATTTCTTTACATTCTACATCAGGCATCATCAGGTGATGCCCCAGTGCTTCAAATGTGGCACCAGTGCGAGTGTTGGTGAAGTCGCCATATGGGACAATCAGCAGTGGATCTGGGTGTGGGATGCCATTGATCAATGGGATCCAGCATGGAAACGATGGCAACGGCAGACTGAAGTCATATGGAATCTGCCAAGTAGCAAAGTGGAAGACTGTGATATCTACTGTAGAAGGTGCTGGACAGACTGGGGACGGCATATCAAACCTGGCTGCAAGTATGCACTGAGCAACGCTTGTGAGGAGCTGGCAGTCCGAGTCGGCGTGGAATTCGTAGAATCATCACGAAATAGTGGCAATCCTTTTTATTGCCGACCCTGCCAGGCATATTACAACCACGGTGCAGCTTCCCTGGAGAAGCATTTGCTGGAACGCCATAGTGATCAAGTCTGCGGGGCTCTCAAAGCTCGCTTGCTGCACAAAAGGAAGGCCGATGCTGTGACAGAAGATTTTACCCCACCTACTCTCCACGTCTCGTGCAGCCGGTCTCTGATCGCAGGAAAGTACACTGTGAAGACTTGGCATCATGGCAAGCCAGCCTATGAGAAGGTAGATCATAATCCCTTCATGGTAGGCTATGACAATGTTCTCATCTACTATTGGGACAACCGGGATGGGGAAAAGTTTCATGGCTGGTGGTTCTCCCCACGCGAAGGGAGCCGCGAAACATGGGCCCACAACTCTTCCAACCTCGGCCACAACGACTTGACAGTACCCACATCTGGATGGACAGTTCCATGGGATGGAGAAGTGGACCAGACTTTGAAGATCACAACTCATGAAGATAATGAAGACCCGAACGGGCAGAAAGACACTGACACTGACTTTGAACTTCGGTGGGAGTTCCTGNGTGGACCAGACTTTGAAGATCACAACTCATGAAGATAATGAAGACCCGAACGGGCAGAAAGACACTGACACTGACTTTGAACTTCGGTGGGAGTTCCTGGCTAGTGCTGATGGAGAGAAAGATGATTGGCAACCTGCCAGCAAGAATATGAATGATGCACTTGAAAGGCGCTGGAAACAAGGTTGGAAGGGTGACAATGGCACTGATATTTTTCAGATCCAGACGAATGGCTACACTTACAGCATCGATTGCCAATGCATGGTGCAGTGGAACGTGAAGACGAACCGTAGGCGAGAGATCAGGAGGGGCGAGGCCAAACCTGACATCATGNTACACTTACAGCATCGATTGCCAATGCATGGTGCAGTGGAACGTGAAGACGAACCGTAGGCGAGAGATCAGGAGGGGCGAGGCCAAACCTGACATCATGCTTTTGCTGCCCAAACTGGCTGCGAAAGATGCTGAAGTGGAACGGCTCCGGAACAAAAGGAACAGCCTGGTGGAGGAGAAGAATGACTTGATGGCCAAGATAGCGCAGTTGGAGTTGCTTGGTGGCAAATCTCGAGAGGTACCGTCAGCCACCTGAGTTTTCATAAGTTTTCTGTACACATGTTCCTTTTTGGATCAGAGGAGGGCACGGGAGTTTTGTTTTGATTGTGAAGGGACTCTTCAGTTTGGCCCTCCTAGTTGATCGCAGTTTCAATTCCCGGTTTGTTCATGCACCTTGCTGCTACCAATTGGTAGAGGTTCGAAGAGGTCATAGCCCCGTGACCGCATGCCGCATGGCCCCATCATCCTCATCCTCCTCCTCCTCCTCATCCTCATCCTCATCCTCATCCTCATCCTCATCATCATCACCATCACCATCACCATCACCATCACCATCATCATCATCATCATCATCATCATCATCATCATCATCATCATCATCATCATCATCATCANTCCTCCTCCTCATCATCATCGTCATCATCATCATCATCATCATCATCATCATCATCATCATCCTCATCCTCATCCTCCTCCTCATCCTCATCCTCCTCCTCATCCTCATCCTCCTCCTCCTCATCATCATCGTCATCATCATCATCATCATCATCATCATCATCATCATCATCCTCATCCTCATCCTCATCCTCATCCTCATCCTCATCCTTATCCTCATCCTCATTATCATCATCATGATCATGATCATGATCATGATCATCATCATCATCATCATCATCATCATCCTCATCATCATCCTCATCATCATCATCATCATCATCATCATAATCATCCTCATCCTCATCCTCATCCTCATCCTCATCCTCATCATCATCATCATCATCATCATCATCATCATCATCATCATCGGCGGCCACGTCCTTGTCCTCATCCTTGTCCTTTGCACCCTGCACTGTGCAGCCTGCACTGTGCACTGTGCACCCTACGTCCTAAGACACCATCACCACCATCATCATCATTGTCATCAGCAACATCATCATGATGATCACCGCTCTCATCCTGATCATTGCCTCAAATTGCTTCTGTATTTTGTCCGAATATCATCCGCATCAGCTACAGTACACGCGATGAATGGTGCACCTTTTTCATGAAAAAAGTGAGGGGCGGAACCTGGCAGGAACCAGCCAGAAACAATGTTTCCTCAGCACTCCCTTTCACCACCTTCGATCACAACTACATACCTTCATTCCCAAAGCTTGCTCTCAAAGAATGCCACATTTTCTTCCATTTGTTTGCGGAGTGGGCACGGGTGGCTGGGGGCGAACATAAGAACTGTTAGTGATGCCAGATGATGCGAGAGATTGGTGAACCGTCACACTGCATAGGCTGCCATCAGGCCTTTCCTTTCCTTGGCGCACCTTTTACTTATATTGAATATTGCTTGTGGCAAACTCAGGCAGGAGAATACGACCTTACAGAATTCTTTGGCTGACCAAAACCTTATAGTGGAGGAAAGGGACTTTTTCGCGAAGGATAGAAACAAGTTGATCAAGATGGTGGTCAAGTTGGAGTTCCTGGGTGGCAAGCAGGTCAAGTTTCCAGGGGATTTATAGCTAGATTTGGATGCAGGGTGGTGATAGAACTGATAGATAAACAACAAATAGCGTCAGAATTATGATGCAATTCAATTCTTGCTTTCCCAAGATGGTGCTTGTTCTCGTTTTTCCTTTCATTTTGAGCTTTCAATGTGTCTAGACTAGATGCTCTTTGAAACTCTATGAAACCCAGGAAGGAAAAGAAAGATTCTGAGAGTTCGCAGGCAGACCATGCCACCCAGATGATGTTGCAGGAATCTTGGCGACTTAGCCGCCAGCTGCAGACAAAAGTCTGCAGAGAACTGAATTATTCTGATGCAGCTTTCTCCAACATCCAGAAGGCGCTTGTTCAGGCATGTCCCCTGGATCACTACGCGGATTGCAGCCGCATGAGGAACGTCAGCATAACGGGCCTCCAGCAGATTTGCAATGTCAGGGTATGGAAAGACTACGAGTTTCGGAAAGAGCAAGTTCGCAAAGAACTTGAAGGCCGTGAGGCTGTTCCGACTGTGAGCTGCAATCTGCCACCACACCTGTGCAAGTGGGCACATTTGGATGGAAAAATCAACGAGGTCTTGCTCATCCATGGCACCACGCCGGGTAAGATAGACCAAATTGCAACTTTTGGATTCGACGAACGCCTTGCGCGTGAAAGTGGGCTTTACGGCCAAGGAGTTTATTTCACAGACCAGAGTTGCAAGAGCCTTCAGTACTCTGGAGCAAACAGTGGCCACACCGGTTGCTTCATAGTTGCTCGTGTAATACTTGGGCATCCGAGCAATGCCACAGGCCCTTTGAAGCAATTCAAGGTGGAACCGTTGGTTGATCCAGCTGACCCTTGCAAAGGCCGATGTCACTCCGTGATTGCCCACCCAGGGATTCCCAATGGCAATGGCATGCAGAAGCAAGTCCACCGAGAGTTTGTCCTTTTCGACGGAGCTCAGGCATATCCTGAAATGGTTGTTCAATTCAAGATTTAATGATTCCTTGGCGTGCAAAGCAACTCGCTGAGATAGATTGACTTAGGTGTAGTGCAAATGGTGAACCATTCGCCAGTCGCGGGGTGGAATCTGATCATTTTTGCAACGAAAACGGCCGGCTTTATTCTAGCTCTATGCCGCAGCTCTGCATTCACGTTTCTGCCTCTCCAATTTTTTTGTGTCTTCCTCGCTGGGAGTCCGTGCTATCCAGGTTCATTCCCGATGTTAATGATTGCACGAGTCTCAGGTGGTTTTGTCCGGGCTTGGCTCTCACATATAATTTGTGCATGCAATTTAATTTTCGCCAAAGGATTGATGAGGCTTGAAAAAAACCACTGGATTCTGTAAGATGCCTTTGTGACGGCCTTTGTGAATTTGTGAGCTTTGGCCTTCCAACTTCGTTGTGCTGTGCAGATTGAGGTATTGTGCCTGAGCTGAGCTGTCCTGGGACGGGCCTGGTGGCCGGCGGCATGGTAGCTAGCGTTAATGTCCAAACAATTGAGTTGTGCTGCAGTGTTCATTCAAGGCTGCAAGAGGTATGTGCCAACTTCTGAACATGTTTTTTGCATCACATCGCCTGACACTGCAATTACCAGCCACGCAGAACGCACTTGCAATCCTAGAAACTGCTTGATTGAAGGCTCAGCCACATTCAGTACATTTGACGGCAAAAGTCCAGAATCAGGTCTTAAGTGTAAACATAGGTGTCTTTTTTTGGCTTCAGTGATGAGCGGGTAGGAAAGGACCCAAAAGCCTTGTGCCTCCCCGTGGCTAGTTTCAGTGGGCCTTAGCTTTCGTGCTGCATGGTAATGCGCATTCTCCAGCCGCTTCACTTATTACAAGTGTATATATATATATGGTACCAAGACTGTATTTTAAGTCAATTTGGAATCATCACTGTGGAAATGAACACTGATGTAGTTATATGTAGTTACTGCATGTTATTTCAATGTGAGCCATGTGGCAATTGGGAGATGTCGTGGGTCAGGCGGGGCAAACAGGAGACCTCTGTGTTCTTGTGTCATTCTGGATGGATGCCCGAGGCTCCCCTCGTGCAGCAAAGATCACGATGTTTCCTGTTATTGAATTTATTATATGACACCTGTTGGGTCCTCTGAGAGGTTTGGAATGCTTGAACACAGGATCCAAGCCAAAAATGTTGTGCGAACCACCCGAAGAGGTATCCTGGACTTCGACCACCCAAGTACGGGTTGACATGTGTTGGCTATGGTTTCTGACATGTTTCTGACGGAGGATCATATAATCACATTGCCCCACTACCATTCGTGAAGTCTTGCAGTTGAGGGTGTTCTCAAATATCAGGTCTTGGAGACCGTTGTGACAAAGCGGAATCACACACCGACTCAGAAGGTGGGCTCCGAAGCTTCGTCTGCATGCAGCCTGCTCGTATGTTTCGCGATATGCTAACGCATTTTGCCGTTCAACATTGCACAAGTAAAAAGAAACACCTGATCATTCCGCAAAATGTTGAGTTAGTGTCCTTTCTGGTTGCTCATATCGCTTGCAGTTTCCCAAGACATAGGCCAGAGGGTTCAGACGATGCCGAACGAATCAAGAGAGGGTGAGAGATCTTGATTGCGAGTGTTTGAACCGTCGGAAGGGTACGTGCGACCTTCGCTGGGCCTTCATACCTGCTACCTTCAACATTTAGCACGTCACAAGTTTGGTCCTGAGATGGGCCGGGAATGCCTTTTATTGTTCAATCTCTGATTCACAGTCCCCCGTTTCTGAATATTTGGGTTCATTCTTTGCTGTTGTGTCATTGACTTGAGCAGAGAACGCCGAGGCGAAATAACACACCATCGTTAGGAAAAGCAGGGATCTGCACAGTGGAAGGCACGCACACACACACTATCACATGCGCATATGCAAAATCGCATTCACAAATTCAATGATTCGTTGGCACGCATGAATGAAAAAAAATGAGTTTGAAGCACTGCCAACAGTGTCGCATGACATGCGGACAGAGTATTGGGCTTTTCTGCGTTCTTGGATGACCTTGTTGTAGAGCTAGGTCCTCTATTATGCTCAATGTCAATACATCTCAATACCATGTGGGGCTCACCACCACTTAGAATGTCACCTGCAGCCCGTCCTGATCCCTTGGAACATTGACATTCCTCGGTGGAACCACGCAGAGGAGATGTACGTGATATTTTGTATCCTGGTGATGTGCTGATAGCTTTTTAGTAGCTTTGAAATCAAATGCAGTCGAACAAAATAATGATAGGGACGATAGGGAGGAAGAGAGGGAGATACAGGGAGCCAGTGAGCGGAATTGCTACTTTCCCGGTGCTGTTTCAGCTCTTGTCGACATGCCTTTGATTTTCTTCGCGGTGTTTGTTCCATGCCTAAGTGTTGCAAATGTGCCGCTGATGCGAGTGTAGGAGAGACCGCGCTTTGGGTCAATCAAAAGTGGAAGTGGGTACGGAATGCTGTTGATCTATGGCAAGAATCTTTGAAAGCATGGGTGCGACAGCTTCAACCCATTTGGGACAGGCCGGATTGGAAAATCGAAACCTGTTGCACTTATTGCCGAAGTTGCTGGGAGAGTTGGGGGCAGCACGTGAAGCCTGGATCTGTATATGCATTGAGCACGGCTTGTGAAGAAATGGCTATCCGAGTAGGGATCCAATGGGTTGACCCTTCAGAGCGGTGGCACTATGGCCATCCTTTTCGCTGCCCACCCTGCAATAGATTCTTCAACGCTAGCTCGAATTCGCTGCAAAAGCATTTGCTGGAGTCGCATTTGGATCAACAGCATTCGCCTCAAAAAAGAAAATTGGAAACTCCAACGCCTAAGGACTTCACAGTGCCAACCCTCTCCGTCTCATGCTGCAACAGATCCTCGGTTGTCTCTGAGGCAATCAGAGGACAATACACTGCGACACGTTGGTGTCATGGCAAGCCCCTTTACGAAAAGGACACTCTGTACAAACACAGTGATGGTACTGCCCTGTCCGTGTTGATCTACTTTTGGGACAGTCGAGATGGTCCAGGGTTTCATGGCTGGTGGTTCGGCCCCAAGGAAGGGGGTGACCAGGTATGGGCCTACAACCCTTCGAACCGTAGCCAGGAGGATCTGACAGTGCCCACATTTGGATGGAAAGTTCCATGGGATGGGGAGGTGGACCAGACTTTGAAGATCACAACTCATGAAGATAATGAAGACCCGAACGGGCAGAAAGACACTGACACTGACTTTGAACTTCGGTGGGAGTTCCTG
>BGPT01000195.1:143560-197816 GCA_003297045.1 Symbiodinium sp. clade C Y103
AACATCAATTCATGTGGATTCATTTGGGAAACAGATCTGAGATGGTCTGAGTGGATCGACCTTTTCAAGCTGTGCAGAATGTGCAGACAACTCGATGCCACTGCTAGCTGATCCCTTTGCACAGGCCGAGCCGGTCGGAGAATGCTGCAGACCTTGCCAACTTCAATTTGCTGCAAAACAAGTCTCGTCCCAAGATCGGGTGGGGATGCATTTCAGTCTTAGAATGTCTTCGATTCTTTGGGCCGTTTCCGCATTCCTGAAAAGTCAGCGTCCATGCCCTTTGTGTTTCTTCCATGGATGGGCAAGAGCAACTCTCAGCATGCACAGCACACGAAATATGATAGACTGGACATGACTAGACTATGCAGATCTATGTGCCACATGTGTGTAATCATGCGATAGAGGAGGTCAAAGAGCTGAAGCAGATGTCGCTGGAATTCACGCCACGTGTTGGACATTTCTTTGCAAATTGCGTCACTTGTCGGCTGGCGTGCTGTGCCGCGCTGTATCGTGCTGTGTCGTACTGCTCCAACTGCTCAGACATTCAGCCGAGGTTGGAAGACCACATCGCCCGCTTGCAGCGGCACTCTGAAGAGCTTCAGAACATTTCAGAACAGTCTGGAAGGTGCGCAGCGCACACGGGAGGCACGATGCTTCCAGCATCTTCCAGCCAAATCGCACTGTGTTGTGTCGTGAGTTGGAAATAGCCGACAACATGTTGACAGTTGAAATCAAACAATCGCCTTGACATCTCTTGACACTTTGGAAACACATTGCCATGCTGGAAGGGTGGGCAGGATGCATTCGAAGTGGGCTTGGTGTTTTGCCGCTGCTGTTTCAGGGTTCCTCTCTCAAACACCTCCTGGACCATGCCCCAGTGCTTCAAATGCGGCGCCAGCGCGAGTGTTGGTGAAGTCGCAATATGGGACACTCCAAAATCAAAGTGGATTTGGGTTCGAGATGCGATTGATAAATGGGAAGGATTCTGGAAAAGATGGCAGCGCCAGCCTGAAGCCGTGTGGAATCGACAGGGCAACAAAATTGAAGCCTGTGACATTTACTGCGAAAAGTGCTGGAAGGATTTTGGACAGCATGTCAAACCAAATTCCAAATATGCACTCAGTAAGAAATGTGAAGAGTTGGCCGTCCGAGCAGGCATCCAGTTCGTGGATCCTTCACAGTCTTCGCACACTGGCAATCCTTTTCACTGTCCACCTTGCAACAGATTTTTCAACGCTGGCGCATGTTCTCTACAGAAACATTTAGAGGAGTCACATGGCGATCAACAACCCTCTGCTTGCAAGAGAAAGTTGGACGATACTGCTATGCACAAGGATTTTCCGGAACCTGTGGTCTATGTCCCGGGTTGCTGCAATGACAAGAAAGTCTCCGGCATACTGAAAGGGAAATATACGGCAGTGTCATGGCATCATGGCAAACCTCTTTACAAGAAGGAAGGTTCGCCCTACGAGGATGACGACTTGCCTGCCGTTATTTACTTTTGGGATAGCAGGGACGGCGAGGAGAATCACGGCTGGTGGATCGGACCTAAAGAAGGCACTGACCAAGTATGGGCCTACAACTCTTTGAATCGACTCGATCATTTAACAGTTCCCGCATTTGGATGGAGACTTCCACATGATGGTGCGATCGACACAACGCTATGCATCAGGAGCCAAGCCCCGGATGAATGCAATGACTCTGAATTCGAGCTTCGATGGGAGTTCGTGGCCAGTGCAGATGAAAAGAGAGATTGGCAACCAATGAGCAAGGACATGAATGACGTGCTGGAAAAGCGTTGGGCAGACGGCTGGCATGGTGATAATGGAACTGATACCTTCTATGTGCATTCAAACAGCTTTACCTACGGTATTGATTGTTACTGCATGATGCAATGGAATGTGAGGACGCACCGTAGGCGGGAAATCAGGAGAGGTGAGGCCAGACCAGATGTAAAGACCATGCTACCAAAACTGGCCGAGAAAGACGCCCAAGTTGAAAGGCTGCAGAGTGAAAGGAACCGCCTTGCAGAGGATAACAACGAATTGATCGCCAAGGTCAAAAAGTTGGAGCGCCTTGGTGGCAAACATTTGAAGATTGCGGATATGTCTTGGGCACTGCGAGGGATCTAGCAGTGGCATACTTTTTCCAACTTTTCGCAATGTTTCAAATGTTCTTGATTTTAGCGGAGCCTCTTTGAGGGTAGCCTAGTTGGAGAGGACAGTGCCAGGATGTAACACCGGGTCCTGGTTCTAGTAGAAGTTACCCACTGTAGTTGATCATCACCGCCAGTGTGGAAAGGTCGGGGGCACTCAAAAGTCAGCCCTTGAAACAGCTACACAGTCGGGGCTAGTCACTAAGACCTACCTCCCAATCCTTCCGAAGAAGGAACCCAGGGTGGGTGGAACAAGACCTTCAGGTCAACTAAGGCCACCTCAAACATGACAAGAGTTTCAGCAAGATCAACGGTCGCCATGTGCTGCAAAATGTATAGTCTGCCGCAGAGTCATATGTCTTGCAAGTACTTGCCTTGTAGTCTCTTGCCTGCCCCTCCTAGGCAGGAGAAGACAAAATTGGAGATGTTACGGGCAGACCATGCCACCCATATGATCTTGGAGGAAGCTTGGCGTATGAATGCGCAGTTGCAGACACAGACTTGCACTGAACTTCATAATTGGGATGCAACCTTCTCCAACATCCAACAGGCTCTTGTGGAAGCATGCCCTGCAGATCACTATGGAGATTGCAGGCGGATGCTAAAGGTCAGCATCACCGGCCTCCAACAGATTCGCAATGTTGACCTCTGGAAGGCCTACGACTTCCAGAAGGAACGGGTGCGGAAAGACTTGGAACGTCGTGATGGTGTTCCCAGTGTGACTAGTGCTCTACCATCACGAGCGTGCAAGTGGGCGCATTTGGATACAAAACTCAATGAGATTTTGCTCATCCATGGAACTACGAAGGACAGGTTGGAACAAATCGCAACCTTCGGATTTGACGAGCGCCTTGCACGTGAAAGTGGGCTCTACGGCCAAGGAGTTTATTTCACTGATCAAAGCTGCAAGAGTCTTCAGTACTCTGGAGCAGATTGGGGCAATCCTGGTTGCTTCATAGTTGCTCGCGTGATACTTGGGCACCCTTTCGATGCCCCTGGCCCGTTGAAGAGTCTGAAGGTGGAACCGTTGGTTGACCCAACCAACCCTTGCAAAGGCCGCTGTCACTCCGTGATCGCTAAGCCGGGGACTCCTACTGGTGGGCAGAAACAAGTCCACCGAGAGTTTGTTCTTTTCAACGGAACGCAGGCCTATCCAGAGATGATTGTTCATTTCAAGATTTCGTAGGCTTTCATTTGCGTGCAACGCATCTCGCAGAAGAAACCTGAGTTTAAATTGCAAAAGCTGTCGCCAAAGTTGCGATTTTATGTCTGAGCATAGTCGGACCCAGTCTGATTGTTTTCGTGGTGAAAACAGGTTGCAGCGTTAAGCTTTGGTTTCAATGCAATTGAGCAAGGTGACGCGCCATGCAAGGGCACCAGTCCTTGCGTGCCAAACTTGCCCAGCCAGCTTTTGAGAGATGCATGTGATGTCCTGACCTGTCTCCCGTGGCAGGCTCACTCGGGACGCTAATGTTTGCGCCTGCCTCAGATAGTGTCGTTTTCGACTTTGCTTCCAGACTGCGCATTTGTGAGTAAGAGAAAGGATGCGTGGCATGAGTGTTTGTTTACTGGGGCAGGGTTTGGAATTTGAGGATATTTTGTCCAAAAAGATTCACCAAAGTCTTGGATACCAGTTCTTCGCGCTTCACACTCTTCAAACTTCACACTATTCAAGAAAACATGTGATGGGTTGATCCTGACAAGAACCAATCGAAGAACACGTGTGCTCGGCACTCCCTCTTGCATCACCTACTATCACAGCTACACACCTTTCTTCCCCCACCTCTAGTTCATCTCAAAATCATGTCGAAAAATGAGGTGCTGCAGTTGTTTCTCCTTGGAACTGAGACTTCGTCAACATCTCCCAACAGAGAGGAGGCGACGACAGGTTCTTTAGGCCAGGCACCTTAACACCGCAAGCGTGCCGTTCCCTTTTCACCTGGACTCTTGGCCGAGGGTGATTTTCTTGCCCGTTAGTCTTTCAGTGAAGGACCAGTCTGTTCCTCTTGCTGGTTTCTTTCATTCGGTAATATAAACTCACTCACCAGTCACGTGCACGCCGAGCGACAGGCTCCTTCCTCCAGAGATTGTTACTTGAAAAAGTTACATGGACCTGTGTCAGCTTGAACGAGCTTTCTTCAAAGTAAGCTTCGCGCAAGGGGCTAGGGTTTGTCCATCAGAGAGCATGTTGTTGATTCAACAACGGGCAAAAGGCCATGCCCTGTTAATGTGGTGCGTGGCAAGCATGCATCCAGAGAGCAAAACTGGACCTTGACGAAGATGTTGATTTCTTGTCGGATCAACTGCTGCTGCTAGTGATGCTAGTGACTAGCTGATATTTTTGATCTTCCATGCTTGTGTACTGGATTCAAGCCAAACTGTGATTTGGTATCCGCCCCGTGGAGGGAAGTGAATTGGTGCGGGCAGACCATGGTGCAGTATTCACCGCCATGTTGCGTCAGGTGCGCTGGGTACAGCTTTCAGCGTGTGTTGCTGTTTGACGGTGCCTTTTGCCAGTCTTCAAACACAACGTGGGAAACATCACGGACAAAGTAAAGCAGTTCAAGAAATTCCTTTGCTTGGATCCAATTTTCCGAAAACCCCACAACACACAGAGAGTCTGATCACCATTTCTTTGTGATTGACAGTTTTTTTCGACTTCCAATGTTTTGGTGGTGACCATGAACTTCTGGTCCAACCATGCCTGTTGGTCATGTGCACGAAGAGATGCCGGCTCACAGGCAGTCATGTCATTACATGGAAACCCGCCTGTGCCAAGAATCGTAGCTGCACCCAGGCAAAGAGGAAAACAACATGAGGCAATATGAGGCACCATCAGAACAACAGATGCAGGATAAAGGGAGACTTCTGAACATTTGCGACTGAAACTGCCATACAATTTGTGCCGGCATCAGAGATCATGAGGGCACCCACCTTCAGTAGGATCGCGAATGTTAGGCCCAAACTAGTGGAGTAAACCACAGCCGCAAGTTTTTTCATTTTTTCAGGACCAGAGTCCAAAGAGCCACGTGTTGCCATGCCAGAATCCTCGCTGGAGAAGCACCTAAGAGATTTCCACCAAAACAATGTGCGGAAGAAAAAATTGGACACAAAAGACAATGACTTCACGGCGCCGGTGCTTCATGTCCCGGGTTGTAGCTATGATAAGGTCGCCGCTGCATTGCTGAGAGGACGATACACTGCAAAAGGCTGGCATCACGGCAAGCCACTCTACCATAAGGAAGCAGGTGGCAATGAGGTTCCTGTTGCTCTGTATTTTTGGGACGGTCGTGATGGCGACAAGCTTCATGGCTGGTGGTTCTCCCCCAAAGAGGGGAGTGCCCAGGTGTGGGCATACAACGCCTCCAATCGCAATCCTGGTGAACTCAGGGTGCCTTCGTCTGGATGGAGGGTTCCATGGAACGGAGGCATTGACGAAAGGTTGCAAATTAGCACGGAATGTCAAAACGTGATTGATGCGAGCAACCATGGCTTCAAACTTTGCTGGGAATTTGTGGCCAGCGCAGGTGGAGGACAGGAAGATTGGCAGCCAATGAGCAAGGACATGAATGACGCGCTGGAAAAGCGTTGGGCAGACGGCTGGCATGGTGACGATGGAACTGATACCTTTCATGTCCACGATGGCCACTTTACCTATGGCATTGATTGCAAGTGCATGCTGCAGTGGAATGTGAGAACAGGCCGAAGGCGTTGGATCAGGAGAGGCCAGGTCAGGCCAGACGCAATGGCTATGCTACCGCTGGCTGAGAAAGATGCCCAAGTGGAACAGCTGCAGAGTGAAAGGAACAGCCTTGCACAGGAGAGGGACGCGTTGATAGCAAAAGTGGAGCGCTTAGAGCATCTTGCCAGCAAGTCAAAGAAATTTATTCCATTTTATTCCCTTCTTTTACGATGGGGAGTTGGCTAGGGTCTGTAGTCTGCAAGGCATCCGCTTGCATTTTCCCTGCAGGTTTTCTTGATTGTTTCATGCTTTTGCAGACACCTCAGGCGTGAGAAGAAGACCTTGCAGAGGTCACTGGATGACAGAGACAGTCTCGCTGTGGAAAGACACGAGTTACTGGAGGCCGTGGTGAAGTTGGAGTTTCTCGGTGGCAAGTGGTTTACAGGCCCGAGATGGTTCTACTAATTTGGCTAATCATGCGAGTCATGCGTCGGCAAGAAATGCGGAGCATTTCGAAGGACCAACATATGTTGTAAGTTTTGTTGGCAATGTTTTTTTTTTCTGTATTTTTTGTAGGCTTAGGTGTATGGTTTGATATGCTCAGATTCTCCTTGCATCCAAGGCTGGAAAAAAAAGCTTTGGCAAAGTCACAGGCAGACCATGCTGGCCAGATGGTTCTGCAGGAAGCTTGGCGGATGAGTCGCCAACTGCAGACACAGATTTGCTCCGAATTGAGTCCATGGGATGCAGCTTTCTCCAACATCCAACAAGTTCTCATTGAAGCATGCCCTGGAGATCACTATGGAGCTTGCAGGCGCATGTGGAATGTCAGCGTCACTGGCCTGAGGCAGATTTGCAACATTCGCATTTGGAAGGATTATGAATTTCGAAGGGAGCAAGTCCGCAAAGAGCTTGAAAGTCGTGACTGCAGCAGCGTTCCTAGTGTGGTCAGCGCTCTACCACCACACATGTGCAATTGGGTTCAGTTGGACGCCAAGATCAATGAAGTTTTGCTCATTCATGGGACCATGTCAGACAAAGTTGAGCAAATTGCGAACTTTGGTTTTGACGAACGCCTTGCACGTGAAAATGGGCTTTACGGTCAGGGAGTCTACTTCACAGACCAAAGCTGCAAGAGCTTTCAATATTCTGGGGCAAAGTGGCAAAACGCTGGATGTTTGATCATTGCTCGTGTGATCCTTGGGCATCCGTGTGAAGCTCGAGGACCTTTGAAGCAGCTGAAGGTGGAACCGTTGGTTGATGTAACCAACCCTTGCAAAGGCCGCTGTCACTCTGTGATCGCTAAGCCGGGGACTCCTACTGGTGGGCAGAAACAAGTCCACCGAGAGTTTGTCCTTTTCAACGGAACTCAGGCCTATCCGGAGATGATTGTTCATTTCAAGACTTAGCAGGTTCGAGAACCGTCTCCAAAGTTGAGACGGGGAGGCCATTCCTGAGAGAAAACACCATGTTTTTCCATCTTGTTTCCGTTCACCGTGAGCCATGTGCAGTTTCACCACACATGCAATCTTGCAATGCCATCCCTCCAAAGACTGAAACCTTTGGATGCAGGCCCCACAATCATAGCCATGAGTCATGAGACCAGAGCTTCTCAGTCAGTGGGCGTTTGCTAGTTGGGGTAAATGGTTGGAAGCTTTCACCGGCCCAGATTGAAGGCTTGATGTTTCATCGTTTTTCCCGCTTCGTTTGCCGGTCAGGCCCACTTGGGACGTTCAGGATTGCGTTAGCCTCAGATGGCTTTGTCACCCATTGGTCATTGGTATGCTGAATATAGCTGCATGACATGGATCAAGAACGTGCTGCAGCCGTTGCGAATCCAAGGTGTTGTTTTTCTGTTTGATTTCTGTAGTACTGTAATAATTATTGGCAATGAATCTTCTGGGAACAGGATTGAGTCTATGTGCCAGAAGGATCCATCAAATTCTACTACAGGATGTTTGGATGTTTTGGCTTGAATGTCAATTTTCAGCCTATATGCATCGATGAAGTTGGCTTGCTACCTGCAATCTTATTTAGGGTGCCTAGCTGACTTGCAGCTTGGGTGATTGCCAAAAGAATCAGAGCCGCGCTGAATCATGGTAGGGCAGCGCCAAAGCGTAGCCTGGCAATTTGAGAGAAAGTCTGCGGAAGTTCTGTTTTGGAGACACGTTGCAACAGCATGCGAGGACAACCATGAGAATGTAGCATCACATCGCCAGCTGCCAGCTGCAGAAAACATTCCAGTGAAGGCTGAAGCGCAGCAAGGCTAAGAAGCTTTGACAGAAGAAAATCATATTATCAAGTGAACCGCGTGTGAACTGACAACAGCACCTTTGGTTTCAATGTAGCCTGCAAGAGGAGCTCATGACACCTCTGCACTTCCCACAGTTTGTTTCAAAAAATTGGAGGGGCAGTAATTCTTGTGGATTTTGGCTGAATATCCAAAAATAAGAAACCGACCTTAACCAAATAATCAATGAAACTGATGCAGCTGGATGTCGGTCATTAGAGCTGGGAGGAGGTGTTTTTTCCTGTGTTTCACGTTGCGTATGGATTTTGATGAGTTTTGGTTGTTTCGCAGTATGTATAGATTGTCAATGAGATTGGCATCGTTGAATGTTAGTTCTAGCCAGCTGCTGGTGCATAACTTGACATATAATGACATATATATATATATATACTGTACATTATCTTGATTTGCGAATCTTAGAAGGGGCGCGGCAGGCGTGTTTCCATGATTAACCAAAACATCACAAAGTTTGATGCATCCCCTTCCAGATTTTACCCGGTCCAGTTGGCTGGCAGACATCTGAAGGCCAAACAACCCGTGAATCCGCAGCCCACACAAGAGGCGCAACTGAAGGCGAGAAAGCATGAATTTAGAATTGCAAAAATTGGATGGGAAACTGTTAGGCTTTGCATTCAGGAGGCAAGAATGGGTTGACATATTCAAACTTACATTGTGTTTTTCCGATGCCGTTTGAACAGCGGCCCGAGGGGCATAGAGCCCCATTTGTTTGCAGACATCATGTTAATCTTTGACAAATGCATGCCCGAGAGGCCTTAGTGACTTAGTGCGGCAATCCGGGACAGCATGCCTGAATGCTGGATATGTGGCACGGACGCGAGTGTAGGGGAGATAGCCATATGGGAGAAGCAGACATGGCTCTGGGTGCAGAACACAATTGAATCATCCAGCTTCTGGCAACACTTCCAGAACAAAGAAGCTTCTGACATTTATTGCAGAGGCTGCTGGAGAGATTGGGGGCGACATGTCAGATCAGGTTGCAAGTATGCACTGAGCAGGGCTTGCGAAGAGTTGGCCGTCCAAGCGGGCATCCAATTCGTTCAGAACTCCCCGCACAATGGCAATCCTTTTTATTGCCCACCTTGCGACAGATATTTCAATCATGGTGTGGCTTCCTTGGAGAAGCATTTGCTGGAGTCACACAGCGTGGCTTTGAAACATAGAGGCTATTCTGCACCTGTGCTTGATGTTCCGGGCTGCCAAGAAGATCAGACCATCTCTGACACAATTCGAGGAAAATATGCTGCAAAGGGTTGGCATCACGGCAAACCACTTTATCAGAAGGTGGAGGACTCAGACAGGAAGGTTTTCATCTACTTCTGGGATGGTCGTGACGGTGAATGGTTTCACGGATGGTGGTTCGGTTCTGGAAAGGTGGGTGGCCACTTCCACGCCTACAGCTGCACCCACCTTGATCCGGAGGATTTGACTGTGCCCACATCTGGGTGGAAGGTTCCGTGGAGTGGAGAAATTGATTGGACTCTGAACATTGAAACATGCCAGGAAACATGCGCATTTTCCAATGGCCCTGACACCAAGTTTCAATGGGAGTTTGATGCCAGCGCAGATGGAGAAGAAGCGCAATGGCAACCAATGAGCCAGGCAATGAGTGACGCGCTTGAGAAGCGTTGGGCACAGGGTTGGCATGGTGACAACGAGACGGAGACCTTCTACCTCCAGTCCAATGGCTTTCGCTACAGTATTGATTGCTTTTGCATGGTGCAGTGGAACATGAGAACCGGCCGCTGCCGGGACATCAGGAGGAGCGAGGTCAGAGCAGACGCCACCGAAGTGCTACCCAAAATGGCCGAGAAAGACGCGCAGCTGGAAAGGCTCCAAACGGAAAAAAATTGTCTTCTGGAGGAGAGGAATGAATTGATCGCCAAAGTCAACAAGTTGGAGCTGCTTGGTGGCAAAACAGGTCAAGTTGTCCCATGTCACTGATGGTCCGAGATTTGGAATAACTATCGCACACGCCTCACATTTTCAGCACCGTGCGTTTTTTTCTCTGATCACATCTTGGGGGGCCATGAAAATCACCAGGCAAGCATATTTGAATACACGCGCCCTCACAGCAGCAGCATGCTGTTAATTGCGCAAGGGTGCTTGCAATGAAATGATTTGTGAATTTGGTTCTAGCACCACGAAACAAACCGATGCTCCCGCATTTTTCGTGGGCGGCCACATGCTGATACCAAGACTTTTGGGTGCCGTGGCGATGGTAATGACCCTTGTGATACAGCGTGACCTTTAATGCAGTGTGCTTTGATATACAATATTTCGCATACTATTCATAAACCCAAACCAGTTCCAGACTTGTGCAGCAGGCCCGTAGGTTATGTAGGATTTCAAAATTTAATTTGCAGCTGACGTTCACGACGCTGTTTGCGCTTGCAACCGCGCAACTTACCGTTTCACACCTTTCGGTTTGAAATTTTATTCTTGATCTGAACTGAATAATGCCTACATGTTGGGAGTAAAACTGATAAACCTATCATACAAGGGTTGCAAACAACGGCAGTTTCTTTACCGATCCTTCCTTTTATTTGCAAAAGTGGCAGGCTGAGTAGTTGAAGTAGCGAGAAAGCAAAAATACCTCAAAACATTCGTCGCTTCCTGCACAATCAACACTGGATGAGCTCTTATGTCTATTTTTGGTTATGATTATGCTTGCTGGAGCAATGCCCAATTGAGAACGAGACATTGGCATTTTTTTGAACATGTTTTTGACATTGACGCTTGCTCGGGAACAATCTCACTGGCTAGGTTATTTTTCAATTGGTTTTGTGGTATGATGTCCAATCCCACACTTGCGCTGTGGGCCAACAATGCTCGGACGTCGGGGTAGGTCGCGATTTTTGGTACTTGAACAGCATCATCATCATCATCATCATCATCATCATCATCATCATCATCATCATCATCATCANGCTCGGACGTCGGGGTAGGTCGCGATTTTTGGTACTTGAACAGCATCATCATCATCATCATCATCATCATCATCATCATCATCATCATCATCATCATCATCGTCATCGTCATCGTCATCATCATCAAGCTCGAAGCTGGTTGAAATAACACCTCAGCAGAAGTTTTAACACCCAGAGAATGTTCAAAGATACATGAGCGTAGCATCAAGAACGTCCTCTAAGTTACACGAAAGTTACTGAGCGTAGCTTCAACAGCGTCTTCTCTAAGTTACACGAAAGTTACATGAGCGTAGCATCAACNGCATCAAGAACGTCCTCTAAGTTACACGAAAGTTACTGAGCGTAGCTTCAACAGCGTCTTCTCTAAGTTACACGAAAGTTACATGAGCGTAGCATCAACGGCGTCTTCTAAGTTACACGAAAGTTACATGAGCGTAGCATCAACAGCGTCTTCTAAGTTACACGAAAGTTAAAGGAGCGTAGCATCAAGAACGTCTTCTAAGTTACACGAAAGTTACATGAGCGTAGCATCAANTAGCATCAACAGCGTCTTCTAAGTTACACGAAAGTTAAAGGAGCGTAGCATCAAGAACGTCTTCTAAGTTACACGAAAGTTACATGAGCGTAGCATCAAGAACGTCTTGTAAGGTTCACGGAAGTTACATGAGCGTAGCATCAAGAGCGTCNATCTAAGAATTGACGAAAATCCGAGGAATTGAAGTGATTGCAGCATGGATGATTTGCACAAGTGAGGAGAAACACGTACGTGAACGATAAGCGGATCGCCACATCAAGAGACTGCATGGGCGTCAAAGATCCCTAAAAACAANCATGGATGATTTGCACAAGTGAGGAGAAACACGTACGTGAACGATAAGCGGATCGCCACATCAAGAGACTGCATGGGCGTCAAAGATCCCTAAAAACAAGCAATTTTGGTTAAAATTGCCATTGTGAGATTTGATAAGATGTTGTGCTCGAATAAAAAGTGTAAATCCTGAATGTTTTTTGCGTTTTTTTCGTTAAACCTGCAAATTCATTGCAAATACCAGTAAATTATGCCACATAAAGAATACCCTGCGTTTCCCAATGAAAAATGGCTGCGGATGCAAAATTACGTGGTATTTGCAGCACAAAATCAGCCGCCGGAGCGCGACGCACCCCGACGGCCGAGCCANGCGTTTCCCAATGAAAAATGGCTGCGGATGCAAAATTACGTGGTATTTGCAGCACAAAATCAGCCGCCGGAGCGCGACGCACCCCGACGGCCGAGCCAACAATAATGTTTGGGTCCCTACAGAGTCTCTATGTGCATTTTCCTTGTGGGGCACATTCCCATTGTTCTAAGTTGCTCCAGTTGAACTTTGCTTGCGAATGTCAGGCAGGAGAAGGCAGCCTTGGCGAATTCGCAGGCAGACCATGCCAGCCAGATGTGTTTGCAAGAAAGTTGGCGACTGAATGCGCAGCTGCAGACCGACAAATGGACCCAACTGAATGCTTGGGACCCTGCTATTGCAACATTCAGGAGGCTTTGATTGAGGCATGCCCTTCCGACCACTATCACAAGTGCCAGCGTGCGAAAAATATCAGCATCACTGGCCTCCAGCAGGTCCGAAGCATTGAGATTTGGAAGACGTATGAGTTCCAGAAGGAACGAGTGCGGAAGGACTTGGAAGGGCGTGCTATCCCGGTTGTTTCCAGTAGTCTGGCATCACACATGTGCAATTGGGCACATTTGGATGCGAAAATCAATGAAGTTTTGCTCATCCATGGTACTACGCAAGACAAGGTAGACCAAATTGCAAATTTTGGATTTGACGAACGCCTTGCGCGTGAAAATGGGCTTTACGGTCAGGGAGTCTACTTCACAGACCAAAGCTGCAAGAGCTTTCAATATTCTGGGGCGAAGAAGCAAAACGCTGGATGTTTGATCATTGCTCGTGTGATCCTTGGGCATCCGTGTGAAGCTCAAGGTCCTATGAGGAACCTGAAGGTGGAACCGCCGATTGATGAAAACAACCCATCGAAAGGCCGCTGTCACTCTGTGATCGCTAGACCTGGGATTCCAAACGGCTGGGGCGAGCAAGTGCACCGAGAATTCGTCCTTTTTAATGGAGCCCGGGCGTATCCGGAAATGATTGTTTATTTCAGGACTTCTTGAGACGCCTCAGGCCTTTTACAGAGAAAGGTTTGACAACAGACAGAGAGGCAACGTAACGAAGCGATCGCCAAAGTCGCGGTTGCGCTTGTCATATTCTTTCTTCATGTTAAAAAGAACGGAGAAGTGTTTTGAACTTCTTCAAGCTGACTGATTATTTGGTGGGGTCCTGTATGTTGCCGCAATGGCGAAGTGCCATGGCAGCTGGCAATTTTTTGCTTTCAGATTTTGTGTCTCTGCTGCAGGGCCAGTTGATCGCACCTTTCCTGAACGATGCTCAGCTTTCATTTCGGTCAGGGATTGATTGATTTCAGTGTAATTAGTTCCCTGCTGCGCGCATCTATAGCCCACATGTCACATGTCCTAAAGTATCGGCGAGCAGCAATTGTTACTACGCAACTCATGCAGTATGCGTCTACAGAACTCTTGAACATGTTCTGATTGCCAAAGTAAAACTGAGACTGCCTGCACATGCGCAAGCAAACTTCACCACAATCTACAGGTTTTTTTTTGTCTTGCCACTTCTTGCCGCTTCTTGCCTTGCATGTTAAGATTACCAAGAGCAGTCGTGCTGTGCTGTTCGAGGTGGCCGGCAGCCTTGCAGCTTGGGTGGGAGTAAAAAAAAACATGAGTAGCGCTGAATCATCGCAGGGCAACGGCGAAGGTGACAATTGGGGCAATTTGTCAAGTCTGCACCTGTTTTGCTTTGCACAAACGTGGTGCGCACCTGCTGGAACATTTGTCAGTGTTGTGCAGCATTTGGCTGCTGGCTGGTTTCCGGCCACAGAAAGCATCCTTTGTTGACAGGTGAAGGGTGCTGAATGCATTTGATGAGAGGAGCCGGTATCACGGTATATCGCGGTATCAAACCCAAAGATCAAGGTTAGTTTCCTGATTCCACTCATGCAGCCTGGAGGAAGCATTGACACTTTGCATTTCCCACATCTTCCCACTGCAAGCTTATGTATTTTCGGAGAGCTGTAGCGCTGTAGGGCCACGTTTGCAAAAGAACACCTCACCCTAAAGAGATATCAAAACAGTCTGCAACTGATGCAGCATATGCAGCTGGATGTGAGCTATGTGGGCACTCGGAGGTGTCTTGGGCCAGGCAAGGGCCAAAAGGAATCTTCTGTTTGGGCTCCGTGTTGGGCATGTCCTGAAGGGAATAGCCCTGTGTGATGTGGCGCCATTTCAATCTTCCAGTATTTCACAGAATTTCCCCTAAAAGTTCCCATGTGCAATCAAGGAATTGTCCCTGTCCCGTGAACCACGGCCAGCGTCAAACGCAATGTGTTCACGGTCCATGTTTAGCCAGGTGCGATTGCCAAACGTTGTGGGTTCTGCGGCCGATTGACGGGGTCCTTCACAAGGTGAAGTCTGATGAAAGAAACATCACGGCAGACATCATAAAACCCAACCAATAGCCAATGCTTTCAAGTATTTGAAGATCCTGGTAGCAGCATAGGGTGCTCTTTTGCAAGACTTGCCAACTGCCAAAAGGCAAGCTGATACAAACCTTTCCTTGCCCATGGTTTTTAACGTTTCCATTTGTTTCTGGTATAGAGTGATTACAGTAGACTGATGTAGACTGCACATTTGTATACATTTGTGAGAGGAGTCATGGTGTGAAGAACGAGATATCCGCCAGGGAAGCGCGTGGATCGCGGCTGCACTTGGCTTTCGGTGCTGCTGCCCTGGCCCTCAGCAAATTGCCGCGTGCGCCGGCTGCTCAGCAACTCATCGTCTTTGAGACGTCAAATTGATTCAAATTGACGTCTGCTTTGCATCTGCTCAGCAAATCACATTTTGATGTCATTTTGATGTCTCGCAATTTGCAGCAGACGGCAGACTGCAGATGTGGCAGCTGAGGTCGCAGCCTTTGCCGGAGCTTCCACCTTTACCTCCCTTCCCGGGTCAAAACGTCGAAAACGGTCAAGAAGACGGTCAAGACGACCAAGACCTTTCCGATGAAATGGAGATGGACGACGAATACGAGGATCAAAGTTTGGACACCTCACCATCTCTGCCTTTGCCGCCTTTCTTTGCGGGAAGGGCAAGGTTCGGGTCATGGTTCATGGATTACTTGAGCACACAGAGGATGCAAACAGGTTCATTTGGGTTTGTCTGAGAGTGGTGACCCTAAATTCATTTGTTGAGCATGATTTTTTCCTCATAAGACAGCCACTTGGGGGATACCCAATTTCAGACAAACCCATTTGAGAATATTCCGCGTGATTTGCAAGAGATTATGTTGCTCCATGATGCTCCATGCATCTCCATGCGCCTTGATCCCGATCCGTCACCATCCGTCACCATCCGTCACCACTGTGACCAGCCGCTACTGCAGGGCTGAAGCAAGGGAAGATGCCACTGACAATGGCTACGACAGCTACAACGGCTACGACGGCTACGATGACATGGGGGACGTGCAGCTGAAGGGCGTAGAATCGCGCCCGAAGGTGACATCTTGGGTGCGTATATGCATACAGAATCATACAGACAGACACAAACAAACACACTGACGTGCGTAGTTTGTCCATTGATGCGAAGCGATGGCAAGTGCATGTTGGTGAAGGTGACATCTTTGCTTTTGGTCCCATGTTCCTGCCTAGAGATTTCCACCCAGAAGTGCCGAGCAGTAGAATGACGAGCAGTAGAATCACGTAAAATCGCAATCACTCCAAGTGCTTCATATTGCTTTGCGCTTCGGGTTGCCCCCCAGAATACTTTAAACACTGAGATTTGGGTTGGCTGGTCAATGTTGAGTCAATGCTGATAATGCTGGTATCATGTCACGGTCATGTCACGTTTGTTTTGAAGGCTGTGCAAGTGAAGCTACTGGGGCCAACGGCCAAAGCCTTCGTTCAAGATAGCAGCCGGCGAGAGAAGTCCAGGGACTGCTCCGATCTGGATTCCGTTTGGGATGATGACGATGCAGTTTTGGATGACATTGAAATTTTGACTTGATTCTTTTTCCAAACATTTTTCAATGTCATGGCTTGAAATCAATCTAGAAGCAGATTTTGGAGTATGTGAGTTCTGTATCACACCAGTTGCTTTCAAATTTCGCAATCTTCAACACCTGTTTCAGAAACTTGTGGGGAATTGTTTTGATTGACTCACGTTTGACATTTCGCTGGAGGAATTCTACATGCTTCAGCCTGAGGATGATGGACCACGACCGTTGAGTTGGGAGGAGGTGAAAGTTAGTCGATGTTGGTCGTTTTTGAAGTGGTTTGAAGTAATTAGCTTGGTATGGTGAAATGTTGGCTGCATCTATCGGGCATCTAGGGCCGTAAGTGGAATTGTCCCGTCAGCACTCCAGCCTGTTAAGTAAGACCTGCTGGACTCACAGTGGCACTGTCACTGACCATCGATTTCAGCTGAACTCACCGTGCAGCCCCAGAGATCTCCAGAGGCACGCATCGACTTCTTGCCAGTTGGGGAAACAGTCCGTGGAGTCGTAGAAGAAATCAGGCGCCAGCTGCAAAGCAGGAAGCACTTGGCATGGGCGCACTTGATATGAACGTATTCAAACAAGGTATAATGAGGTTGAGGAACAATCAAAATCATCAAAATTATGGATTGCATTTGGATCATGACAGAAGCAACCCTTTCACTTGCAACTTGCACAGATTCATGGCTGCGTGGCTTGCACTCGCACTAGGCCCTACGGCAGCTTCATTGGTGGCCTGGCCTGAAGGGAAGGGCATGGCATCATCATATCGGATCATAATGCATGCAACGCTGCAACGCTGAAGGCATGCAAATTTCGACAGTCAACAAGAGAGCTTCATCAAATCCGACAGATTGTCCCATTTTGAGCATTTAAGGGGGCAGATCTTTTTCAGTCTCCAATCAGAAGATTGAGGTTTGGTGGTTTGCGGAATGGCCGTGGGAAGATTTGGAGAGGAAGCGATGGTTGATGTTTGATGTCATGTTGGCAGGTGTTCCTTCCACACCGCACATAGACCTGTCGCAACTCTATAGCAGATTGTATAGGACAGGGTATCATCCGGCAAGTCCTTGAAAAAGGACAATTCATTCACAGTTATATAGTATTAACTAACTTTAATTAACAAATGGATACAAAAGGATACAAAAGGTACCGGCGCTTTGGCCAGTTCTCCAACTAGGAAAGCTTTGGTTATGCTTCACAGCTGTGCAGCCTGCGCAGGACTCCCAAATACGAGGCTTTTGCGAAGAATTGCAGCTGACTGATGGCTGGGTCTCTCCGCAGGCGCGGCCAGGATTTCCGATAATTTCCGATTTCTTTTCATGTTGCTTGAGGGCCCCATGAGGATTGAGAGCTGCCATGAGCTGCCATACAAATCATAAATAAGCAGAGGAGAACAGTCTGCTCAATTTTTTGAGCACAATGTGCACAGAAGGCACAGAGAAGAGATCAGAAATAAACATCAGCATGTTGATCCAGACATCTGACTCAGAGCTAGCAGCGAAGCCTCGCATGGAACGACTTCAGGATGTTGCCTGGACACACCTTTCTTTCCGGACATTTCTTTGCAACTCAGGTTGGACAGCAAGTGGCTGTGAAAATCCTCTCCATCGATGAGATGAAGCGGGTTCACCTTTCCATTAGCCAGGTCTTTCCGGGATTTCAAAGTTGTTGTCGTTACGACTTGTTGAGAATGTTGAGAGGCCGAATCTATGGCATGAAAGATGATTTCAAAACCGTTGCATGCAAGATCTTCCAGTGCGACAATTGCATTTTTGAAGCTTGCTCTCAAGGCAAGACTGCCCTCTACCATCCTCCCCTGCAAGAATAGAAAGACCAACGGACTCAAAAGGTCTACAAAGGTATTAGAGTCACTGGAAGATATTGTTTGAACATGTTTGAAATCATTAGAAGATATTGGAACTATTTGGAACTTAGATTGAATTCGCATTGAATTCACATTGAAGTCAAGTTTGAAATTCCCTACCGCTGCATTTGGTGACCCGGGGGCATCCGGGGGCCGCGTTTTTCACCGTTGCGCCGCTACAGGCAACACCTCCGTGGCCTCCTCGTGAGGAACGCGTCCTGCACTCGTGACTTGGCAGGGAAGCCATGGCTATGAAGGCCACGAAGGCCATGAGTTATCAAAAGGAATTTTTCAAAAGGAATTTCAAAACAACATAGAAAACGAAACATGGAGAAAACGAGCAGATCCTATAGGAATGTTAGGAATCACATGCAATCACAGGGAATCATGATAAATTGCGGCTGTTCGTTTAAAGGAGGTTTGAGGTCAGTGCCATTCGCATTTCAAACCGTTTGAAACCAACTGGTCTTGGACTTGCCCATCTGTTCCAACGCCCAAAGAGATCTCAAAGCTGAGGCCAGAGAAGTATGAAGATTCGGACTTCTTTCCTCTTCCCTAGCTGGACCGACGTTGCCAATGGTTGCAATGCCCAGGAATGGCGAGATGCAAAATAGTTGTCTTGCGGTCTGGCCGCTAGCCCCAAATTGACCAATTTTTACTAGAATCCTGATTGAAATGCTACCATGGTTGCGGAAAAAAACAATTGGAGTGACGAGTTTGAGGGGCAGGCTGAGAGTATACTGGAGGTGCTAGCTGAGGATAGCTAAGCAGGTCACTGCCAACAAGTCACAATGCAGTTGGGCCCAAATGGTGGCAGGGTTCGTCGGAACAGAATTCACGGCCACATTTATTTCCATCAGTCACTTTTTTCGTGGCCGTCGTGGCCGTCGTGGCCGCCTTGCCATCCGGAGACTTGGGAGTGTCACGTCGAATGGAATGCACGCTGAAATGGAGACCCGGATGAAAGCCATGCCAGCGGCAGGCAAAGTGCCAAGTGAGCAACTTGGTCAGTGCCAAACCATGAAGTTGTATGGAGTTGTATGGAGTTGTATTCTTTTTCAATGTTGGTGTTTCCGACAACTGTCAGAAACTCAGACTCATATTACAAAGCGTCAGCGATGTTGGTGTCACCGAAATTAGTTAGAGAATGTTATATAGAGAGATGATGAGAGATGCCTCAACAGGATGAACGCAGACTCTCGGTGTCCACCAAATGAGGCGTTGTGAAAAGCCTGCTGCATGCCGATCCCTTTGCTCGCCGCGATCTGGAAGCAGTTCCCCGGTCCAGACCCCTGCCCAACCGATCCTTGGAGCAAGAAGCAATAAGAAGCAGCTCCGTATTTGTTGTGTTCGTATTTGGTTCAATTTACAAAGAAAGATTGGCTCCAAAAGATAGAGCTGGTCAAAATTAAAATGGGAAGACGCTGATGCCCAGGATAGCTGCAGTTCCTCTCCTGCGATGTGTGGCTCTATTGAGGTCTTCTGTTCGCTCTGCTAGGCGTTTGGTGGCTCAGAATCGGGTGTACATCAATGGGCAGAGGGCGCAAGATGAACATGCAATGGTTGGCAATGCGGACACTGCGACCTGACTTCGCTTCGGCCGATGTTTTTGGACTCTGTTCCGATATATTATTGAAATGTACGTGCTCGTAGGGTCCCCATGAGTCCCCCGAAACTAGCTTTCCCCAAGCCTACATATCCCCATGGTCCAATGATATTGTGTTGTCGCATGTTGTCGCCGTGACCAAGGTGACGATCCTGCAAAAATCCAGGAATAGCATCACCCACGTGGAGGTTCCACCACGTTGCGAGTACTACTTCAAACTCTACAAGCCCTATGGTGTGATTTGTTCACATGCTAGGGATGTACCTGACGCACCCATTGTCTCTGACCTGTACCCACCGGGGGCAGAAGAATGCCACAATGTGGGAAGACTGGACCGCAACAGTGAGGCAGGATGCCACAATTCAAAGCTACAGCAGTATCAAGACGTTGCCAGCTCTTTGCATGGAGCTCCCTCATTTGTTCTAGATTCTAGACAAGGACTATCTTTCTCAAAAATTTTCAAAAAAATTCCAGTTGAGGGCCTTCTTTTAGGCAGGGGAATCTGATTCAGCTAAAGCCTCCATGCTTCAGCCGGAGGGGCTCCTACTCTTCACCTCGGATGGCTTCTTCACTAGGTCCGTGGCAATGCCGGAAACGCATATCGAAAAGGACCGACTCCGGTTGGCAGTGCACGGTCAGCGGTCTGACACTGGAACCTACCAACTACTTGCGAAAGTGTTGGCATTTAAAACGACAGGAGGATGGGTCAGGCCTGCAGGCCCAAGGGGTAGCATGAAATACTTGTTCGAATATGTTCGAATTACGTATTGAAAATAAATCTCATTGAAAAGTGGGTGTGCCCAAACGTGTTGAGTGGCCCTCCCATCCTTTGCCTTCTAAGCCTGACCCATTCCAACCTTGCAACTGTCCAGCACTCCAACCACAATTGGTAGGAAAACGCACGCTGGATTTGCGAAAGTTTACACATCTAGCTATTGACATATGACATATAGGCACAGTATAAACCAGTCTTCTTGAGCCACTTTTTCCCCTTTTAACTGCCAGTCTTTGTGATGGAGGAATACATGGCCAAATTGTCCATGCTGGAAGATGAGCCTTTCCAATGCGGTGATGAGATTTTGCGGCGTCTTTTAGATGGCGTCGAACCCTGCCATTTGCTTAGACGATGGTTCATGGATGTTCATGGTGAACACTTAAAGCAACTGACTTGGCCCTTTACACAATCTTTTCGTTTCCTCTGTGCTTGAGCCTTTGGACCCTTTCGGCGCATTCACACGCAGAGAATTGTCTAAGTACGCCTAAGCTGAGCCGGGCACATGTCAGAATAAATGCCGAATAAATTGAATATGAGTGCATGTGCACATAGATTCACATGATTCATGGGTCAAACGTCTACGAAAAACGATCCCATCCAAAATGGACAAGGCCTGGCTGGGAGGGCAGTTTCCAAGGTGCAGAAAGTGGTCCCTTTAAGGCCCTTTCAATATCTTTCCATATCTTTCCATCCTTTCAGCAGTGGATCGGCAATGATCGGCATGTTTTGATCAGGACTTGGGCGACGGCAAAGACCTCGCCGTTGCGCAGGCTGTGGAGAGAATGAGCTGCGGAGAGAGCTGCGATGCTGGGACTCTGCGCCTGGTGGTGTCCTCGGGGCGCTATCACCTGGTGCGTCGGATGTTGGCTGCGGTGGGCTGCCTGGGAGCATTGGAGAAATATTACATGGAATAATACGGAATAAAGTGGAACCATACGATGGATACAGGTCAATTATGGCAAATTAATGCAACTTAGGATAGACATGATAGACTCATTGTTGGATTGTTCTTGAGTCTCTTCCTGTTGTGCGAGTTCCAAAATGGATGGGCTCAACGGCTCAACTGTCCAAAAGAAGATATGAAGCCGTCAATCACATTGTCAACAGACACAGCTTGAAATGGCATTTGTATGCATTTGTCAGATGATGTCAGATTTGCATTTTTTTAATTCGCCGAGGTTATCGATGTGATCGATTGCTTCGCACGCGCATTGGTCGCATTGTCGGGATTCCGCGGGCCAAAGCGGAGGAATATCTCGCAGCACCGGAGGAAACCACGGGAGCCCCAGCGCAGTTGGGAGATCCCATGGATCTGCAACCGGGTCAGTAGCTTGGACCGAAATGAGCAAAAAATCCTGGCCTCAAGGGGGTTTGGTCGATGTTGAATGTATTCTTATTCTTCTTGTCCCTTGTGACGATAAAGGGATACACATTTTGCACTCCTTCTTCTGTCACCGTTAATTATCGTTAATTGCTTTCTGAAAGCATTTGAAAGCAAAAGATGTGAAAAAGTTTGGCGTCGACTTTCAAGACCAGTGATCATCCCATGGTGACGGACTACACCGTGCGGCATTCAGCTTTCAGGTACGCCCCTCTTGCCGAAGAAGAGGTGGCACACGTCTACCTCAAAGGGGTTCAATGGCTCGAGCTTCATCATCCGGTGAAAATCGCTCTGCTGAGCTGAGTGTTCGATGATGTTCAATGACAAGGGATAAAAGAATTAAAAAGACCTCAAATCAGTCAGCCCTTTCTAGGCACACGCATGGCATGATTTCTTTGAAGGCTCTTGTGAAGCCATACCCAGAAAGCACACGCCGCACGTACGATGTACTTGCGGATACTTGCTGTATTTGACAGTTGACGAGCGGGGAATTTGAGCAGTGGTTCCATGTGATTCCGTGAGCTGAAGAGAGCAGCCATGAGACGTGGGATATCATGGGAGAAATTTCAGAACATTTGACGTCCGCCATTCCTGGCTCCTGGCATAACCTTTTGGGGTTCCAGCGGAGCAACCGAAGTCGCGCAGCCATGGGGCGACTGGGCTCAGGAAAAGAACTGAGACCTCCGAATGAAACAAGTGTCAAACAAATTTTGATGTCAAATATTAACAACACTGGACAACACTTGACAACACTATATAGGTATACTGCCATGTGGTCTCCACATGTTTCCACTGAGACTCTTCGAGATCTTCGAGTGTTGTTTCGTTTTGTTTTGAAGATTTTGAGCTCCTGAGGTGATGCCACGACGTTCCAGATTCTCCTCACTGAGCCGCCGGAGGGAGTTGTCGCAGGTACTGTGTGCCATCACAGCGCGGAAGAGTGCAACTCCACGGGAGCCAGAGGAGACGCAGACGCCTTAAGCCCTGTATGCCCTACTCATGCTCTACTTCTGCCATATGCCCCATTCCCCCCACAAAACAGGCGAATGTGTTTCTCAATGTTCGCATCATTCTGAATGCGTTTCATTTTCAACTGCGACCCTGTCAGAATATGTCGGGATGTCTCTGGCATTCTTTTTTATGCCCCTTCTGCTTGATTTCTGCTTGCAGGAGTTTTCCAGAGTTCTTCACACCTTTGGCACCGACACCTCCAATTGGGAAGAGCGCCGTTGTGTCAGCAGAGATGCTGTGCCTTTGGCGCTTAAATTGCTGGCACCGACGGCAGTCAACAACAACTTTGCAGGGTAGTGTCATGGGCAAGGCAAATTTGCTTCCTCTTTTTTTTTTTGGGTCTCCTTGTGTACAAATGTTTTCACGGAGCATTATTATAGTCAATTAATGTCAATTATATATTATATATATATATAGTTAATTAAAGTTATAGTTGTAGTCATTATGGTATAGTCTAATGAGGAAGGGGAACAATAGAGTGGCTACCTTGGGGAAACAAGAGCGAACATATTTGATGTTATTTGATATGGATTCCAGAGACGTTGCCGTGATGCCAAGGTTCGAGACCCTTTCGTATCTCCTTTCAAACACTCCGGTCGCAATCCTGAGGAGGAGCTCGGGCTCTCAGAACTGATTTCTCAGAGCTGATCACAGCTTCAAAACAGCCTTTGTCAAAAGAAGGATTGCATGAAATTGTCACTTACATAATGGTCATGCAGTCGACCGAGAATGACAGAGACCTCAGAATCAATCAACCAATCTCAACCAATGCAGACAGCACAAGATAGCACAAGTTTCCCCAGCTGTTTGAGCAATTTTTGAGCAAATTTCTTCGCCAAGGTTGGGCATAAACCTGTCTAACCGCGAGCCGATTGTGGGGCGTAGGCTCTCAAACTTCGAGGTGCTGTTGCCATTTGTTGCCATCTGTTGCCATCTGTTGCCATTTGTCGATTTTGCCGCTTGCCATCGTCCCGAGCCCAAGCCGACAGACGGGACAGTCGGGACAGGTGCTTGCCCGAGCTCGACGGGTGATTATTTCGGCCAAGGTGAGGCACTGGGAAGTCGCTGAGTGGCGTCACTTGGGGCCATGGTAAGTATATGGTAAGTATATGGTAAGTATATGGTAAATATATGAAAGATGAAAGGATGTGAAAGGATGTGAAAGGATGTGAAAGGATGTGAAAGGATGTGAAAGGATGTGAAAGGACATGAAAGGTCTCTCATCACGGAAACAAACTGTGAAGTGTTGGGGCCTTGAGAGTGCTTGTTTCTCATTGAGATTCAGCAGGTGCAGTGTCTGGACTTCATACAGCATTTGCTCGCGATTTCATCATGTCTCATTCAGGTTCATCGCGACATGACTTGGGACAAAGTCTTCGCTGCAGCTGACATGGACAAGCCACACACCTAGCCGATGCATCATTCATATCATTGCACTTTATTTGTTGAAAAGATCTAGGTGGGTTTTTGAAATCAGTGGGGCCTTTTGAATCCTTTGAAGATACAGCCATGATCAGCCATGTGGGTCTTGCAGCAACAAACACCACGTGCATTTCTTTGGCTCAGGTCCGGATCTCTAGATGTGAAGGAATTGAAGCAGGTGCGCAGCATGCAGCGTACTTTTTCCCTTTTTGTTCCCCTAAGAAGTGATAAGAATATCGCAATGGAGTGTATGTCATGCGGAGTGTAGGGGATTGCAGATGCAGATGCAGGCCATGCGATTGGCTCTGCGAATTTCTCCACAGACCCTGCCGGACTATGACCTGCAGCCTGTTCGAAACAGACGCCCAAACTATCGCGTTACGTTTGAAAACGGTGGGCAGGGCAGGTACTGCAAGGTGACAAGCGTAAACGAGCGTAAATATGAACTCCAAGCCCACCGGGCCCAAAGACTTCGAGACTCTTCAAGTACCAGCTGCTTTTGCCTTTCACCAGGACTTTGCAGTTTCTAGTTTGCCACGGGCTGATGCTGCTGAATCCTTGAGGCATGTGCTGTTCGATGCCATTGACCATGACAATAGCGGCTCTGTTGAATTGATGCTTGGCTGCCAAATGATCTCAGCAGACAGCTTCTCCCTTGAAGGTGAGCAGTTGCAAGACATATCAGTCAATGGGTGTTGGATGACGAAAAGCCGGCGCTAGCGGCACAGGTTGGTAGACAACCAGCAGATAATAGCAGCCTGTACTTTTCTCGAGTCATCACGAGTCAGTCTGGTCACAAGGGCTTGGACGACGCATCACGGTGCGCTTTGCCTGGTGTTTTGTCTATGTGTTTTGTCTTCTTAGGACGGAGCTTCTTGAGTATGTGTCTCACGGTGCTCGACGGGCCAACGATGCAGAGGAGCTCTTCCGGAAGAAAACCGCAGCTTATCGCAGAAGCTACGAGGGGATGCGATATGGCAGACATTGCGAAAGTATATCAGGATTCTCGATCACCCCATCTCCATCCACCTCCCAGATTTGCAGTTTGGGATTTCCCAAAGCCAGATCTCAATAGATGTCACATTTATCCTGAAACGGTGTTTTGATGGATTGATCCCGGGTGATCCTGCAAGCCGCTTGTCCACACCGGAAGTGCCCAATGAGCACTGCAGCACTGACTTTCGGGGTTGTCTCGGAAGAAATCAATGTTGACATGTTCGGCACCCCTCAACTAGTGAAGCGCTCATGGCGAAATCCAAATCTTCCACTGAGGCCAGGGTCCGGCGGAATCTGAACTTGGCATTCCGGTCCCTTCAGCTGCAATGGGATGTTGTTGATAGTTTGGTATGGTTACATGACAGTTACATGACAGCAGTCTCCAGACTTGGTGTGGAACTTTGGTGACAGGATCTGACAGGTGATGCTCCCATCTGGCACAGTGCCATGTGGAGCACTTTGATTTTGAACATTTTGGGCTTCAGGAAATACACAGCATCTCATGCTGCTATCAATGAGTTGCCACTTGACTCCGACGCGCTTGGTGGCAGGGTGTGTGGGGCAAGACACACCAGCATGAGATGGACTCCTCCCTTGTGTCCAGAAGTTTGAAACCTCCTGAGTGCAAAGAGCATGGAAGATATGGAAGCCTGTGAGCATGCTGTTTCATTCATGTGGTTGCTGCCACAGTCTTGCAAGCTCAGTCTTCTAAGTCCGACTGGATGACCTGCAGCCAGTCGCAGCCGCCCCCTTGCCATTTCCCCAGGTTTGCTAACATAGATGCTGGTGGAGATGGCAAGATCTCCTTGACTCTTGTCATATTGTCATCCCTGTCCTAGCTCCAGTTGGCCTGTCTTTGTGCAAAAGGTGTTCAATGAGATGTGCGTTGATGAAAATTGATGAGAGTGATGTCAAGTGATCCGTGCGTGAAGGGTGCTTATCGGATCTATCAGCTGGCACCCTAAGGGTGGAGTTTATGTACTTCGCGCGGATGCATTTAAAGCTCTCGGTCTACGATGTTGGAGATATGGAGCTGAAGCAGTTCTACAAAGGCGGGTGCTGGCGGAGACCTCTGAAGTGATCTTGCGAAGTTTGACAGTTTAGCATATTTAGATATATTCAGGATTCGTACCTGGCTTTGTGTCTTCGTGTCTCACTTGGTTTTAGTTTTACTTGATTTCCAACAGCCGCATTCAAGTTCAATCAACGCAAAGCGACGTGATGCTCTTTGTGCGTGGCAGGGTTTGTGACAAATGCAGGGAACACAAACGCAATTATTATATACATCATGTGTTTGTCGTTGTTGACAAATGTATGACTCGGTAATGCATAGACTTTTGCATACTTTTTCATTATAATAAATCGCGATACGCAGCACCTCTGTGCTTGCAAAAGAGGCAGCTCTTCGCAGTTGTTCACGGCTGGAGGCATGGATCCGGATGGTGATGGAGTGGATGCCGACGAGCTGTTCAAGTTCATCAAGGAACAGCATGCAGAGCTTTCTGGAAGACAGGCTGGAGATTGTTACAGAGATGGCTGTAGTGGGTGTGGTACTGGTGTGGTACTGGTTGGTATGGTGTAGTTGCAGTTGATATTCATTGATGCATTTGATGCGACACCTTGGTGCCTTGCTGCGTTTCTTTTTGCACGACTGTGCCACATTTTCTTCGCCTGAACGGATTGGGCACATTCATGATTCGTATATGATTCGTATATGATTCGTATGATTCGTGCAAGGGAGAAGGAACTAGAGATCAAGCAGGTTGGCAGCGGTTAGCAAGTCTTCACATGTCGGTTCGCATGTCTTCACCACTCTTCACCTGATCCATCCAGGTCTTCTCCTTCATTGAAGGGAAGGGAGAAGGCCGCAGGAAGGAACCATGGAAGCAACGGAATCCCTTTGAGGGACGCGCAAACATGCAGTCCCCCAGTCCCTTGGTATCAGAAGGTGATTCGGTTTGCTTCTGTTTGCTTTTTTCAAGGATTTCAAGGCAGAGGAGCAGCAGTAAAAGCAACGCGCAGAGCCAAAGCAACGCGCAGAGCCGGAGCAACGGACAACACGATCATGATTGATCATGATTGATCATGATTGATCCACATCACTCCTCATTACAGTACAATAATCCGGCAAGTGGACCTTGAGTACGAACCGGTCCCTTCGATCTACCACGTTGCTACGACACCAGAAAACGATCAAGGAAAAACACAACGATAACATGAGTAAGATTGAGTAAAATAAGATATCCTTTTCGAAAGTGATCCGGGGATATCCCAAAGCAGACAAAATGTAGGAGTCGTTGACCGGTAAGACAACGATAGCGAAACGACAGCCAAGTGCGCAATAATATGGCAACGTTATCGACAATGTGCATAGATAAGAATACAACAACATGAATACACAATGACAACAGCATGCATGAATATAAATAATGAACCTACAATGAATATGCAATGAATGCGTAATGAATGCATATAAATGTGTACTTCATAAAGGCATATTGAAGACAGAATGAATAGGCAATGAATCAATTCATTATCAGCTTAGCCCAACTCGTCTAACACTCTTCACAACTTCAGATCTTACCAATAGAGACGAGTAAGATCTTACCTCACAGCTGCACTGAGGTAGCGTCTTTGTGAACCTGGGGCGAATCAAAGCCCCTCACATGAGACTTGCTATCTCTTGAGGCCGCCATGGCAGTGCGCAATGCAATGCAAAACAATGCAAAACCATGCAAAACCATGCAAATCCCGCATGCCGGTGGGCCAACGGTTGAATGGAACCGACTGAAAGGCCATGGGGTGTTTGTGCAAAGGTTGGAGGCAAGATGAACCATACAAGGTGAAATGAGAGAAGATTGAAAAATCAGAATGATTCAGAGAGGCTCAGCCAGAGGTGTTTGTTTGGAGTTCGATGTAGAGCACATCACCAAATTCCCTCAGCGGTCGTGTTTGATGCGGCCAGCTGTGCGATAGAGCGAGCGGAGGCAGATGCCGAAGGCAGTCTGGTCCAACTGCGCTAAACAATGCCGAACGGATGCCGAAGGGACTCGGAGTCGCGAAAAGAAATCCGCTTCCACGGAAACCAATGCAATGCATGGCCGACTTTTAAGCCTATGATTCTCTACACTCGTTTGTACTCACCGGGAACCGGCCAGGCCATACTTTCAAGAAATCTTCAGGACACCCAAAGGCTTTGTATCATTTTGTATTTTGTATCGAGGATGCAGGATGTTTGTGGATGCTTAAATTTGCCTTACAGTTTAGCCAATAGTATAGAAAGTATTCATACACGTATAATCACGTGTGTATATATACATATACACATACATTATATAATATACTGCATATTTTGGAAATGGAGGACTTGGACTTTGAAAACTTGAGCGACTGCAGCACGTGAGTGATTCTTCCTCTCTTCTACATGCTTTTCAATTTGCAGCTTGATCGGCTCAAGTGACCCTGCCCAGCATCGTTTTAAGGGTCCACGTTCTCCTCGTAGAATCCTTGAACAAGATGAAACCTCCAGATGATACTTCAACTTGACCTTCTTGATTTGTGTTGGAAGCTAGGAGTCCGGGAATGGATTTTCTCTATTTTAGATAGGACCATGTGTAAAAGCTACTGCATGATTATCGCATATCGTTGCCCTTTCTTTTTCTGAACCATTTTCACCTCCAAGTAGAAATTCATGGCGCATGGGGCATCAGTGAAGGCTTGCCAGCATTGAAGTGCGGCCACCATGGGCTATGGAAGCCGCAGAGGTGATAGTCCTGACAGGTGCGGCTGCTGTGGCTGTGGCTGTGGCATACGTAGAGTTGAGATGAGTGAAGTGAATGGCGGGCAGAAATGGCGTGATGTGACGCTGACATATGTGCTGACTGCTAGGTACCGTGTATGTATAGGATTGTACAAATATGGATGCACAATAGTTGAAAGCCAGATTCATGATTCTCAAGAGTATATGATGTGTATGATGATTGTACATGATTGCACCGTATATTGCATATCTCAATCGCAGGAGAAGGATGGACAGCCGGAGCAGGGCGAGGCAGCGGCCCATGAGAAGGCAGTCCCCTGTGAGGAGAGGCTCCACCATTTGCGACCAAAACGAAGTCGGGAAATGTCGCATTGAATCTCCAAGAATTATTCATATACATGTTAGACATTGTTAGACAATTATGATTGTATGATCTTATTTATAGACTTGTATAGTATGTATTTTATACTATGCTTATGAGCAGTATACAATGCTTAGAATGTATGCATACATTCACACCTGCACATATCCTGTTTGCAGCTTATGTGCATTCCAAAGCTTCTTGAGAGTAGCTCAGTTGAGGCTTTAGGAGTCTACCTTAAGAAGTTGTGGCTTTGCATCGGTGGGAATATTTTGGCAGCCTTGGAACTCTACTCCAGGAACAACCGACGAGGCAGCACAAGCCGACCAAGGACAGATGTTTGCCACGATCTGACCTTCCAGGGGCATCCTGAGATTCCAACACCTCCAGCTGGTATTCTTTGTCCTGACTTTGCCCAATGCAGCAGGATGGACAGCCGCAGTCGAACGCGACCTGTGCGGGTGCGAAACTTGTGCAGCGTGTTCTTCCTTTCATTTCCCTTGTGCAGAGTTAGATATTGTGTAGGCCAGTCTCCAGGAAGGATGAAGATGTCCGCTCGTTTCATGTCGATTGTAGTCTTTCGCTTTCAGATCTTGCATTCTCCTTGTCTTCTTCGGTCTCCTTTTTGCCAGCTTCGCACTTCCAGCTTTGAAGAGAAGAGCAAGGCCTGTGCCGTCGTGACAGGACAGCCGCAGCAGAAGCAAAGGGCGCGGTCGCCCCAATCGTCAACCGTGCGGCGCTAAAACCAGTTCAAAATCCTGTCATGATGTGCAATGTACATGCATCACAGGAGGCCCGGGCAACTTCCGACCAATGAAGCTACCTGTGCCCCCAAGTCTGCACACAGTCCTTGGATGTCCTTGGCACTGAGGCATCGCAGCCCTCCCCGGGATCCACCTGTGGATACGAACCCATGGAGAAAACCCTTCTCTGTGACACCGGAGCAGCGGAGGAACTCCGTCCATGTTGCAACTTGGCAGATTAGCAGTGCACCATATTGCAACCATTTGCAAAAGTATCAATCTTCCATGTTTTCTTAAAGTAACATAGGCATCTAGATATTCCATGTATCAGGAGAGCACGTCAATGAATCCGAACCCAGGTAAACAAACTATAGGCATTTTATATCATTGTGCAAGATCAGGAAGAATCCAAGCTTTGGGGACTGACAGACCTTCTGATTCATCCAATGTCCATGATGCCCAGTTTTTTTTGAAGGGTAGCCATGGATGATCATGGATGGAAACTTTGTGAAGTTGCTTGGATTTGGACCTCTAAGCCTCTAAGCTGTAGATCCGCGCGCTGTGGGCAACTCCTTGAGTCCGCTTTGAAGGTGTTTAATTGATCCTAATTGATTTTAAATGTCTAATTATCTAATTCAAAGTTCACTAAGAACGGATACCTCTATGCGACCCTGGACTGGTCAAGCCCATTTGCACCTGCTCCGTGGTCCTACGAACCGCCTGAAACTTGGCCGCATTTGACAACATCGAGCATGCATCCAGCACACGGAAATACCCGCAACCATGGAGAGTTGATGACTCCTGAGTGACGCCTGGCTTGTTGGTGACGTTGGGTTTCTGAATGTTCCTGAACTTCGCGCACCTTTCCATTTGCGTCAGTCCATGCTGGACATGTTCCAGTAGAATATTTCAAAGTATTTCAGATTCTAGACAATTTTAAGAGCCATTTCAGATCCTTTCAACATCCGTGATATTTTCATCAGGGTTTCATGGTGGTTTGGTGTAACACCATGACCCGAGGAGAGGTACAACCACCAGAGCAGGACTGACCCGTCGGTGACGGCCTGGAAATCCATTCCAAATGGCTGGGAAATCGCTGAAGCCTTCGATGAAGTCATTGAGAAGGCAGTTGGACGAACAAATTGACCTTTAGAGCAACATGGAGCAATTAATTTGAAGAAAGGATTTTTTCCACGATATGCACTTCTGAAAGAACTACACGTCCGCAGCTTGTAGAAAGGATATGAAAAGGATAATCATATTCATACGATATCTTACAGCATTGTCTGATATTGCATTCTGAAGGACATTGTGTGGCATGATTTTCTTTAAGGCTTTGTTAGTCTTCTGAGACCTTTTCATGCTCATAGGGCAAAGTGACGAGTTGTCACGAGACACGGTGGTTGAGGCTAAAACAAACGATCCTCTGCAGCTCTGCATGGCATTTACTGCAGGTCATCAAGCCACACTCGTGGGGAACCCACATGTTGATCGTGGAAGGCATGAAAGCGTACTGGACCGCTGCAGGCCTGGGATGGCTTTGAATTCAATGCCTTCTCCAAGCATTCAACATCATTCAACATCATTCAACGTCATCCTCACCCCACATGTCAAAAGCATCCAAAAGCATCCAAAAGCCAGGACGGAAACCTGGCAACCTCGAAGCGCTGTGGGACTACGAAAAGGGCATTGGAAGGTGCCGGGGTGGAGCCTGGGTGAGGAGTGGTGACAAAGCGATCTGAATGCATTTGACACTATTTTCATATATTGTCTGTAGCCCTTAATATCAGGAAGTGGACTTAAAGCCTAGTGGAATTTCTTTTTGTTGATCTCATCTTCCTCTTATCTCAGGGTACTGGTATCTGGCCAAAGCTTCCTCTCTCCTGCCAGATACATGCTGAAGCCCAAGTTTGGAGGGAATTCAACTCTCCACGGCAACTTGTCTGCTTGCTCCCAATTTTTTCGCATAGCATGGAGAAGTCCGCGGCAAGTTGAGTGTTGGTGATCGACGGATCAAGTGCTGAGGAATCATCCTCATGAAGACCGTCAACGTCGTCCAGTGATGCCAATCCTGCGAGGCAGAAGTGTTTAGTGTTTGTAGTGGTGTTGGATTTGTAGTGCCATTGCTGTTGGATTTGTTGCCTGCGAGTTTGCGTCTCTCAGTGTCCCAATGTGAATGCCAATGTGAATTTGAATGAATTTGAGCAATATCAACGAATCTTCACAGGATATCAGCAAAGAACGCAAAGAACGCAAAGACTTTAAATCAAGCATCTCTCCAAAACCGGTCCCAAAATGATTCAATATGCATTGAGCAGATTGTTCTCCCAGCATTTTCCTTCACGATCATTTTTCATTGTTCCAGAATGCCCCCCAGCCCCTGGATGCAGGAGCCACACAGTGGTTTGCTCATCACCGGACTTCGTGGCCAAAGTGCAAAAAAACACTATGCGCGTCCCAGAGCTTTGGAAAACGACCAGAAGATGGCAGAAAGGAAGCCTTTGATCAGCAACGCTCGGGAAATTGTCGCAATCTGTCGCATGAGAACCGCGTGACACTATAGGGCCAAGTTTGACATTGATTCTAGAGTGTCTGAGTAAGATACGATATTTTGATATATTTTGAGGTATTATTAGTATTCTCCTGTATGCATCTGTATGCATCTTCACCCCATCAAATGGTTTCTGGCTAGCCCAGGTGCGTCCAACCAGTAGTTCCCTGAGTTTCCTTTGTCACCTGCAGGACGCACGGATTGGTTTCCTGGTTTCCTTTGGGGATCCGCACAGATTGGTAGTTTTGTCACAGATGTAGTGATCCAATCGGTGCTTGGATCGTCTTGGATCGTCTTGGGTTGGTGGACGTTCGGCAGCCCGTGGATCCAGCGCCCGGCAGCCTGCCGCCGTTCTGGCTGAGACAACTCGTTCGCTCGTGGATTCACTGCGACTTCACCGAGGCAGGATTTGGCCAGTGGATGCAATCGATGCACTGAATGCATTAGTTTGCTATCATGCAAATGTATCAAAACTTGTCAAGATGTACCAAGTTTAGGCCAAGTATGACCAAGCTAATCCAAGCTAATCCAAGCTAATCCAAGCTATCTTTGGTTCCCTGTGATTGCACAGTGCTCTCGTGAGTGCAGGCCTTTCTTGCCATGGCATCCCAGGGAGCCACCTTGCAGCACCTTGGCAGAGCATCGATTCTATCCATGGATTCTCACCGCCGGATGTGGGTCCAGGTTCGTCTTCGTGATCCTGGACCACTGGATTGCCATCTAGTAAGGAACATGTAAATTTGAATAGATACACTTCACATCACATCACATCACATCACTGCACACTCTCTCTCTCTCTTTTCTCTCTGTATTATGTATATCGGAACCTATATTTCCCCATGCAGATTGTAGGTGAATGCCCATGGTCCCATGGTGATAGCACAGATGCCCAGACACTGATCTCTTGCCCACCATCCGAGAACCATTGGACAGGGCGGTGGGCCCCATATCGGAGGTGCAGTAGGCCCTCTCTGTTGCGCCTTGTAGGAACTACAACAACGAGCTGGTGAAGTCAATTGAAGACCTGCGTGAGAAGCGAGAGGAGCTGAATCGCCAAATCCTGAAGGACCGCATTGAAAAAAATGACACAAAATTGACATTGAAGTGTGTTGAAGTGTGCTGAAGTGTGTTGAAGTGCATTGACACTGATTTGAGGATCAACTGCAATCACTGGAAGACAGAGTCACTACCAGTCAAGAGGGGCCTGAGAACTTATCAATGTGGCAGTTCCGCAGGAAGAAGAGGACAAGGCAAAGATTCAGAAGGAACTCTCCATCTTGACAGACCGTTTGCAAAAGGTGCGGCGCATAAAAGCTGCCTGTTTACCCACAGCATTCCTTTCAGAGGTCAGTTGTACTAGTGAGACGCAGCTGTGAATTCGACCTTGGGGCGTTGCGGACCCAGGGTCCAGCCAGGAAGTGCCCATTGTTTTGGGGTGGTCTATTGCAACATATTGCAACATATTGCAACATATTGCAACAAGCTGCCAAGGTGAACGAGAGTTTGGTGCGCAAGACCCAGGCCCGCAACGAGTATGACAAGACCATCCAGGAGACCGAGGCAGCGCATGGTAGCGCACCAGGGACACTGGGGCGCTTGGGGGGGCAGTAAAATCCTCACCAAACGGACCCGAATTCCTTGTAGGTTATGCGGGTTATGTAGGTCATGTATATAGGTTCTGAATGTAGCAGAACCATGGAGAACACACATTAAGAGTTTTTACATGGTTTGCAAGTGGTATCATCCTAGAATGAGTTTTCTCCCGGGACATCCCAGGACATCATTTTCACCACAGGCGGCGCAAATGCCCGACCAAGAGTCACACAATGTGAATTTTAGATGGATGGATAGATAGAAAGCTTTAAGTAGCAACTTTTGCTAGGATCTGTGCACAAGAAATGCAGAAAGCGATTGGAATTTCCCTGAGGCTGCCTACATGAAGATCTTGGAGTCTTCCCAGACCTTGCTCCATGTGCTCAAGCGCGAGACCGTGCCCTGAGTTGCAATAAGATACACTCAAGTTTGGTCAGTTTGTGGCACCTATGGCAGCGCCATTTGAATACTTGCACTAGTACTCGTAGCTTCCAGTAATTGGTAAAGGTATATACTGTAAAGGTGCCACAAGTGGGCACTGGGACCCAGGACCCTGGAGAAATCTGGCAGTCTAGGCAGTCTAGGCTGTTTGTCACTTGCGCAGCTCAAATATCCACTGAGGTGAACCTGACCAAGAAGAAGCAAGGATCAGATTGAGCAGCCTGGAGGAGGACTGGGGGACAGGTCTTGACATTCCTAGAGACCATTCATTCTCTTCATCTTTCGTTTACAACAGAAGCTTCAAACAATTCGCAACTCCTGGAAAGGGCCGGCCACTTTCGAAAACCTGTATACATCACTTTAGCCACTGCAGAAAACCATTCCGTGTTTTTGCAGATGTTTAAGTAGAACTCCTCAATGGGTTCTCCGGGCCAGGTGCCGCTTCAATGAGACGCAGCCGCGTCCTGTGATTTGAAAAGCTGACCTTCGACGAGCAAACTGAGAACATGCAGCCTTTGAAACGGTCAATTCTCATCAAATCTGAGATTCTTGTCACTGTCAATTTCCCTGCGCACACTTATTGACTCTTACATGCGTTCACGTATGGATTAACTGACATTTGTGCGTATGCATGTGCACTGTTTTGATTTCATGTCATTTTTTGACTGACTACTATGTAGAGTAGACCGCATGATATATCTCTGATGTGGATAGATATTTCACACACACACACACTCATACTCACACACACGCAGGTACATATCACTGGTTTGCATCATATTGCATCCTTCAGAATTATTCACATGCAGAGTCTCACAGATATGTGCAGTTGGCCTTACATCTGGATTCCTTGCAACAATTGTGTTACAATTGTAACATTTGCCTGGTCTTCAACATTCATTTGGATTCAGGCTGAAGGTCAGCGGGTTTGGCTGAACAATGCCAAGGGTGGACACAACTGCAAACTCCAAAACAATTGTCTCACTAGCCAGGCTAGGCCGATTGATCTGCGTAATTATTTTCCGGTATCCAGGCGCAAAACCATTTCTTAAGTTTTGATAGGAAAGTGGACGCCCTTGTCGAATTCGACTACTGTATTCGGCACCGCAGACTCTTTGCAGTTGCTGAGTGCGTGTGGCGGCTGCAGCGGCCTTGCCTATCAAGCAGAACTGGATCGACTGCTACTGGAGTTTGTGCCAAGATGTCTCAAGGGCCAATCAAAATCACTCAAAATCATTGGAAATCATATGAAAGGCTTCTGTCGGAGAACATGGGATGGCACTCAAATCATTCAGATTTGATGTCAGATATGTCAGATGATGCCAGGCTTGGTCTGCGTGCGGAGCAGAAGATATGCTTTGCATTTGCGCCGCCCTGCGCGCTTGGAGGATGCCTTGTGACACTTCCCAATGGACGATGCCACGTGAGTGAAGCGGAAAAACTCGAGCTGCTGGTCGGTCCGCCTGGGTCCGCCAGGTGCACATTATTCACATCACATATCTTACTCATATCTTGACTCTTGACATTGATGTCAGCTGGGGATTGTATTGAATTGTATGTATCACAGCCGATATTTCAGGATGCGTCAGGTCATGTCAGGTCCCGAAGAGCCAGGTGCACCGGCTTTAGCGTCGTATCTCAATTTGCTGTGAACATATCGCATATACTGTCCATCTATTTGCATACACTTTGCTGCATGTGCAGCAGGGCATGCACAAGTACTCGTACGTTCGAAATCGTGTGTATTTGCGTGCTTTTCTGCTGTGACAGAATTTGAAGCGGATGTTTGAATTGTTTCAATAAATACCTGAACAGGCAATCGAAAAAGATATTGCTGTATATAAATGTCAAATTCAGACATACATATGCAATCATATGCGTGTGAAAAAATACACGTTTATGTGTGTGTATATATTTATCTTCATTTACCATATTCACACGCTATATATATATATATATATGTATGTGTGCGCGTGTGTGTGTGTGTGTCACAATGTATGTATAGTATATTATATGAAAAAAACGCGGGTTTGCCTCACTTTGTATCGCCCTTTTGGGTTCTCGCAGAGCTGCCTTTGGCTCAGATCAGTTCGGCGCTCCGGGGCACGCCGTGACATCAAGGACAGCTTCTCCAATGCGGATGCATCAAATGCATCAATATTGCCGGATAAGATGTACGATGTATGTATCTATTTGTCTGCCTGTCTGGCTGGCTGGCTGGCTGTCTATCTAGCTATCTATTCATTATCCATCTAATTATCCATCTGTCCATTTGTCGGTCTGTCTGCCTATCCATCTATCTATCTATCTATCTACCTATCTATCTATCTATCTATCTATCTATCTGTGTATCTATCTGTCTATCTATCTGTCTGTCTGTCTGTCTGTCTGTCTGTCTGTCTGTGTGTCTACCTGCCAGTCCATCTATCTATCTGTCTATTTATCACGCTGGGGGGCTGAGGCTTGCCCGAAATGAATTGAATTCTATGCGGGACTGCAATCTGCTGTCTTGCTTTTGCACATATTGATCTTGCCTGTGTCTCGTTACATTGTTGCGCTTACCCAAGCCGGTGCCAATCACCTTTGAACCATGTCTTATACATACAGTATTCTCTGTAATTTGCAGTGTTTCGAGCTTAACTTAAAACCCTTCACAAACCCAACAAATCAAAAACACAGCAAATTCACCCAACCCTAAACAAACCAGTAACGAACCCAAATCAACCCTGAATCAACCACACTAAAACACTAAACTCCCTAGAGCAACCCTAAACAAATACTAAATAGCTGCTCAAAAACCTGAAGAAACCCTAAACCGACCCTAAACCAAACCCACAGAAACCCTAAAGACACCCTAAAGTATACCTCTATATATATATATATATTTATATACATATAGAGCACATATGGTATAATAGCACAAACATCCCACATGTTTGTTTATGGTATTTCATGGCGTTGCGACTGCGTCCACCATGTCCAATTAAGGGCTCAACAAGGTCAGGCCAGGATGCGTTTGTTTTTTGCGACATGTGCGGACATTGTTTTGCTTCTCCAGCAGTTTGAAATGTTGATGAGATGCAAACAAGGACGTGATCCTACACTCGTTAGTTTGCCGGCCACTCGTTTGTTTGCCAGCAGGACCTTCTGGCATGGGAAAAGTCAGGGCAGTCAGGCAGAGGGCGATGTAGGGCATTTTCGCTTTGTGTTTTGCACGCCCCAAATGATCAAGCACATCCATCAGCCACACTCCTGAAACCATATTTTGTGGCATGCCTTAGAGATCCTTAGAGTCTTGATACATCAATCACTATCCACTTTTGGAACCTGGCCAATGTTGAGGCGCAAGCTTGCGCAATTCTTCAACTGGCGTGTGGCTTTGCGGCAATGCTTGTGTGAATGTTGGCTTTCGCAACAACGAGTGTGCACAACAGGCCTATTTTTGGACTGAAGGGAGCAACAAATTGATAAAGGGCAGAGATCCGGTCATGAGTATTCGCTGAGCAAGGCTGGAGCGTGTTACTCTCAGTAAATAATATATTTTATATAAATTTAATTTGCAGGGGTTACTTTAAGCCCAAGACTTCTAGAGATTGGTGCGTCCTACTCGGAGATAACCAGAACCTTCAGATTCAAGAGCAAGTAACGGCACAAAGTCTTAAAACATCTCAAAACATCTTAACACTATTCTGTGGTTGAGTCTGGGGATCTCTGGGGTTCTGTTTGCTCACGGTCTTTTGCAATTCGCACAGCCAAGTGCGGTGTAGAGATTGGGCGACGAAGCGGTCAGAGCTTTCAAGACTAAGGTCAGTGTGACCTTGACCGATGGTCGAGTATTGGTGGGTGTCCTGATGGCTGTAGACAGGCACAATGCCACAATGCCACAATGCGATTGCATGTGGTTGCCACATGTTACCATATGTTGTTGCCACACTTTGTCCAAGACAGATTCCGGGAATGTACGCAAATGTGGTCAGGTGCACAGGTCTGTCAAAGAAACAGGATACAGACAGGTAAGAAGTTCAGGTTGAGTGCTTATGTCACTGCTTTTGCCATGCCTTACTTCCTGCAGCAATTCCTGGGAAAGGCGGGACAGGAGTCGCACCATGACTTGCTGATTGCAAAACCTCGCCAGGCATGTGAACATTGTGCTGTGTAACACAGAGGACTTGCGGTTGGGTGCATGGACACAAGAATGACACAGGTCAACTTCACAAACACGAAGTGCCACAAGAATTCGATCGTTTTTGGTTTCAGTATTCTAGCGGGTTGTAGCGCGTGAGCCTGGAAATCTTTGACTCTGAAACTTGGTCAGGAGTACCGAAAGTACAAGGTCAAGGGCAAGCCAGAGGGCAAAGAGTTGAAGAGGTCCCTGCGCCATCCCGCGCGCTCAATTCTTGGACAGGTGGATTCCCATTCTCTGTCTCTCTCTCTCTCTCTCACACTCGCATCCTAAGGGAACCGCTGCAGCAATGCTATGCCATGCCATGCAATGTTAGATTTGAATAGATTTGAGCAGATTTGCAACGATCAAACGCTTTCCCAACTTTCTAGATTTGCATTGGTGTTTCATGGTGGTGCATGTCCTCGCAGCACCTGACAGGATGCTGGGCTTCATAGTTGTTCGTGGCACTGGAATCCTATACATTCAGCCAGAAGAACTTGGCAAGGAGGAGCCGCAAGCTGATCGTTCCTCATCATATGCTGATGGTCCACTATCTCAAACTCTTATTTTGCACCAGTGAAGTAGATGACAATTGTGATGTGTTTCTGTACAGCATCGTCAAGCTTCAGCTGTGTCAGGACCTGGTTGAGACCGACAAGCCTCGCAAGAAGGCACAAGCACCTGCAGCAGCACCTGCCAAGCCCGCGGCTCCCGCCAAGCCGGCAGCGTCCGTAGGCGCCGTGAATGCCACGCAACTTTTGCAAATCATGTGCATCAGCAACACCGGGGAACATGACAACACACACACACATGATATGTGTATATGATTTCAATACAGTGTAACATTTACTAACATTTAAATATACGACTGACGACAAAGATTGACAACCCAACAACACACCACTACTGATTCCGATAATTCTGATACTGCTGAGCGCTGACTGCGTTGTGGTGTTATTTGTGGCTTTGTGCCATTCATTCTATTTACTTTCTTCGCAGATTGTGGTATCGACTTGATGCGTTTGTCAAATATAATGTATGGATATCTTCCGCATGTGGTAGAAGAACTTTGTACGAGCCGTGTGGTCGGGTACGTTACCGGAGTCAGCAAAATCACCAACAGTGCACCTATCAGCATTCGGTGTGCATTTGCCTTTCTTCTACACAATTGTCCAATTTTCAGCGCTGAAACGAGGACTAGGGGCCGCCGAGGGGTCGCTGGGTTCGCTTTGTGTTACCTGGCAGGTGCAGCCGCCATGAACCCAGCAGCAGCTTTGTTGGCAGGGATGAGGCCTCCCATGCTGAACCCACTGCTTGCAGCCGGCTTGCGCCCTGGTGGCCTACCGGGTCTTCCTAGCATGCCAGGCGGGAGTCTCAGGTTTGAGAAGTGGACACTTTCCGAGATGAACCATGTTCAATCTTCAATCATGATTAATCATCAGCCAATATATGAAATAGTCATCTCCAGTCATCTCAAATCATCTCCAATGCCCTTGAGACATGTTGACTTGACAATGAAGATCCATAAAGATCTCTTCGAAACTCGGTAACTGTTTGGGATCGTGGCCCTGCTAGGCATGCCGACCATGCCAAACATGGGCATGCCCAACATGGCAATGCCTGGGGCGGGACGTGGGATGGGCATGCCCGGAATGCCCACCATGCCACGACCAATGTGAGCAGATCGATGGCCAGAGTGAGACCACTGAGTTTCGGATGGTATGCGAGTGGACATGGGTGGACGAGTGCAATGATGTGTCATGATTAAGTATATACACCGTTTATAGAAAGAGCAGTTGAAAATTAGGGAGTGTGGTTTTGTTTTCGCACTTTCTTCACGGAGTTTCGATGTTGCAATGGCAAGAAGCCAGTGTGTGTCATTTCTGGCCATGAGTGGTGTAGCTGAGATTTTGTGCTTGAAAGCGCCTGATGATGAGGATGATCGGCACATCAGAGTCAGACATGGCCATGACGTCAAGGCAACTATGATTCCTCCAAGTATTCAGCCCCTGAACATTTTCACGTAGAGTCTCAGTAGAGACTCAGTAGAGACTTGGAAGATCCCCAAATTCAGTATACTACTTGGGCTGGTGCCTTTGGCACAAGCCTAAGTCCCCAGCAATTCCCCAATGCAGCGTCAAAAAAACAAGTCAAAACTTGACATTTGTTTATACTTTAAAAAAGTTTGGAAGATCAGCTGAGCCATCGGAGTCATGGCTCTGAAATGTCCTGTGCGCCACATTTTGTGGCTCCGGCCGAGAAAGCTGCTGACTATACGGAGATTGGAGATGGGCTGGTGGCCCAAGCAGGCCGGAACAAGTCGGAAAAAGGATACACAACTCAGTGATTTGCAGTGATATGCAGCGATGCTGGTCTCAGATTCAGCTCCAGCATGCTCCAGCCATGTTTCCAAAGCAGTCATTGCGGGTTAGTTGAAACTGTGAATGACACGGTCAGCATCACCACTACCAATCACAGCAGCACCCATGGAAGCAAACGGCATAACAACCTTTTGAGAGTTCAATCCTGAACGAAGCCAGCAAGTGATACTTGCCGTGGCCGCTTGTGTGTCAGCTTGGCTCATGGGCAGCTGGATAGTACAATGCAATGTTGCGCATTGCAAGACATTACGAGGGTTTGAATGTAGAGGTGTTCGTAGAGGTCTTTGTGCAGTTAATTGATTTAATTTTGTCTATTGATGTCTGTTGGCAGTCCAAAAAATCACCTGAAGCATGACTTTTTGAACATGAGTTTGCGATTCGTTTCTCTCCGGTGGACCGCTTGAAGTGGACTTGGAGCCATGTCGCGTGTGCGGGCCAGCAGTTTGCCGTCACAGGCATATCAAGACGTGGGTATCATGCACGCACCTGCACATTGAATTTCATTATGTGCAGATGTATGATCCCAATATACAAACAGACCTCGGACAGGAGATGCTACGTACTCCATTCATGGGTTATGAGTCATGTCGCGTCTTATTCACGTCAAGGATGAGTAGCACAGAGGAAATACAGGAAGATAAATGGCCAGATGCGGCCAGCGTATTATAACGGCGCTGGGAGCTACTTGTGCAACCACAGCAGTTGAAATGACGGATTAGTGTGAAGGCGTTGGCAAGGAGTGGGCGCAAGGGGATTGTGCAGGCATTCGTGTCTTTCCCTTCCTTTGCAGCACTTCCGTGAAATTAGTCCTCCTAAAAGACACGAAACCTCCAAACATTCTTTGAAGGATGTGATTTCTTGCAATGTGGAATTGGATGGCAAGAACCTTTGCCTTGGCCTGATATGTCCATTTTCCTTTGTACCGGCGTGTGTGCACATAAGTTTTTGCGAGATACTGTATAATGAGCAGTCAATGGCAATCATGATTTGATGTCCTCCGATTTTGGTTTCGTGACTTCATTCAAGAATGCGTGAACACCTGAAACCTCCAAGCTTGCATTGAATCGCTAGTGTGAATGCAGCACAACTCAAAAACAGCAACCTCTCCCTGGTCAGATTTCACACTTTCTTACTTTGTGGTCTTGCATCTGCTACATGTCGCTGCATGCCTATGCATTTGTATACATGTGCACATTGTGTACGTGTCCCCATCGTTGGAATTTTGCATATGTACAGTATACAGTATATCTATATATTATACATATAGAGAGCGAGAGAGAGAGAGAGAGAGAGAGAGAGAGACAGATATTGGGTTTGACGATGGACGAATGGACGATCGTGACGATCCTGACGATCGTGACGATCGTGACGATCGTGGCGGATTTGGAAGGCGAATCTGATGCACCAGCGCGGTGACCTTCGCGGCACCTCTGCTCGCTTCAAGGTGTGATGCGACGGTATTGCTGTGAAAAACTGCTGAAACGATCGGACAGACATTCGATGTTGGAAATCAGTATAAGACATGGCAGAAGCAACTGTCCAAAAATCATGTCACTTTGTCAAATCGCAAAGAAGCACATGAACCGTGACTGAACCTAAACAGTAGATTTCCAAAACAAATATAAATAAACAAGATAATTAACAATCATGACAAAATCATGCAAAAAGATGGAAAACCCAAACGCATTTCAACGTGTTATCAGAATCTAAATATGCTTTGTTTGCCACTGAATTTTCTGAGGTGCAACTGGACAAACCCAGCCCGGCAACGATCCATGCGGACCCCTTGGCCCGACTTGGCCTGGAGGTGCCAAAATCGGGTACAGTTGATAGATGATAATTATTATATAGATTTAGTCATTGATTGTTGATAGATATTGATAGTCAAGGTATGGATACTTGACGGATGTATTGACAGTGCAGGTAGAGCACTGCAGCACATTGCAGCCGCAAAGGGCACAAATTGTTCGTTTCAATTTTCAGTTGATCGAGGAAGTATTCAAATGGGGCACAGGAGCCTTTGTATTCAGGACCAATTCATGTCAATGAAATTTACATCAGGAACAAAGATGCATAAATTGTATAAATCTGCCACCTTTCCGTTCCAGTCTACCTCGAGTTGCACACTTTCTCAGCGTGTTTGCAGCAGAAGCTCGAACACTGGATCCCAGAGATCGGCAGCGCAGCACCCATGATCAAACGAAAGGATTCCTACCCAACACAAAAGACCCTGGTGGACAAGTGATGATGCATACGCCGTAGACCTTTTCAGTCGCCTCTCACTTCGGGTAGGACCGTTTCGCGGCGTCAGGTGAAGCGAGACAGCTCCAGATCAAGGCCGACAATCAGAAATTACACCGGGATTGAAGTACACCTGTTTATTTTTTATTTTTTTAAAGTGGAATTGAATGGAATTGAGCATTGAGAAATGCAGCTTACTTCAATTGCTTGCCCCCCGATGGAGAAGTCTGGTACTGGGATTGAGTTGTTCTGATTGAGTTGAAATGATGAGGTTAGTGATCGAAGACATCGACATGCATCCCAGACAGAGGCCTTGAAACTTCTTTGATGAGCCAAACATACAGCTAATTTGTCAATGCGATTGAGTATGCACACGATATCACATGATATGATGTACATGATCTACATTGAATCTATAGATTGAATCTATACATTGAATCTACATGCTTTAAATGTAATTTTATGTTTCTGTTTATGTCGCGTCGTGCCAAGTCTGCGTGGCTCTGGCATGCAGGACGCCAGTGGCCCAGTGGAACACTGCCGAGGAGCGCCAGGCATGGCTCATGCATCATCTGATGAGATGTAGACAACGTAGACATGATATCAATTGATATCACATAAGCATGACACAGAATATTATAGTCATATATAATGTCATATAATATACATTCATTGAAAAAAGAATATTGAAGCAAACGACTTTCCCGCTCCGTTTCGGTGAGGCGGATCGAGGTGCTGAAGAGAAGCACTGCAGCCTTGCCGTGAAGCCGGGCGATCGCATCAAGGCGGTCCATGGCTTTGGTTCAGTGCATATCCGTTGGTCATTGCATGTCACAATACAATTATATACATTTAGAATTTGTAACAATATATGTAGATATATTTCTTCATAAGATATATATGTATCATTTATAGTATACATGTATTATACAACCAGGTCAATTTGTAATTGCTATTTTTGCGTCCTTCAGTCATTTTAAAGCTTTGTATGTTTTGAGCTGTTTGGCCGGGTTCTGGCTCGGTTGCCAGTTCCAGAGTTCCAACTCAATCTGCAGCCAGTTTGCCACCTATAGGAACCATCACAGCATCGAATAATGCACACATTTCGTGTCGCCATGTCTGGTTTCAAAAACTGAACCAGATCATGCTTTAAGTATCCAGACCTGCATTGGCAAGTGACTGCCAGCACATTTTGAAATAGAATGCTGAATATGTTGAGTGAAAGCCTTGCCATTTCGGAAAGTCCATTGCAATTAAATTGCCGCTTTCACTAGCTGCTTAGCCCTATGGCTCCTTGCGGTGGCCATGTGCCATGCATTTGAATCTTTCACCACCCCGGCTAGCCCCATTGGTGACGCTGCTGTTGATATGCTTCGTGTTCGCCTACAATGAGCGGCTCTGGCAGCCATTCTTTTCCACAAAGCTCTCAGGCCCAGTGTGTTTCATTCTGGTATGTTCTTTGTCCTTTGTTATCCTGGTTGGATCATTTTGGATTGGAACGTAAAGGATACAAATGAGCCCACTCAAAGGTACATTCCTGCGATTCCTGGACGACATGAATTAAGGATTTCATTCGTGGCCGATTTGTGCGAAGTTGTGATTTGTCGGTGAGGCCTCGGCCTTGGAGGCTTTGGGGGCCGTGGACATCTTCAGCAAAGATCACCTCTACTGACCGCAGGTACCGCAGGTCAGACCACAGCTTCAACAGGGCAAGCTGCCAAAGAAGCAGCATCACAACATAGCACTAAAGCGACAACTGTCCGAATTTGATATCATTTTGATTCATTTGGTTCTTACTATAAAGTTTGGAGAGTATCCAGCACATTTGGACAGAAATAGGTCGACGTTAGCCCGTAGTTAGCCCGTTAACCCATTGCGCAGAAGACCCTTGAAAGCTGAAGAATGCCAATGGCCCGAAATATTTCTAAATGTCAATTCCGTTTGGCCCGATCAGGAATCCTCACAACTCTCTGTCTTTGTTTCATTTTGTTTTGTCATTTTCCTTCTGTGTCCAAGCCAAGGAGCACAGTCCTGGAAGAAGGCGTCGCACAGTTTCTGCAGCGCTGGCCAGATGTGCGCTTGGAACACCACAACCTGAACGCATCCGATATGGTCCCTTTGATCTTGGCAGAATTGATGAAGACTGGACGGCCTTGAGGGATGATGTAGCGAATGCAGTGGGGTATTGCCATGTAATAGCATGTGACAGCATGTGACAGTGGGCATCAGTGGGCCAAGTGGTGCAAGAATCTCCTCGAGAAACACACATCAGCTGAGGTTCATTACAACATCACGTGCAAGCCCAAAGTTTGGCTTCTTCTTTCCAGCCTGTACCGTTCCCTGAAGTTTGTCCGTTCAACCATGCTGGACATGCTTCGGCGATCAGCCGGGGATTGTTGGTTTGTGACGCTGCTGGTTTCTAGCGAGAATGGCACCCAGCGTGAGATTTTGGAAGACGACTTCTATTTTTTCGAGAGACGGCTTGGCTTCCTATCTGTGACCCGCCACGGTGACCCGTCTTTTGATAGACCTCAACGTGTTTGCATGTTTCCCGCTATCATTGTAAAGCACGTCCGGTCAAAGGGGACACACGGATACATACAAAAATACACACGCAGTATCACAGAGTCAGATAGAGTCAGAGCATATCCTTTCCGAAGTATAGCAGAGCTTCATCAGAGGTGAGAGCACTGGCCAAAGCGGAAAAGCCTACATGTATCCCGTGCATTGGTATGGTTGCTGGCTGATCGCTCATGTGATTCGAGAGTCGCTGCCTGCCGTGGTTGGTGATCCTGGAAGCACCGTACTCCATTTGCATCAGACAGTTTTTCTATCTTTTTCTTTCACTGAATCCTACAGGAATATTGAACATATTGAACGATGAATGATGCCTTCTTTTGTGAAATAAAACGAGTGGCATTAGCCTGTTGCAGTTGCGCATTCCCTGTGTTTCAATCCTATTTCATATTTTAGCAGTGACCACATGTGACCACCCTTGCAACGGCCAGAGCCAGACATGCCACATGAGGTGGTGCTACGACACCGGCCGGACGAATGCTTTCGCCGCTGTTTCGATGCCGATGCTGCAGGAGAGGTGTTCGCCAAGTGGCGCGACCAGGCTGCACTTGCTGCTTCTAACATGTTCAGTGAATCCTAGAAGGAAAGAAGAAGTAAACACGCAACAGTAGAGAAATGATATATACATGTATACCTTGCATGTGACACATGTATATACTGTATATGTTCATATATATATATATATATAAACATGTCATCACACATACACACACACACGCGCGTACATATAAGATAACACACACACACATGCACACACACACATATATATATATATATACACCGTATATATATATATATTTACCAATATCATGTCTATTTAGCGCACACGCATCGCGATGTGATGTGTACAGTACCCTTGAGCAATTTTGAATGCATACTTTCAAATACTTTCCCATCTTGTTTTTCTGTCAATTCCATAAGGGTTGGCATTCCCAGGCTATTTGATTCTGGGTCAACCCATCTCTGGGGACAACGGCCTCACAACCAACTGGGCGACCTACAACGACATCATTGCAGCCGGTTTTATACGAAGCAATGCCACCGATCCCATCTTTTACATGGCGGCACTGAGCAGCAGCTGGAGTTCACATGAGTATTGCCATGGCCTTGTGTATCCGGAGGAATGCGTCTCAGCAAATCTCAGCATATCTCAGCATATCTCAGCGTCATTATGCGGAAACAACAAAGGAAGATTCATTTTTGAGCCATGACATATTATGATATACTATGATATACTGAGATATGGCTGCATGAGCCACGGCAGCCAGGGTTTGCCAAACAGTCTGAAACCAATCAGTGCAATCCCGAGCCTTATCAAGCATTTTTGCAATGTTTGAGTCCAGTCGAGGTATGGGAAAGATTCCGTATTGCCGCATGAATGGTAATATCCCTCCATGCACCTCGGCTTGTGTTTTTGTTCCTTCACTCTTAGTAACGATTCCTTTGACTCTTTGATTCTGTTGATTCTTTTCACACGTGCAGTTGCAAGCTTCAGTGAAAAAGATGAGGGCCCTCCTAGTCTGAAATGAAGTGACATCAGCATAATCTGTCGGAACAAAGCTACGATCAAGACAAGGCGTCAAAACATGAGATGCAAACCAAGGTAGGCCTCCTATTTTGGTGAGCTGGGAGCAGCATTGCCTTTGTCGCTTGAACAAGGATGCTTCAAGATCCTCCTGTATTGACAAAAAGCCACCAGACCGCCCAGCACACTCGAGTTGCCTTAGTAATTTGTTCCTTTACTTCTCGATTTTCAGCTTTTCATATGATTCACATTTTTTGGATTTGTGATTCTGGATTCTTGTGTGCTGTTGATGGCCACCTCTCATAAATCAGAACAATGAAGAGGTGAGAATAGGTAGGGAGAAATTATTGTCCAAGTACCAGTATGCAGTCCTTTGCATGCTATCATCATACATTGCATCATACATCACATTGTATTTTTGGCCTTCGTCAGTTGTGTTGAGAACAAGACCGCATTTCTCGCCCGTGTGTATCCAAGGTGGAAACACCATGTTTGCAGATCACCAAGGATGCCAAGTGCATTTTGCCCCTGGCTGGAGCTGAAAGTTTGCCTCCAGCATTGCGACCGCCGAGACATCAACTAAAATGGGGCCTTAAAAAATTCAACATTGGATACATGACGCCTGGCATTGCTTTGAGACAGGTTTCAATCAACAGCACGTTGAAGTCAATACTGTCACGTGCAATCCATCTATAGACTCCTCTGTTTCGAGCAACTGCTCATTGTAGGCGACACCTGCGGACCTTGACAAACTCACCCTTGTAGTCCCCAAAACACGTGCGGTTTTCATATGTTTTCATATGTGTTTTCTTGAACTTTTCCCGCTCAGCACTTCTCGCATCAGTCTGGTGCGACTCGTTTCTTGGTTTGGATGCTATACTGAAATGCTAAGGAGGCCGAGGAAGGGCTTTCAGCAGTGCAGAAAAGGTGCCTCGCCTGCTTCAAGATGTGACGCATTCAATTACCGAATGCTTTTTGTGATTATCAGTGCGTGTAACGTGTGTATCATTGACCTATGGCCTCATGGGCTTCAATATGGCTGAGACTGAGCCACTAGGGGACTCCAATGTTTCGAGCCAACAGGTCGTGACCTCAACGAGACGATGTAAATCCTGATGGTTGAGCTCAAAGTGACCAAAGAGCGGGAGACAAAAAGAATAAAGAAACACCGGAATCGCAGACTGCAACACTGGGTGCTTGACTCTGCCTGACCGACTTGGGTTCTCAAAGGTCCTATGCTGAAAAGTTTCAACCAGTGCCTCACAGCTTTGCAACTCAGGTCCTGTTTTGCCCTCACCAAATCCTCTCGCAAACTCAGTTCCTCCAAATGACCGCAGGCAGTCAACGATTTGAATTCTGCCACACTGATGCTCAGTGAGCTTCAGGAGGGGTGACCGTCTCAAGACCTTGATGTTCCATTGGTCACCGCACATTCTGACTGAAACTCATCGGCCAATGTCATTTATGTCAACATATGTCCACACATGCGTCCACTGGCCTGTGATTCCTAAGATGCCCTAAGCATCATGGGTCACTAGGGTTGGGGCAATTTGGGACCGAATGTCAGGAGGCTGCCAAGCCTGAAGAGCCCAAGAAGGTGAGCCTGGAGGCTCAAGCTGTCGCCCCATGCTAGTACGGCAGCTTGATGAATGATGAGTAATGATTAATCTGATTAGTGATGACTACAGTAATGGACTGTAATAGTACTGACTAGCAATAACTACTGAGGATTAGCATCGATCCGTAATGGATGGCAAGTATTGGCAAGTATGTAGGTTTATCACATGTTGGTTTCAACATTTTTTTTAAAAAAGGTTCAGGGTTGCAGGTGTCGCGGGACATCTCCAACGTTTTGTCGCCGTCATCGCCGAAGAAGCCTCCGAGTCGTGGTTGCAGTGCCCTGCTCAGGAGAGGACAACTGTGACGAAGAGATGTCTTTTTTAGCCAAACTCATTGTGTTTTTGGTCCGAGACCTGTGACCTTGTCATTGGACACATCTAGGCGCAGTGATTTGCATTGATTTGCCCCGTCACCATCCGTGTCCTTCTTCCATCCCAACTTAAGATTTGATAAGCTTTGCTATATCTGCAAGATTCTGTAAGGATTCGGTAAGGGGTTAGGCCCAGTTAGGCCATGGCCTTTGCGCCTGCAACTTGAGGTGTTCCGGCCATTCGAGAGATGCCGTCGGAACGGGCTACCATGTATGGACGACCCCCGCGGCCGCCGAGGTCCAGCACAGCTTGAGTCAAATTTTTGGGAATTCCAAAGCCAAAAGATGCCGAAAGATGCCGAAAGCACATTGGACATTCCCAAGGATCTTGATCAGCAGTGACAAGATATGACAAGATATGACAAGGTACAAGATATGAAAAGTATAGTTGGAGTATGTTGGAGTGTTTGGGTATGTTTCGATGAATTCTAATGCACCATTTGGAATATTTTGAAAATGGGGTTGCATGATCATCCGACAAAGGAGGATGAAGGAGACGCGGAAGATCACAGAAGTTCTATGTTCTCACATGGATCTAGGATGATTTAGGGCAACTTCCAAACATTTCCAAACAGTTTTGCATTCCTCACTTCCAAACATAATACTGGACCGTAATGGTGCAAGAAAGAACTAGCCACCCACAATCAGCATTAGGCATTTCTTGTTTTTGGGTTTGTTGATTTCCTTGACTTGACCATGAGTATCTCTGAGTACTAGATTCAGACTGCTAGTCCTGCTTAGTCTAGTCCTGCGAGTCCTGTTACTTACATGTCTACCACCCAACGACTTTTTGGATCAAACTTGGCAAGGAAACTTTGTAAGAACCTGGAAACTACCTCTCACAAGCAGAGGTAGCCATGCAGTAGCCATGCGGTAGCCATGCTCTGCCATGCGACATATTCCGCGAGGGCAGACCAGGGCGACCACGGCGACCACGGTCCTCACTGCACTCCTGGCTGGCGCGGCTTGCGCGGCTTGTGCGGCTGGCGCTTCCATTGTCGCAGCAGGTCATCTTCCGGCGTTTTCGATGCTCGGTGCGCTTTGGTGATTTGATCGGCTTCTACAGCCTTGGGAGTTGTGGGAGTTGTGGGAGTTGTGGAAGTTGTGTTCTTTCCAATGATTATATATCAGCATGCTTCGCTTGGATTTACAGTAATTACTGCTGACTCCTACTGTAAATAGATTTGAATGGTATATATTTGCAGCCAGAACTCAAGTCTCAAGTACAGACAGGCAAATGCAGCACACATTGCCACATTGCTGAACATCCTGGAACTCCATTTAGGACCACCTGGCAACGCCGGACACGCGTGGTACCAAAGTCCCGACTGTGCTTACATGCCAAAAGTCCAGGGAAAGGGCCAGATGTGCGAGCTTTGCTCGAGAGGGCTGGCCTTCTACCCCCCAAGCCCACAGAAAAGTGCCTTGGTCGGGGCAGTTGGGCAGTTGGATGCAGTTGGGCATCAAGATTTTGTTACCTTTGTGCAAGATCTTGGACCCTTGGAGTGTGGATCGCACCATCGACATCCATTGACCATATCGCATCATATCAGACATTCACGCCTGATTTGTTACATGAGCAAGACTCGCTGCAGTCTGCAGTCCGGATTGAAATTCATGCCGCAGGTGGGTTCCAGAGGATGAGGCCATACAGTTTGAGACACCACTGGATCAACTGAAGCAAAATATCCAAGACACTCTCATCAAACCCAATCAGGAAGCCTTGGTTCCTCAGCTGCTTTTGATCAGAAGCTGTTTGGATTCATGTTGTTCTTTCGTGTTCAGATTTGTCGGCATTGGTCTATGTTTGTTTTATTTTGTGCGTTTTGTGGGGTTCGAAACTTGCGGTTTTGAATTTGAAGAGCGGCCCGATGAAGCACTTGATGCCGACTCAGTTCTGTCATGGATTGCACATGGCACACCAATCCACACCCCCCCTTTTCCATTTGCCCCATTCGCTCCCTGCAGGTTCCTGACGGTGAAGAAGTGGAGTTCGAAACGCCTCTGTCAAGCCTGAACAAAGGAGCCTCTTGGCATCTCTTGGCAGATATGCCAAAAGAGGGCTGGAGGGCTGGCACTAGCAAATTCAACTATATCTATCATACCTGAGTTGTGAAAAATTAATGGCCATTTGCATAGTCTTGAGAAAGAATCTGTACACTGTAAACTTTGGTTTTTGTTTAGAATACGATTTGCGCAATGAAGGGTCAAATCGCTGCCCTGGTCAGCTTGCGGTGTCAAAATCAACACCATGAAAGCAGCCCATTCTGGTCAAATGTGGACAAAATTTGTCAAGAATTCCAGGTGAAGCCATGGTGAAGCCATGGTGAAGCCATGAGACTTTGCAACAAGACCGTGCAAAATAGAGCCCCAGCCATTTACAGGGCTGAAGAATCAATAAGAATCACCCGAAGCTGACACTATTCAGAGACAGGCAATATCGAGCAACATTCAATTTTCAATAATACTTTATCAACACTTTGTCAATACTTCTCAATGACATCCAAAGACCAAACTATCCATTTTTGTGCCAACAACATCTGCCATTTACCTGCCATTTTTGTGACGGTTCGTGACAGTCCCATGCGGTCGCTGGGTCACCGAGCGGAGTGTTTCCAACCTCCCAGGTCTGGCAGCTGGAGGAGGACATCGGAACTCCATTGGATTGGATCAAGCTGCTCAGCAAGAAGTGAAATGCTACAGCACCACGCGCACCGCAAACTCATTTGTTGAACAATAAGAACCAGCATAATTTAGTATAATTATGTAATGATCAGTGATGGAGAGAGAGAGAGAGAATTATGTAATTAGATGTAAGTAGAACAATATATGAGATAAACGAACGCGTGCGAATATGAATGTGTCCAAAACATACAGGTGCGAATCAGAATGTAAGGTATGGATCAGGCACCTGGGCCCGCCCATTCCATTCGGATGTATCATATGGATCACCGCAGAACGATCCAATTTTTGACTTAGGGCCATGTGTGTGCGAATGGGAAAAAGATGGTAAATGCTACTGTATCCAACCCATTTGAACCTTTGCAAAATGTGATTCCCATAAATTCCCATGGGGTCACTGAGGCAGTCCTTACAGCAGGAGCAGCTGGTACCTGAAGGAGAGGAGCTTCAATTTCAGGCCCCGTTGTCCTTCCTTTTCAAAGACGCTTCCCTGGCACATCTGGGCATGGCGATGCGGTGGCGCTCTATCAAGAAATTGAGCAGGAAGTTCTATCTGTCACCCGAACTCCCTTTTTGCAATTGGTTGAAGACTGTTAAAGGTTTAAAGACGATTTTCAGCATTTTTTCAGCTTGAAGAATGTTTGAAGCCTCTATTCAATATGATTCTTAACACTGGTTGGTACTCACACCGGTATTCGAGATGCGTAGAGTATCCTTTTGGGATTTGGGACGTGAGACTAGGACTAGGACTTCCATGTAATTTTGGCATGCCATGGCCACTGGTTCACCTTTTCCTTGTTGCTTCACTTCGCCATTCGTCGAGTTCCAAGGAAGATCAAGAACTGGAGTCTGAAGAAATGTGGTCGGATCTCATTGCTCCGCTGGTGAAAATAGACTCCGTGCCTCAGCTGAACGTTGTCACAGTTGTTGTGCGCTCTGAAGTTCCGAAGAAAGGAGCTGAGAAGCAATACAACTGAGTTCATTTGGTCTTTGACACCGGCGATACAGGTAGACACAATGAATGAGAGCAACTACCTCACAGTCACACTGCAAAAGCCGCCACTAGGCCGCAAGTGATACCTATTGATACATGAGACTTGAATAGATTTGATGATTAGTTTTGATTAGTTCTGATGAGATCTTGTCAAAGGAGCCTCGATGACAATGATGACGCGAGTGCCTGCGAGTTCAGTTTCGTGATATTTCATGATGTTTCTCTGGGTCTCAGGTTGGGGGTGACAGTGGAGGAGAACCCAAGAGAGCTTGGTGGCGGAGTGTCGATTGCAGCACTTGAGGAGGGCTCCAGGGCAGCAAGATCCTCGGAGATGACTTGGTGCAGTGCAGTATCCGAAGTCGTTTCTTACTTGGAGCATCTTGGAGTTCCTGAAAGATCCCCTAAGATCCTGAAAGTCTTGGCCAACCTGAACCAACCTGATCCAACCTCACTTCTTCAATGCGTTTTTCAGTCGGAATCTGATCAAATCTGATCACGAAAGCTAGCTTTTGCTAGCTGAAGTCCCTCTTGCTTTAGCAAGGTATTGGGGGGGCTGGAATCTCCAATCCCATGAAACTTCATGAGTTATNCCCCCCCCCCCGGCTACCGGGTTCACAAGCAGTTTGGCCGTGGCTCGATCCCCCCCGGGGACGTCGTCAGATTCCCCATCCTCTGCATCATTGGCATCCGTCATAGGGCATGGTTTTAGGAGTCTCCTACCTATCCTCTCTATCCGATCTAATTATCTACTTATCACGCTATCTAGCCTATCTATCCTATCTATTCTCGCGATCTATCTGCTTATCTATCTATCTATCTATCTATCTATCAATCCATCTATCTATCTATCTATCTATCTATCTATCTATCTATCTAATGTAACTATCTAATGTAACTATCTAATGTAACTATCTAATGTAACTATCTAATGTAACTATCTAATGTAACTATCTAATGTAACTATCTAATGTAACTATCTAATGTAACTATCTAATGTAACTATCT
>BGPT01000195.1:198879-269680 GCA_003297045.1 Symbiodinium sp. clade C Y103
ATCTATGTATCTATCTATCTATCCATCTATCTATCGATCTATCTATCTAGCTATCTACCTCTCTATCTAGCTATCTACCTATCTAGCTATGTCTCCCTCCCTGTCTCTCTATCTTTCTATCCATCCATCTATTTATCTTTCTATCAATTTTTCTATCTATATATCTATCTATTTCTCTCTCTCTCTCTCTCTCCATCCAGCTATATATCTCTATATCTATTTATCTGTCTATCTATCTATCTTGCTTTCTTTCTAGCTATCTAGCTATCTATCTATCCAACTATCTAGCTATCTAGCTATCCAGCTATCCAGCTATCTAGCTATCTAGCTATCTAGCTATCTATCTATTCATCCATCCATGCATCCATCCATCCATCCCATTTATCCATCCTATCCATCCTATCCATCCTATCCATCCATCCATCTATCTATCTATCTATCTATCTATCTATCTATCTATCTATCTATCTATCTGTTTGTCTCTCTATCTATCTATCTATCTATCTGTCTATCTATCTATCTATCTGTCTATCTATCTATCTATCTATCTATTTATCTATCTATGTCTCTACCTACCTATCTATCTAGCTATCTATGTATCGGTGTATCTATGTCAAAAAATGCGCCACCGTACTTGCCCACTTTATTTTCANCTACCTACCTATCTATCTAGCTATCTATGTATCGGTGTATCTATGTCAAAAAATGCGCCACCGTACTTGCCCACTTTATTTTCAAGTCCAGCTCCCTGCTGAGCTAGCTTTCGTCCCTTACCCCTGGGCCTCAAGTCTGTATCCCATTGCATCCGATTACATCCCATTACATCCCCAATCTTACCATCATATTCCCACGACAAAAACCAATGGTCTCCCCACTATATCTCCATTCGTTTCAGGCGACCACCAAGGAGGCTCAGGCCATCGCAAGGCAGGGGAATGAAGCACCGTGAACCGTGGGAAAAATGGGGGAACACTGGGGGAAGATGGGTAAAAGCATTGACTTAGGCTGATTTAATAGTTTCAGATTTCCTCTCTTTGAATTGCTAGCTTGATGGTACCTGAGTGGAATGACCAAGTAAACTGTGGTTTCTAGATGAGCGTTCAGTGCAAGCAGAAACTTGCAGAGCGCAGTTTGAGGGTTGTGACCGTTTCAGTGCCGCCAGCCTTTTCCGAGACCGAAGAAAAATGTGTCATAGCAAGGGCCACAGAATCATCATACCATAGCCACCCCAGAGACTCCGACTAGAGTGCTAAAGTGCCAAAGTGGCAAACAAACCTTCAAACTTTGACAGCTACCAGTCTCTCTGTCATTCAACTGGCTTGAACTCCAGAAATCTCGTGCTACATTCCCTGGAAGGATGACACATCGAATTTTAACAGGGCAGCATGGCAACTTTCCAGCTTTTTCCCGAGCTGAGCCTGGCCCCTCCATGGTCCGCAGCTGGTGTGTGCCATGCTCTCCAACATGTTTCCTGGTGATGATGGGACCATGGCGATGACACCTGGGGTTGTGGAAAAAATGGGCAAGACTGGGCAAGACCCTGATATGTACCAAAAAATGGGGAATCATGTTGACAAACTATGGAATGGCATAGGGTTTCCAAGTCTCATTGGACCTGCCTTCTGAAGCACTCTATATAAGTTCCAAGCAAGTGTGGCAAACACAGTTCTGAAATAACGGCAATTGCTGGATAGTGATACCCATAATGGAAATAACCTCCATTTGCCTACTGGTTGTGTCATGAACAATTACTAGTTAGATGCTGAAGCTTGAAATTAGTCTGAACATCTGGAACATATTCCGACACAATCAGCTGAGAACCCCCTTTGCGACGATCAACACCAGAGAAGTAGATGTCATTGGATGTTATCCGCCTGAAAAAACAAACAGGAAGCGGAGAATCGACACTTGTTTAAAATTGCTTTCCTGTAGCAACCTGTGACAAATGGCGGTTTTCCCCGTGGAAAATGACTTGGTTTTCTTCAGGTCAGTGGACACCACGCATTACACTGCGTCGCGTGAGAACCAGCCCTGGTCCACCTTGGGGTTACTCGCTTTAGCTGCCTCACAAGGCCGGGGGAAATCGGCGGTTTTTGTAGGCCCATTGGCCCATTGCTACCCCATTTTTGGCTGGTCATAGGGAGGTGGCCCCTTGGAACGCCCCAGGGGGTGCCTACCTTGGCTTCAGTCTGCAGTATGCCCTGCTGACGCCCTTCGTGCTGGAGCTGGGTGTGCCTGTACGATGGGCCTCCATCATTTGGCTGGGCGGACCCATTACAGGCAGGACCCAATGTTTTTTTTGAGATTTCCCCAAGTTTTGAGATGTGGGTTTGTCTGAACAGAGGGAATATCCATGAATAGCCTATGCAATCCACTGGTTCATCATTTTCAACATTTTGAGGTATCCACCATTGCCATGCAGACCGTCGACCCAATGATCATATCCCCTACAAATCACCAATGGCTGGTTTCATCCCCATGAATCGACATTTCTTGACCGTATGTCCCCATCATATCCCATGAATGGTTGGTTTGATGCTAATTTGATAGATGATTTGTTTCATTGAACGAAGTTAAATCCCATTAAAATCATCATTTTCCAGCATTCAATCACCATTTTTTGAGAGGATGATGCATGAAATTCCCAATGAAATCTGCATGACATCCGCATGAACCCGTGGAGGCATGGTGGTACAGCCCTTCGTTGGCCGCCTCTCCGACGGACAACGAAGTGGTGAGAATGGCAGTAGCGGCTTCATGCATGCGCCATGTCTGTGGGCATCAGGTCATGGAGTTTCCACTGGGCCCACCATAGGCTGATCATTTCTGATCGCTGGGGGGATTGGATAGTTGGCTGATATTCATTGCTTATCAAAAATCATAAATGAAGCAAGATTGAGATTGGATTTCGAGCTGGGATTGTGGGACGGCTGCTGTTTAGATGCTGCTGGGACTGAAATGATTTTATTATTGGAGCAAAGTCATGGTTTTCTCCATATGTCATGGCCAACTGGAAACAGTTTTTTGTTTCTGTTGGATGATTCTCTCTATACCGGATAAAGGATCATCTTCTGCTCATGAGGGCTTAGTTTGGTGACCCACATTAATCTCCATTTATCACTTCTTGATCCCCCATGAATATGCCATAACAACAATCATCTGGGTAAATGACTATAATTCAGAGACGAGGCTGGTTTGGGACAATCCACTTCCACTGTGGGTTACATTAAAACCCAATATATGTCTTCAATAATAGTTGGTTACCCTCCTGTAAATTGACATAGATGCGGAAAACCAACCATGAAAGTAGATCATGTTCCGAATGGGTTTTACCATTGGTTTTCCACAATGTAAGTTTACACTTGGTGAATTTGAAAATCCACTATTCATAGATTCATAGATGATTTTCCCAGCTATAAACTTGGAAAATCCACTCTTCATAGATGATTTGTTCCTCCTATTAAAACCTCCATTTACTTAATCATTGGATTGGTTGAAGTGAACATTTGCAGGAAAGCCTCTATATTTGATGGGGAAAATCCCATGGTTTCCTGTAGATTTTCCCTTAAACCAATCCAATGACTTAATTTACTTCGAGGCTTTCCCCAGGCGGCCGTTGGATGATCGCCTCCTCAGGTGGTGACGAAGCGCTTCGGCCGGCGCCGGCCCTTCTTGGCTCTGGGTGGCTTTGTGCTGCTGCTGGCGCAACTGTTGGTAGGCGTGGGGGCGGGGTCAAAGTTGGCTTATCCCATGATCAATGTGGATAACATGATGATTCTAAGGGGATATTCACGGGACAATTATCTATAAATGAGGAGAATAATGGGAAGAAAATGGGTTACAATGGGTGTTTTAATGAGAAAATCATCTGTAAATGGGGATTCTTTCCCAACCATCAATGGCGATATTTATGGTGAAATTTTCTGGGATGTATAACCAACAATATGATGTAAACTTGGGCTTCAATCTCTGGGTTTGAGACTGGCGACTGTTGCATCACGCAAACCCCTCAAAACCAGTGGAACCAGGGACCCCTGGAACCTGCTATTGAACTGCAAAGCTGGGTAAATGCCACGGTGAAATCATAAACATATCAAATAAGTATGTCTTGTAGCCAGGTACTATTCGGGATGATCCACAAAATACCTGAACTCTGAAAGTGGAACAAGAACATGTTGCAGGGCTCATCTTGGGTTTCAGAGGGGTAGTGTTTTTTCAGAGAGATTTTGATGGGGACACAACTGCCCTCTGGCAATCTCACCTGGAAAGGGGAAATTCCCATCATCTATGATGAGGGATTTTGGATCAGCGGGTTCGTTTATTGGAGGGTGCCCATGTTCTTGTGGGCAACGGTGGGAGTTTATTGGTCTTGTGACTCCATTTATTCTGACCGGATCAAAATCACAGAACATGATAGAGACTTCATCTGCTGTTCGGATACTAACCTTATTGAGAATTTGGAATTGACCCCTAAATGTGGGCAGTTGTTTAGGATGCTGAATGTGGTAAAGCCAATAACGAACTATGTCTTGGGATATTGTATCCCATATCCAATGGGGTTTATGATTGGCTTGATTACCATTTTTGGTCGGTATGAATGATTACTGTAAGTTAGTTCTGTGAATGTGGAATACCCAGTTCATTATCAGAGTTTTTGATGAGTTTTTTCATGAGTTGAAATAACATTCCCCCTTCCAGATTCTGAAGCTAAGAACATCTCCAAGTAAAATTCTGCATGATTTCGTAGTGAATTGCATCTTTCGAAGCTTTCCTCCATGGGTTGCGATACCAACCACCGCGCCTGCCTGACCCATCCGTCAGGCAACAGTGCGGATTTGGGGCACCTACTGGGTGACGGCATCACGGAGCGGGTTCAGCCAAGCATGGATGGGGCTGTTTCATGGGGATGCAATGGAGATAGAATGGGGATAGTATGGGGATATAGGAATCCCCAAAAAGATGGAAGTTGGTAAAATCCTACTGAACTAGGGATAATTTATACTTTTCGGTATTTTTTTTTGGGGGTTGCTCTGATGAATGATTCCAACACCATGATGACCTTGCATGTGGACCTCACAATGTCGAAATCACCCCGATGATCGCTTTCTTTTTAGGGAAAGTGATCATCAACCGGTGAAACGGGGGGTACTCTATTTCCAGACAGACTCATTTAAAACCACTTCCAATTTTTCGTGGGTCAAAAGGAAAGATCGGGAATGCCAGACAACCTTTGGTCCGTGGAAGTCTCATCGGATGTGGTGGGTCGCAGCTCTGGACACATACCAGACTATGCGGCCAGTTCGGTGCGAAAAGATGAGTCCAAATCTTCTTCTTTTCTTCTTCCGAGGAGAAACACTTACGTCTTGTATACAGCTTCAGCAATTCCGAATTCTCATGCAACATTGGTCATGACCCTATTTTTGAGGGGTCAGCTGTTCTGGGATGACTGTTGGAGTCCATTAAGATAGCTCGCAGCTTGACAGGTGTAGAACAGACTTGTTCTTGAAAGCTTGGATGCTCCGTCCTTCTCATGGACTCTGTTGATGGATCAAATGGGAAGATTTCTCAATAAAGTCAATATTCTCACCCTCCCCGACAAAGCTTCCAGACGGCATTTCTACGTGGGCATGTCTGAAAATCGAGTACCTCCAAATTTGATGCTTGATCATCATTTTCCCTAACGAAATGCACATAACAGCGGTTCAATTTCCCATTTGCAGACAGTTCCAGGTATCTTTTTCACCCAGATGTCCACTTCGGCAAGGACGCTCTTCGTATCCGCGCTGTGGTAATCTTCACCTTGGGCTTCTGGCTTCTTGATGTGTCTGGGCTGAAGTTGAAAACTCCAATGATGGGTGGTGGATTGGGTTCCCATTGAAACTGGTGGTCATTTTCGCCATGGTTTTTGGTTCGTAGATTTCAGATGATCTGAATCAAGGCATTTTGGCCTCGCAAAGGGCACAAAGGGAATCCGGTTTTCGCAATGGCTGGTCATCCATACATGTGTTCCATGGTCAAAACATGGTCGTGACTTTCTCAGTTTCAAGGGGATGGTCGTCAATCCATTCATAGGGGATTGACGTACAGCCATTCTCTTTAGAATCCCTGTTGGGATGACCAGGGGCCCCATACAGGGTGGTGCCCCCCAGTTACAACTTGGTTTATAATCTCCTTGAACTGTAGTTAGATCAGTTTTTTTTGAGGTGTACCAGACATATCAGTGGTTAACAGATATTTTGGTTATTCGAATTTTAGTATATAAACCAACTTGGCTAACGAATTGGGGCCCCATGGCCCTAGCATGTACCTTGACGGCATGGCCCAGGCGAGCAACAACGCCATCTGGGTGGTGTCAAAGTCGTTGACCGCTGACGTCGTTCCGGAGGCTGAAGACCTGGGCTGGGCTAAGCTTGGGTACGGTGGTTCAATGCGGAATAGTTTGGACATATATACTATACTGCATATAGATATGGGACATGTGACACGCGTTTCTTTTGCTGTGGTTTGGTAGCTAAGATTTTTTTGCATCGGAAAATGCCGATATTTTGTGATCGGAATCACAGGCCCAATGGCCCGAAGCCTTCTCCTACAGCACGGCTGCCACGGGCCTGGGACTGGCTCTGGGCTATGTCTTGGGGGGCGTGCATTGGTCGCCCAGGTGGGGAATTTGGCAGCTGAAGATGGGAAACATGTGTGAAAAGCAGGTGGTTTTGGTGGTTTCTTCAACTCTTCTTGGGGGAAGAACAGATAGATTTCGAGGTTTTTTCATGGTCGAGTTGGGGGAAATCTGTTCAGAGTTGCTTTTGGGGTTGCCATGTGTCGTTTGCGTTTGCCAGTTTGCAGCTGAAAATCTACAGCGATGATATGTTTGCATCCAACTGCTATCTTGAAATTTGAGTCTGGGTAAGCAACCATGTCATGCAACTTGGGGTCAAATGTTGCGACACGGATTGGCCAGTCATTTCGCATTGGATGAAACACCATCCGGTCTTTTTTGGCGTCCACTGTTGGACTCACACCAAATTCTTGGAGCACGAAACATGGAATTAGAGTTTTTTTTCCGTATTTTGAAGACGCTACCAGGGCACACATCAGGTGGCATGTTTGAGGGTAATTCATTTAACTAGGCAGAAGATGTCCAAGGATATTGAAGAGGAAGAAGAACCCGTGTCAGATTTCATAGAAAAGCTCAGAGATAGTTGCGTGGGTCGAAATTGAATGCCCGTACATTGAAAAAAGAACAGAGACTTTTGGCCAGTGTTGGCTCTTGCCCTCCGGTAAATCATCCAATTTCAGTTCATACAATTCATGGACAACTCACCACATGCAGATCATCCCAGGAAAGCCATCAGTTTTCCATGGCTATGTTGGGACCCGGTTTCCCGACCAGACGAATCCCAACTTCAGGTTGCCTTGGCTCAAGACAACGGCCTGCAATGATGTGGGAGGCGGGTCTGTGACCACCTCGGTGTTTTCTTGTTGAGAATCATCCAATTCTGGGAGGTATGCAAGAACATGGGGTTGGGGACAAATGCTGCCACATTGATCAGGTGTGTAAGCCAACATCTTGCTCCGTTCACTTTTTGCGAGTCCAGCCAGGGTTTTGATTTGCAGGAACATGATTCTGATTTAGATTGCCAAGTGCAGCGAAGATTGCATGCTACGCAGAGTACTGCGATTCAAAAACTGGCAACCTCCACATAGTGATTTCATTGTCTCTGGCTCCGTAGACCAGTCGTTTCTCTCATTTCGGTACCATGTATCTTACCTGCGAGATGGGTGGATTTTTGGACCGGCTGGTTTGGGGATGCTCACATAGATGACCTTCTGAGCAGTGGGTAAAATTATATATGTACACACACTCGCATACACACCGAGATCAGGTAAGCCTACCCGAAGGTTCACATTTGTTTCACACGTTCATTTCGCTTGGCCGAACTTCGCGAGGCTGCGCCGACCTGCGCTTCGCCTTTCTTTTGGCTTGCGTCAGCTGTGTGCTCCCGGCGATTTCTAGACCTCCATCAAAAACCCCCAGCAGTCGATGTGTATGAACTAACCGTAACTAACGGACTCAGCCCCCAGGTCAAGTTGCAACAAGAATTCTTAGGATGTCATATAAAAGGCTTAGATACTTGCTTTCACGATCTTGAATCCACATTTTTTTTTTTAGGGTTCATTGGGGCCTTTTTTGTCCCCCATCCCAGGTGCTGGCGAACCTTTGCACCCTGCTGGTGGGCAAGGAGAGCGGCGGAGCGTCTCGCGGAGGGGCGAATTCTCAGAGCCATAGCCATCAACATCCAGAAGGCCCCGGGGCCAGATGTGCCATGGTCATCTATGGTAGGTCTATGAACCACTGGAGTTCTTGGTTGGGATATTGGTGGATGATATCATTTACCTGAGATTCATACGTAGTTTTGTCCACTTGGGGGACTCACTTGGAAATCTATGGAGGTGTCCTAAGTCATCGGGGGTAATTACGCCCAGATCATCCAGTATTTAGACCATAAAATGGTATTGAAACGCATGCTGACTTGGGGGACCCCCTTCTAAGAAACCCCCATATCTAGAAATCAATCACGGCAGTTTTAATAGAGACAATTGCGATAAACAAATGGATTGAAGGGTTTTCCAAGATTTTCAGACCAACCCCAAAATGCTACTTACATATCCGGGTGAATATTCCCATTTATGGTATCTCCCCCGATAGATTATTTTTTCATTACACCCATGAAACAGAGCTCCTCCACCATTTCCGACTGGCGCCAGGCGATGTTCACACTCCGCTACTGGAGGCTGGATGTTGAGCAGATCTCGTTCAGCAGGGACACACTCTGGTGATCCCACTTGGCAATGGATTTTTCCTTCCCAATGATGTTGGTATTGAACCTGGCAATGGCGATTTTTATCCGTTTTCTCCGATGATTTGACTCTTGGACATTTAGATTTTTGATTGCCAGAGGGAATTAATATGATTTTATTCTAAGTGGCCATCTCCAAAAAGTCAGATCATGTTAGATATGTAATAATCATCACCAATTTTGAGATAACATTAAGTAACGATACCTTTATGATATCTATCTCCGAGTAAACATTATGATCGTCATTACTATCACCAGCTTCATGTGTATCCACATCAACAATACCAATGTATATACGTACAAAAATAACATGGAGAAGAAGTTCAAGGGTTCAGATCCAATTCCTCCTATATTTCAAGAATGATTAATGGGATAAGCTAAGTAAATTTCCTAAACAAATGCCCTTTTGACATCACCATATAAACTTGTTCATGCAATTGTATCTCTATTGCTTAGATTTGGTTTCTACAAGCAAAAACTAAAGCCTGAGTACAGCCTTGAAACTTCATGAGAGATGCAGGTAGTTGCAGTTGCAAAGGTTATATCATAGGTTCAGGGCTCAAGTTCTATCCCATGATTCTCCAGTGTGAACCAACATGGCTGGCATTAATCACAAGAGCCTCTCGCATATGTAGAGTATAAACCCATGTTTTTCTTAACTTTTGAGCGCACATGGAATGTATAGGATCACTTATACCCAATCTTAGAACAATATGGCAAACTCAATCTTTACATGCACTTAGCAGGGATCACCTTCAACCAATCACATGCATAACCATCCCAGAAACTTAGAGTCTGATGCAAGAACCTATGGCAATCAATTTTGTATGCATGTGTGTCCTTGTCAGTGGAATCTCAGTGGAATCTACCTGAACGTTCCATTGTCATTTAAATGTTTCTTTGGCAAGCCAGCAATGCAAGCAAACAGGACACTTAGCAAATAGTGTCACATACAAGCAGATAGCATACCTATACATGACACATCATGTTTTGGAAATTGCACGTGTTCTTCATTGACAATACCCTTGCAGATGGGTGAGTTGTATCATGCCATTCATGCTATGTTATGCAATGTCTTGCAGCTAATATGGAAAGATAGTGGAGCTATCAAAGCATAACGCATTCAACGATGTACCTATATTCAGCCATGCCCAGGAGCAGACCTACAACACAAAGTGAAACGGGTTAAGAGCAAAAAGCTTATGCTAAAGCCTTCTTCCGAATAGGAAAACAGTGGAAATTCATATATATTTTTTGCAAGGATATTATTAGATTAAACTATTGGAATCGGGTTGTCATGGCTTTTTCTGGCACTACTCCTGAAGCATATTGGCCTTCAAAAAACAAGGTGTTTTCAAGTTTTCACGATTTTTGGTCAGGTTTAGGGATGAACATTGCCCAAAACCTAGGTTTTTCTAGGTTTTAAAGTCTCGGGGAGGCTCCAAGTGAAGATTTTAAGGCTCCGACGGAAGGTTCCAAACGAAGATTTTAAGGCTCCGGACGGCTCCAAACGAGGATTTTAAGGCTTGGAAAGAGAGGGTCCCGCCCCCGCCCAATTTTTTTTTGGGAACACTCTCTCTCTCTCAGAGCCCCAAAATTGAGAAAATCCTTATTTGGAGCCTTCCGGAGCCTTTAAATCCTTATTTGGAGCCTTCTGAAACCTTAAAATCTCTATGTGGAGGTTTCCGGAGCCTTGAGCTCTTTATTGGGATACAATACTAGATTTAGTTTTTTTTAAATCTCTTTCCCTTTCATAGAAGTATCTCGGAATCTCTGGAGATCTTTAGGAATCTTTGGGAATCTCTGAGGATCTATAAGGGTCTCTAGAGATATCTGGACAATTCAAAGAACCATCTTTAGAAGATAAAGAAAAAGGGGAAAGGAAACTTAACTTCAAAGTTGTTCAGCAAATAATTTGATTTATATAAGTGGTTTGCAACATATGATCCAATATGATGAAATATGATTTGTGGGCAGTTAAAGCCTTTCTTGTAGAAGCACTTTCTCCTCTAATTGAGACTTTGTAATGGATCCCCCAAACTTTGGGCAGACAATTTTGTAGAAGAGTTGATGTTGGCTCCGGTTCGTCGTGGAGCAAAAAGTCTCACTATACAAAAAGGTCATATTTCGGAGGGGACCTGGCAAGGTCGACCCTGTCCTCGGGGAGCCTTTGGGCTGTACCAGAGAGTGCCCAAACAGATGGGATTAGAAAGCTCGAGCGGTGGGGCAATAATGTTGATAGATATTGATAGATGATATATCGGTGAAATTCCCATATCATATGGTTGTTACATATGTGTATTTTTATATGTATTTGTATGTACACGTATTATATCCCAATACCATGCGTTGGTTAAAGACTGTTGAATCCACATTTGGATATATTTGGATACATAACCAACTCATATAGTGGACTTTGCACACATAATATACCAACGGCGAACCAGGCAGCTGGTGCGTGTGTATTTGTAGATATATGCCAATCACACAGTTGGATATACACCCAAGAGTTGATATAATGTGGCAAATGCAACAAAAAACCTACCATCTAATCTGGGGATGGTTTGAATCACACCCACCTGGTGGTTTTGGAGATGGTGACTATGGCATTGGGTTTACCACATGCTGAGTTTCTGTGCAGGGCGAGTGTCGCGCCTGGAAGGTGGTGCGGCAGAATCAGGCGTTCGATGGGTGGTTTGGATCGGTACCGGAAATTGGGGATGAACTGTAAACAAATGGGCATAAACCCATGAAATTATGTAGGTGATTTGTAGGAAATATTGGAGGGGATGGCAGTTCGCGTTTGGGCACCTGCAAAAATGAGTGATCTTTGAAGCAGAACTAAAGTCGCTGGTCCAGGTTTTTGAAATTTGGAAAAACATGAAACAACAATTGGTCAACCAACATTGACCATGAGGTTTTTCAATGTTTTTTTGGACGACTTGTGCCTGGCATAGCAGGCACTAAGCAGCGCCTACCTGGTGACACTGCTCGCGTGGCTGGGATGGATCTCGCTACAGATGTACCAGACGGCGCGCGCGGGGAGATGGGAATTGGACTGGGAAAATCATCCCTATAGCTGGCGGAAGATTCGAGTTTGACATAGTTTGACGAATTAGTAGAGTTTACATATATACTCATATGTATATATGACCTGTTATCCACGAAGGACACCGGCTTCTTGCTGCTCAAGCTAAATGGTTTGGGTTTCTCAGGTTCCCTGGATTCTCGACTCTCTCTCCAACTTTTCTTGGTTGTTCTCCTGTCCAGCTCATTGTGCCTCATCGTCCATCTTTCCATTTCTGGCTGGGCTCGGTGTTGGATTTTGCCTGGGTGCCATCTTTGCCATTTGGATTTTCATTTCTTTCTCCAGGCAGGGTCTTGGATTTGGACTTTCGACCCACCAGGCACACCACCCACCAGAAAGCCATCCTTCATCATCAGCTCCTACCCCGGCTCCACCAGCAGTCTCTCTATCTGCCCCATCTCTCCGGAGGAGGTCCAAGATAGCGGGATATAGTGCATGAGTAGCCAGGAATCGGAGGAGGTCCGTCTTTTGCGAGAGAGGATTTCTTTCCTGGAAAAGGAGATACTGAGGTTAAGTGAGGGCAAAAGACAGCAGGCGCAAGACAGAGCTGAAGTCTGGGAGGTGATAGAAGAAGCAGCCTTTTCTTCTCAGGTTCCAGTCACACCGTCAGCCGACATCCAGCTTGAGACAGGGCCTCCAGAACTTCCTGTCATTTGTTTGAACTTGGCTGAGAAGAATTTGAAAGCTGGGAGGTATTCGCCTCAGAGGCGAGCGGAGGTGGCCTTTTCTACGGGCTTTTGGATCCGTATAGCCCTGGAGACTCACACTCCTTTCCAGGACAACGACAAGTTGGTGGATTCTTTTCCGAGGGGCCATTGGAGGACTCCCGGTCAGATCGACTCGGAAGTCTGACTGCTTGAGAGCAGCCTGGGACGACGCAGACTTGATACTGGTCGCTGTTGCCTCAGTCACCGAACTGCATATCCTTTGCTCAGGCGCAGGCCTGGCACTTCCCAAACAAATCCAATGGAAAAAGCAAGGATAAAGACAGCGGTAGCAGGAGATGCATCTACTTTGGTGCTCACTATCACTGACAGTTTTGGTGAGGAGGACAAGCAGTACTATGCCGTGCCAATTGCGGTGAGAGACGGAGGAGTGCTTTTGGCGGTGCCTCTTGGCACTTTCAGCCCTGAAGACCTGCAAGGAGGTCAGACAGCAGAGGAAGAGGCAGTGATTGGGCCCTCAACAGTTCTGACTATGGAACTGTTGGAGGAGGATGAAAGTTTGGTAGTTCATGCTACTGGGGTCTATGCGGAGGTGTTATGTGTGGACTGCAGCGATGGCATCTTGCCCACAATACGCGAGTACGACCCTGTGACTGATTCTTCCGAGCCCATCATCCCCTTCTCTGAGGAGGTCCCATTGGGTCTACCGCACGTCAGTGCCTCCTTTGCGGAGATCAATGCTTGGGCTGAGTCTGCGGCAGCGAGGACAAGTTTTTACAGTGCTCGAGACGAGCCAGTACCAGCTCCCGCTACAAAGAAGGCTGCCCCAGGTGTAGAAAAGAGAGGAGGAGGAGGGCAGCCAGCCAAAAGGGTGACGACTGCAGTTTTAGCAGATCAGATGCATTCGTTGACAAGTCAGATGGCTGCTTTGGTGGAATCACAGAAAGCACTTCAGCAGCAGGTGTCAGGAGCCTCTGCAAGGGATGCAGTCGTGCCGAACGGTGGAGGAACTCTTTTGGCTCCCAAGCTTCCAGCCCTCTCCAGTTCTTTGTCTCCCCCAAAGCAGTTGACACTTGGGGTGGCGTCAAAGATGTTGGGGCCTCCACCCAAGACCAAAGGACTCTCATCAGCATTGGGGTCTATTACACCTGGCATGCCCCTCGAAGCAAGCAGACGAGCCACAGAACCCCCTGTCGCCAGAGGACAGCTCCCAGCAAGGGCATATGATAGCAGCACTGACCCAGCAGAGTGCAGCAGTGACCGCACTTGTGGCGCATTTGGCGTCAGGAGGAGACGCCTTAGCCGATCTTCATGGAGGAGCTGCTGGGTCCCTTGGCGCTACTACAAAAGGCCTCCAAAGGCGACAGAAGCTTCAGACAGAGCTGGCCAGCCAGAGTTCCACTTTCTTCATCCAACTTCACCAGCAGATGCATCGGAAGATGTTTCCAGCCAGGATAGTGCCTTCGAAGGAGGAGGATCTGCTGGGATCAAACACCAGCATGTGTGCCTATCTGGAGAGGTTTGGGAACTTCAAGAATTGTCGCGAAGTGGGATTGACGATGTGGGTGCTCAGCCACGCCATCGATGCGCTGGCCCAAGGAGATGTTCGGTCAGGCCAAGAATTCTTGGCGCTCCTGGCCTTGGCCTTGGAACAGGCCGCGGTGGGGAAGCCTTTTGCAAATCTGGTGCCCCCGAACCTAGCTGCGGTCACTCTGGCCTACATCAAAGAAGTCGATGTGCTTTCGACCAAGAAGGGCGAGCTCAGAGGAAAGAAGCAAGGAGGGGCTCAGGCAGAAGCGGAGGAGGAGAGTGGGCAAGCAAGCCCAAAGAGGAAGCCACGCTTCCCCCGGAAGCCAAAGAAGACAGAGGGGGAGGGGGCCTGAAGCAGGCCCATACGATGCATGACAATTCAGAAAAAGGCACAGAAATTCCTGGTGAGAGAGCTATGGAGGCATCTTTGTCGTATCCGAAGTGGTGCAGCAGGCTTGTCTCTTCAGTCCTTAGATCCAGGTGCCCCTTTGCTGCTTTCCTTTCTTTTGCAATCAAAGCCTCCAGGAAGAAGCCTGAAAGGCTTTCACCTGCACCGACTTTCTTCCCCATCCCCATTCCGTTCTGGAATGTCTTTGATGGGATGCCTGCAGATCCTGGTGCAAAGTCCACTCCAAGGCCTTCCTTGCTGGATAAGGTGGTGTTTGTCATAGTCATGGCACTTGACTACTGGCATAGCGGAGGTGGGTTCATGAGTGTTGAGGAGATGCAGAGAGGCCTGAATGTGCAGCAACGTGCCGTGATAAGGCATGTCAAGGCCTTGGTGAAGTCGGAAGATGCGTCATTCAGTTTCCAAGTGTGCAGAGCTGGAAGACGTTTTCCCGAATTGACTGCAAGGTTGTCTGAACTGTCCGATTTCGTCACAAAAACAGGAGCCAGCTCTCAACCTTACTCAAAAACCTTTCCTGGCTATGGCATACAACTTGAGCAGGACAACAGCGTCATGCAAGAGCTAGAACCCTACAGGGATCTGAATGCAGACCGCCTGCTACTGCACGGCCGGGCCTCCTGGGATATCACGGATTACCTTGGAGATGATCTGGTGATGGTGTACCGTGATCCCAGAGTCTTGGAGTTTGGGGCCCGGCCTTCAGACAGCCCAATTATCCGAGACTCAGAGGAGGAGGTTTTCAAGTTAGCAAAGAAGTGGGATGAGCGAGGTTTGTTGGTGGCGCATTTCGACCAGAGAGGAGTCGAGCAGCCAGGAGAGCTGGTAAGGGTGTTTAACACCTTCAAAAATTGTGATGCGGACAGGCAGATTGGAGATAGGAGAGGTAGGAACTCTGTGGAGTTGAGGATCAGAGGCCCTTCGAGATGGCTACCTACAGGTCCAGACCTGCAAGACCTGTGTGTGGATGTGAGGAGTCAGAAACTTGCGATCAGCATCACAGATCGCAAAGACTTTTACCACCAGATATGGGTAACAAGGGCCAGAGCCCTTACCAACACTGTAGGACCAGGGATACCTACCCAGTGGCTTGAGGAGCTTTCAGTATGGCCAGAACTAATGCAGATGCAAAAGAAACAGAAGTACGACAGGCGAAGGCATGGAGATAGGCTTGGGGAGGCTGCCGGTCCTTTGCGTGAGGAGCGGAAGAATTTTGAGGTTTGTTGGATAGCCTTTGGCAGTGTTTTTCAAGGAGACCATGCCGGGGTAGATCTAGCTACCCAAAGCCACTCCCAGCTACTCAAAGACCATGGCTTTTTGACAGAGGAGCAGAGGGTTCAAGCGCAAGCCCCCTTGAGATCTCAGGTCATGGCACAAGGCCTTTGCATAGACGATTTCTTTTGCGTTTCTGTTGAGGATGCGAGCACTCCGCCTGAGGAGACACAATCTGCAAAGATGTTGAAGAAAGCACAAAGGGTTTACAGTGATCATGGGCTGCTAGGAAGCCCAGAGAAAGATGTGGCGGCAAGTGATGATGCGAAAGTTATCGGTGCCCAAATCAACACCTCAGTCAGAGCGAGGAGGTATGGTTTGGCCACTTTGGGGGCCCCTTTGGCGAAGAAGCTGGCATTGTCGTACGTCACTTTGGAGATCTGTAAATTGGGCTTTACTACGGATTCACTACATCTTTGCATTCTGGGAGCTTGGGTTTCTGTGCTGATGTTCAGAAGGCCTCTCATGTCGGTTTTGGATTTTTCTTTCAGGCTGGTTGATGCTAGCAGAATGGATGTGAGAAGTCCAAAGGTTTTGAAGCTACCCAGAAGGGTGATAGATGAACTTGTCCTCCTCTCCGTCCTCATGCCCTACGCTGTCTTTGAAATCTCTGCCCAGTACCATGAGACCCTCTATGCAACAGATGCCTCCAACAGTATGGGGGCAGCAGTGCAATGTAGGCCTGGCCTGGCAAAGATATGATAGAGGTGCTGTGGAAGAGCTGCAAGTCAAAGGGTTCTTACACACGTTTTCGAAGCGAGCGGGAACAGTTTTTGCAGAGGATAGGGATTTTGGAGGAAACAGCAGAGATATAACATGAGTATAGTGTGAGCAGGCCATTGGCGTTCAGGTTTGACTTCATAGAGGTTTTTTCAGGAGCGTCAAAGGTTACAGCTTTTGTGCAGGAGTACGGGTTCAGTGTTGGGCCCTGCATCGACCTTTCTAGGTCAGAGGAATACAACATGGAATACCTGCACGTTGTGAGTTGGTTGTGTCACCTTTGTGCTGAAGGATTCCTCAAGTCTTTCGTGTTGGAACCGCCCTGCACCACGTTCTCCATCATTCGGAGACCACAGCTGAGGAGTTTGGAACAGCCATATGGTTTTGACCCTGGAGACCCAACTACAGCTTTAGGCACACTACTGGCACAGAGTGCTTTTCAGGTTTTAACCACAGGCCTTAGAAATGAAGTTCCAGGGTTGCTAGAGACCACCTACGCGTCCAGACTCCGAGCCTTACCCAGCTACAAGGCGATCAGACAGGATCCAGCAGCTGACGAATGTAGGACTGACTCATGCAGGTTTGGGTCCCAGCATCAAAAGCCATTCAGGTTTTTGTCAGTCCATATGCCTTTGGACCACCTGGCAAAGAGATGCCAGTGTGAGCGACGCCATGTGAGAGTGCAAGGCGTTTTCACAAAAGCCTCAGCCACATACACGGAGGAGCTGTCAGCAGAGATAGCAAGAAACCTCTGCCGAGCCATGCACGTCAAGGTTTTGCTGCATGAGGAAGACAATGAGATTGAGGTGGAAGGGCTGGAGAATCAGCTGGTTAATCAAGCTGCACTTACTGAGGAGTGGGAGGCCCTTTTTGCATGGAAGTTCAAGAAGCCTTCCCACATCAACATTCTCGAACTGTCAGCCCTGTTAAGGCTGTGCGTCCACCTAGCTGCAAAGGCACCACATAGCAGAGTTGTTTCCTTGGCAGACTCATCAGTGGTCAGAGGAGCAGTGTCGAAAGGGAGGACTGCATCAAAGGGTTTGTCTACAGTTTTGAGGAAGATAAATGCAGTTGTAACAGCAGCCAGCGTTTTCCTCACGGTACCATATGTGCCAACACGACTCAACACAGCGGATGATCCAACCAGAGAGGTACCACTGCGTAGGCCAGAAGGCAGAAGGATCACAGAGGACAGAGGAGAGATGTATGACATGGCCTGCCATAAAGGCCTTAGGAGATGGGCAGCCAACTGGGTTCGACTAGTCTTGTTGTTGGTCGGGCCAGTAGCCATGAGGTTTAAAGACAGGTCAAGGTTCAGAAGAGTGACAAGAGGGGTCTCCAGGATAGTGCAAAGATGGAAAGACCACCCGATAGATTTTGATGCCACGCTTGGTTTTCCAGGTGAAGGGCCACTCAGTGAAGTGGCTACCCCTCGCCGGGGTTCTAGGAGGAGGTCCACGATCGGGCATCATCATCAGCTGTCAGCGCACATCCTGTGGATTTTTGTTGTTGGAATTCTCATTTCACTGCATCTCACTTGTCACTACCTTCCTCTCTGGCACTTCTTCCTCTCTCTTCTCCTCTTTAAGATCCAGGGTACCTGTAGGGCCAGTGTAGTTTGGACTTTGCTTTTAGTCCCTAGGACACATGCCATGCCGTTGTTTCCACGCAATGCTGGAGATACACAGAGAGCTGCTTGGCGAGCGGAGAGAGAACCACCGACTGTTGCAAGGGCGGTTTTACCGGTTACAGCAACACTGCGAGCGAAGTATGCTGAGATCTTTGATAACTGGCTTGTGGAAAATGATATAGACTTTGCCCTTATGCTGCAGCATCATGTTGAGTGCATAGAGGAGATAAACCTTGTTTTGGTGAAGTTTGGAAAGGCCTTGTTTTTGGCCGGTCGCCCATACAATCACTACCTGGAAACTATAATCCTGGTCGTGGCAAGGAAGCCACTTATCCGCAGAATGTTGCAGACAGCCTGGGACTATGCGTACTCATGGGTCAAGCAGGAACCCTCAACCCACCATACTGCACTGCCTTTTCAGGTACTTCTGGCAGGCATATCAGTGGCGATAGCGTGGGGTTGGGAAAGAGTTGCAGGAAGTCTGCCACTCATGTGGGGTGCGCTTCTAAGAGCGGGTGAGTTTCTGGCGGCGACAAGGGCGCAGCTTATGCTCCCTCGGGATGTGGACAACACGGTCACATTTGGCCTTCTATCCATTCCTGAACCAAAAACAAGGATGACAGCTGCACGGCACCAAGTTGCAAAGTTAGACATACCTGACTTACTTCAGGTAGTAGACATGGCTTTTGGGCGCCTGGGAAAGGAATGCAGACTCTGGCAAGGTAGTGGACAAACTTTGAGGACACGTTTCAAGCAGCTACTGAACGCTCTTTCTCTGCCTATAGTCAAAAAGCTGGGAGTCAAGCCACCAGATTTAGGCTCCCTTAGAAGTGGCGGGGCCACATGGCTCATCATGGTTACAGAACAGAGCGACTTGGTCATGAGGCGCGGGAGATGGCTCAACACAAAGACAATGAGTATATACTTGCAAGAGAGCATGGCCACGCTGTATCTGCAAAAGGTGCCCAAAGCAGCCAAGGAGAAAGTTTTACTCTATGCTGCGTTGTTCGCATGCTACCTGGAGAAAGCCGTTTGTTTTCAAGCGGCTTGCATACCATCAACCCAGTGGAATGTACTGCTGAAGTTAGAAAGTTGACAATCCGGTGTCAGAACAGGTGGGCAAGGACATGTCAGTGGGAAAGGCGGATCGAAGTGGCAGCAAAATATTTGCAGCCAACAACTTGTAGCAGATTCCGAGGTGATTGCAAAAGGGCCGACAGTTGAGTTGATGACCTGTTATCCACGAAGGACACCGGCTTCTTGCGGCTCAAGCTCCCATCCCAGACGTTGTCATCCCATCCCTTGTTTATCTACTTCAGCAGGGATCGAAGTGGCAGCAAAATATTTGCAGCCAACAACTTTTAGCAGATTCCGAGGTGATTGCAAAAGGGCCGACAGTTGAGTTGATATATATATTTATCCAGATTGATCTGACTCGACTTAGCCAACAGCAGGATGTGGCTCAACTTTTGACCAGGATGCCACATTTTAAAGGATGGTTACATACAAGAAAATATACCGAGGTTTGTGAGTCCATGCGTGCCCCATTTTTGAGTCATGGCCAAGTTGGTTTCTTGGTTGGCTTGGCTTGGACTGGTTGAAATCCTGTTTCTGTTGTAAAAAACACACACACAGGTTCAAAGTGACGCTGGGTATCGCTCGGTGACCGTTTTGTTGGAGGTCTCATACTGCAACAGGCTTTCATGCTGAAAGACATCGGAAATCATCCAACCAAAAAAAAACAAAGAAATCACTCAACCAAGAAATTTGGTCGTCTAAAATCCCAGATTTTGGTCATCTTTCTACCGCCCCCAAAAAAGGGCTCCACTCCGCAGGAGTTTGTGGCAAAGGAGGTGTTTCAAGGCTCACCGGACCAGACGTCACCACTGAACAAGGCCAGTCTCGCGGGGGGGTGCGACACTTGGGGAGATGAAACCAAACCGGGATGGGGATTTTAAGTCACTGGGAGGGAAAGTGGAATTCGAACTTCAGACTTGTTTGCATCGGGACTTTGGCAGGGCAATAAACATGGTGGATTTAACCAACATATATTTTGGGATGTCAGTGGGTCATCCTGAAGCCTGAGTGTGAAACATTTTTACATTCCCACCCCATTTATTGGTTGGTTCATGAAAATCGCCATACCAATCATCAACCATCAACCAACCATGCTTTATCAATATATCGGTAACCCCAAACAAGATGGAAAGGGTTCAATTCATCACTATGGACCGCCCGAAAGGCCTACGTCGAAGGCGTGCACGCCGCCTCACGGGCGCTGGTGATCAATGCGCTGCTGATGACATTGACCACCTACGCCATCCCGAAGGTGACGGGGCGGTAAAGAACCATCCGCTATGGACCCAAGATGAGCCAAGTAGCGAGTATGACCAGGGGTAATAGAGGATTAGCCATACCTTCTCAGGAATGGGAATCCATGTTGGCATCATATCTTGGGGGGATTCACCGACAAAAATTAGCTACGCAAATTGACATGTTGACGACCAAATGTGTGGATATGATGCTTCATTGGATACGGACGGAGAAACCAACAACTGGAAACAGCCTCAATTTTGGAATCGAGCCAAGTTCGGGGTGGAGGAAGCAAAACAGGGAAAACTCGCTGGAACATAAGAGGTATGGTAGCCTCCCGTCTCATCAAACGCATCAACCGACAATTCAACCCCAAAAACATCCATAAAACACGCATCGTTCTCCACGTTTGTAGACTTCTAAGACCAACAAAAAGATGGGAGATGTTCGCAAACTCCTCCCATTTTCCCAATGAAAAACCCTTGGTGATTTCCCCCGTTTTCCGGTGAAATCTCCTGCCCCTTGGTGAGGCCATCCGCAGCATGGGCAAGGCGAACCTCTGGTGCTTGGCCACGCTCTTCACGGCCCTGCTGCTGGCAGCCTCGCTGGCCATTTGCAAGACTCATGCGAAGGTGGGGGAAGCGACCTGGGGTGATGGTGGGATGTGATGGCTATAGACCTATAGATATACATACTACAATATATTATACACATATATATATATATACATATATATATATGTATATATATATATAGATGCATATCCATATCGATATCTATATCTATATCTATATATGTATATGTATACATACATATAATGCGAATATGAACAAAAATATAGATATCTATATGCAAGGGGGAAAAAACACCTTACAAAACATATTTAGATGATATATGTTACATATGATGATACATTAGATATGCACATGTATCACAGATGGGTGCCAGGGTTTGTGGAGGTGTCGCCAAGGGTCGAGTCATAGGATACTGTACCCGAAGGTACGAGCAAAAAGTGGCAACTCAATCTGTGGCTCCCAGAATGTCACCAATTTTTTTACCCGTACCATGTTTTTCTCTGGTTACAACCAAGGTGCTCGACCCTTTTTTTCGCTGAACGCTTGCTTCAACCCTCCAGTCTTGTGGCTTGAAGTTCCAATTTTCAGAGGCTGGATTCCCACCACCTTTTTCCACCCGAAATACGACGCGGGGGATTGGTGCCAGGATGGTGCGAGCTTGTGGTTGGCACTGCTGGGACCCGTGTATGGTGTGCACCTTCTGCTTGATTTCGTGGGATTCTCTTGAAAGTTTTTTGGAGTTTTTCTGATTGTTTTCGGGGTGATCCCAACTTGAAGCTTTAAGCAAACCGGGATAGAAACCGAACGCGCCTGGAATCGAAAGGTGTGATCTCAGCATATAATCGTGCTCTTTCACAATTCTGTAGATTTTTCTTGGGTGATTTCAAACATGTCGTTCATTTTCGATCACAAGCATGATCCCAATGATACTATACTGTATTTTCAACCTGCTGTGTCTAAAGTACACCCAACATACCCAACCAATGGAGAACTCTAGTTTATCTTTACGTATCCTTCCATCATTTTGGCTGTTCCAACACTTCCCACCTCAAATGCCCGCCTGCAAAACCCTGGGTGATTCTCGATCCAGTCATTTCTATTGGGGAACCATGAATTCTTGGCTATTTCATCACTGGATGGGACGATCTCCACTTTTTGAGAGTTGACTGGCTAGTGAGCTGAGCAGTGGCTGCTAGACCTCTGTTGGTTGATGATGAGTTTAGGGGTTATACTACCTGATATATATATATATATATTAAATATATATATACATATATATATATATATAACTTTTTATATACATATGGTTATCTACCTGATATCTTTTTTTGGGCCATTGTCATCAATGGGAATCCTGCTCTCAACCATCCATGATGTCCCAGGCAACAAACCATCCCGTTCTTGGTGGTCAGCGAAGAAGCTCCCAAGGACAGCTGCTTCGTTTTGTGACGTTTTTTTGTTGATTTGTAGGTAGTGGTGTGGCGCCAACTGAAAAAGGATCCCAAACATATTGTCTAACATAGTGGTTCCCAAGATCAATCTTTATTTGGCTTTGGCATTTCCATTCCTTTGACATTTTTTCGGATTTCCCCATGTCCATCAGCTTTTCAAGGTCTTTCACGGTGTGTCCAGGAGCTTTTGGGGGAGCTGAATGGCTATCTCAACGTGGCCCTGTGCATCCCGCAGCTCTTGGTGAGTCTGCTCGGTGGCGCTGTTATCTCCATCGCCACCTGGATGTGATCAGTTGCGGGGATGGGACGGTGGATGGGTGGTCAGCCATAAGGAGGTGGGTTCGCCAAAATGTGGGCATTCTCCAGAAGCAAAAAAAATGGAGCTTCGATTCCGATTCGCATATTTTTACGGCATCTCCATATCAGCTGAAGTTTTTTCTTGATGGGTTTCGTAGAAATGTTTTCGATTCAGCCAGGCCCATGGTACTCGTACTTCTAGTAAGATCCTTAGTTTTCACAGCACCCCAATGGGGTGGAAACAGGCCGCTGGAGGGGCTATGACACTTCTCATCACTAGGATGATCATCATCATGAGTTATCATCGGTGTCATGTCCATTGTCATGAGAATCATCGTCGCCATCATTTGATTACTTTTTCTTTGATACCAACGCATATCGAGTTCAATTCCCATACCCCTTTGGAACTCCTCATCTTGGTCTCTGTGGTCACATCCCCCACCGTTTCATGAAGAATCGTTGCGGCCACCCATCTTCCAGTCTCCAGACGAGGTTGGCTCTGACACATTGCTTTTCGGTTTGGGTGCCGTCTGTGATTTGGTGGCTGCTGGGATTTGCATGAAATTCCTCCATCAATGAGTTTCCGATCCGCGCTACGAACTGGCGCGAATCTTTTTTTTTGGCTGAACTGCTCTTCGAGAAATTCGGAGAGAAGCCAAAACCAATCCAGCGGATGTTCATAGATTGTTTTCGTACAGCTCTTGATACATATAGATGGACAACATCGATACGTTGAGCTAACATGTTGTCAATGTATGTATCATATGGTTTTGTGATGGAATGCCAGCATCTACTCAGCAGCTAAGAACCAGACTTCTGGATGTGAGATGATGTCCATCAAAGGCATAGAAAGCGAAGGTGTTCAGGTCCTGCCATCCATCAAGCTTTCTCAATCCATAAGACCAGCCGTGGGACAGGGTTCCATCGTTCTTTCGGACTTGTCTCGAATATTTGGAGCCAATGAAGCTAAGCACATGCTCACATAGTGTCCATGACTTCTTGGGCAAGCACAGTGGAATCCTGTCTTGAAGAAGCGAATGGAATAGAACAGACTCTGCGTGGCGCACGGCTACCGGAAAGGATGCAGAATGCTGTGGGCTACCAAAGCATTCCAGATTCAATCGCTCCCTGCAAAACCCCCACAGAAATCGTTTTGATCAATCTTTGGGTTTGTTAGCCCAAAAAAATTGTTAGGCTCAAGGTTCTTCTACAAAAAAGTGCATATTTTTCTGGCAATGCCGCCAACTTCCTCTCTCTCTCTCTCTCTCTCCCTCTCCCTCTCTCTTTATATATAGTACTGTATATTATTTATATCTCTACTTGCTTGAACATTGGGTTGACTTCCGTGCTTGCTTGGCTGCGGTCATATGCGGGCGTGCTACCCATCCTGGTCCGAAAACAACACTAGGCTAAGACTGTTCAGCGGCGAACTTGGAAATTTTGAATTGACAAATTGCAAGTATTTTTCTTTGGGACTAGACTAGACATCCCCACTTTCACGATAGCTACATCGTCCCCCCAAATCTGGGAATTCTTCATTCAATTGCCAGAGTGTACGGCCATGTTTGAAGGCTGCCGGAAAGCCTGCCTTTGGCATGTCAACATCCAGAGATGGCAGGCGTGGACCGCATACAAATTTTGGATCAAGCAACGAGAAATGTGAGTCCATTGGTGCAACAGTTTTGACCTCGAAATGGGAGTCTGGAACCAATAAATTCACGGGGATTTCAATGTTTTTCCAAGCTACAAAAGTTGAGAATGGGGATGCAATATGATAGTCCCAAATTTACATGGATGGGTAAACACCTTTGTACAATGTGAATGCGGGTTTCATCAGCATAAGTCTGGATTTCAAGAACAGCAACGGGGATTACTGATTCAATAATATCTGATAAACACATAAACACCATCAATGGGAATTGGTTATGCCACTTCCCATTTTGCTTTTCTTTTTTTGGAACACAAACTAAAATATCCCTTTGGCTGCTATTTAAGCATGTTCAAACCAGGAGACAATCGGCCAGAGGTGGATGGGTCAAACATGAAGGAAGATGGATTGGCTCTACACGGAAAATCTATTGGAAATCAAGGTTTTCACCCTGAAGGATAGGGTTTTCGACTACATTTTCCCTTCAAACCAGTTCTGGGATTTGATATCCAAAATATCCGCCAGAATGGTGTAGTTGACTTTTGGGCTGGCGACCTACCCGGGAATCCAAACACCCAGCAAATATGTATATGTTGCATTGACTCACACTTGTGGTTGCAAGCCAAACTACATATTTTGGAGGATAAGGGTGAACTGCTTTCTTCAGATGATGGATCTTTAGGTCATGGAAATCACCAATTTTAGGTCGGCTTTCCGACCCTTCCACGCCTTCGCCCTGGCTGCCCATTTTTTTTGACCATCTCCGATCATGGCAGGTGAGACCCTGCCAATCATGGGCGTAGATGAGGCGGGAGGGCGGACTGAAATGAACAACCATTGGAAATGATGGTTTCCGAAGCCGTGGGGGTTTCCCCAAAATCATCCAAGTCAATGGTCGTTTATTGGGGGAACCAATGGTTTTGGAAATTTCTATTTTAGAAAACACCCAAATGGACAACGGCACAACCAAAGAAACTTTAACGAAACAACGGCACCACCTCAATGTGACAACCAGAACCTTTCTTTTTTTGGAGGGTTCCGTGGACATTAAAGAAACTCTTTAAATGATTGTTGGGGGCTTCTGTTTGAATCACCAAGATTGATGGGTGTCACCACACAAATTTGTGGGCTGTTCCAAAAGAGCCAATGTGGGAACCGCAATAGTACACTACTTTTGTAAGGGTACACACACACACAATTCACAACCGGCTGCAACTGAGGATGGTGACTATGGCACTGTGTACCTTGCATTGAATGGTTTCATCCCCTAAAGATCCACATATTTCAAAACATCCAACAAAGAATTTCAACATGTCAAATTGTACAAACATCCTATTTCTTTTAAAAGATCATCAACAAATTAAAAAAGGGAAACGGAACGCCCAAAGAAATCACCCCAGGCGGGCCGCGGCCCCTGGGCCGGCCCCGTGGTGGCCGCGGCGGTGGTGGCGTCTTCGACGGCGCTGACGTCGACCTCGACGTTGCTGGGCGTGACCGATTCGAAGAAGCTGAACGAGGCGATGGGGGTTTCCTAAAATGGTGGTACCCTAAAACCATGGGTTAAGCTATATGACTTGGATGGTTGGGTGTATGAATCGGGGTATGATTAGGGGTACATACCCTACATTCCTATACTATTTTATGGTTTAATTTAATGACTTGGATGATTAGGGGTATGTACCCTGTATTTTAGGAAGCTGCCATGTGGGGGTTTCTGAAGTCATGAGGGATCCCCAAGTCACCATGGGTTTCAACACGAAGTCATGGTCGTTTCTGAGTTGCATGATTTGGGGGTGCCCCCATGACTTAGGAAACCTCTATATAGTGAAATCCACTAAGCTTTCTACTCACATACACATTGACAATGACATAGCTGACATGAAATCAACAGACATCTATTGTTTTTAAGATTCGTTTTTTTTTCCCGAACTTGATATTTGGGGGGGTGTCTGAAGTATAAAGGACTTACAGCAAATGTGTTGCAACTTTGATATGGAAGAACTATGGGGATCAGACCAGCCAGAAGCCAACCATAACAGTCGGATATCATGGGCATTCGATGGAATCACTGACCATAGTATGATATTGGTGACTATCAGTGCTTCAGTCCAAAACATGGGACAACGCACAATTTCATGGCCTATTGACAATGGGGAACACAGTTTTGTCAACCAAGGGATGAACTGGCGTTCCCAACTTGAGACAACGCCCAATTGAGGATGATATTCTCTATGCCCCTATGAAAGATGTGTTTCTCTATGTACTGAAGACGTGGATCATCAATGTATACAGGACTGGAAATTACACTTTGTTTGTCCCTGCAGACCTAGAAGAGTTGGGTCTATCTGATGCAACCAGCAAAACGATGGGTTTCAAGCAACAAAACACAGACGATACTTGGTGAGATACTTGGATGTTCATCCCAGTTCACAAGTAGATAAGGCACATCTAAGTGGGGTAAACAACCTCTTTTAATGGCTGAACTAACCCTGAACCGTGTACGCCGTATACCAACAGGGAGGCAGATTCAAATACCACAAGAAGTGATCTTTGGGCCTGGGCGACCCCACTTCCCTCAGGCGCAAAGGGAGTTGGTCTACAAAGAACTGACGAATCATCCGCACCTTCGCCAGGGCTCCTAGGGGGCCTCAGGGGAATGGGACACCATTTCTATGGCTCGCCTTTCTGGAGGTTTTTGGAACAGTTTGGGATGGCCCTATAAAGGAAGAAGGAAAGCAGCAAGAGGAATTGTTCCCTAGTTTAGTTTTTTCAACTCTTGAAGGTTGAGAACTTACCAGCTGGGATGGGCAAAAATGGAGGTGTTTTCCACGGTCAAACCAAGGCCAAACTTCCCGTATCTTGCGAACCTTGGATGCTACATCTTGAAAAAACGTGGAACTTGAGGGGGCGTTCCTTCAAAATGGCCAAGGAAAAAAAACAGGAAGGAACAGAAACAAAGAATGAAATGCGAAACAAAGAGCAACATCAAGAAGGAAGCGTCAAAAAGGAAAGAAGAAAGCAACGAACGAAAGAAGAACGACCAAAGGCAAGGAGCGGATCTGGGAGAAGTCGAGCCGCCAGAGTTTGCGTCTCAGCCAACAGCTGAAGAAGGCAACGCCACACCCATAGGGCAACAGATCCTCTTAGTTTTCTTTTCTGTGATTTGATCTGCAGGGTGTGGCTTGATGATGGCGGGTGCTGCGCCAGACTTTTAAGTGAGCAGATCATCAAAATTAGAGACGCTTGGGGTAAGCTCACCAAACCAACCATCAAGGTATGGAATTGCTGGAAAATGGGGCGCATCCCCAACTTGATTGTTTGAAGAATCCTTCCCGCCATCGTTGAATAGCCATAAATTGGGGCATGGTCCCAATATCGGACATACCCACCAAGTCAACCTTCAACACAGTGCTCTATCAGCCATCACAAGTTTCATTCTACAGACTTTTTGATGATTTGGATCTTTGAAGTGCCAATCATAATCCCAATCAGCCATTCACAGTGCCACTGAATCTTCGGTTCAAGGGTCTTTTTTTCCACCAGCAGCCAGTAGAAATTGCTTCCGAAATCCCCTATGATCTTGGTCTACGAGAGTTGCTATCTCCGAACACTCAAAGATCCCAGCAAATATCACCATAAATGTTGGGGAAACTTACCCATGGGTCGATGATTTTCCGGTTAAACACATCAGTTTGATTCTATGACCATCTTCAATTGTCCCATCAAAATTGCTATAAATGGCAGTTAATCCAAACAAAATTTCCTGGTTCTCCCCCAAATCTTCCCTATAAATGATCTCAGAACATGGGTCGATCCCTGTTTTTCAACAGTTACCCTCTGGTAAACTAACATAGCTATTGAAAATGGCCATTTATTGTTGATTTTCCCATTAAAATGGTGATTTTCCATAGTTATGTTAGTTTACCGGTAAAGTCACCTCAAATTCATGGCTTTCTCCCACCAGCCCTCACCCAAAACATCGCTCCAGTCCAGGTTGGGCCGTCTCGGTGGTGGGCGTCAGTCGCATCGACAAGGCGAATATCTTGGAAGCGGCGCACCAGGCAGGGATGGTGGATTTTTATCATCAAACCTCAGGGATTGAGTTTATTTATAGGGATTTTGGTGGGACAGATGATGATTCACATAGGATTTAAATTGGTGTTTGAATGGGAAAATCATCTATCAGTGGGGATGTTCACCTCCACTAGTGTTGACTTACTGGAATCTAAAAGTATTTTTTTGTGTGTTTGTCCGAACATGTTGGGAAACCCCCTGGGTCCATCTGTTACCAATCGTTTTCCCCATTTGCCTAGCTATTTGGGGGTCAATTCCCCCATTTTCAGGCACGCCCATCGGGCCCATTGAACCGATTGCCTGGCGACCATTCTGTGGGCTTTAGACATTGAGGGCTTTGAAATATGACTCTTTGGTGTTTGAGATGGTCATTTGATGAACTGGCTGACGTTCAAACTCCTGATGTCTCATGGTTGCATTGATGGTGTCAAAGATCTTGGTCCCCCAACATCTCGTGACGAATCTCGTGGGGGCCCACTGGATGATCGACCAATGCCTTTTTCCTTTGAATTTCAATGTATTTCCCAAGACAATCTAGGCTTTGAAAAAATGCATAGCCGGTCTCTAACAGTTATGATATTTGTTTGTCAACATTGCCCCGAACTTGTGGAAACTCTGGGATGGTCTAATACTAGGAAGATGGCCTTCTGTTTTTTTTTGGGATCCTGAATACCTACACACAGAACCACCCAAGCTGGGGTGAGCACCGGCAACCGAGGCAATGACTGGAGCGGTCCGGAATCTCCAGAGGTTGGGATCAGCTCATCCAATGAAGGTCGAAGCATAGAGATCGAACTTCCGAACTGGTTGGTTGATGAAAAACAGAGGGGCCAACTGGGTAGTCACTCTAAACACAACAACCAAAAGGTCAGTAATAGAAATGATGTATGTCACACATAGCCCGTGGCCTTTGAAGACCTGGCTCAGCTGCAATGCTCCTGGTCATTGTGGTGGTTTTGAAGGACAAACACATTACAAGGTGATTGTACCTTCATCCACCGTTTTTGTTGCGTTCCACATTTGTAGGATGAATGTTCTCAATCCACAAGTCTTCTTGTGAAAAGCATCTAGAACAAGTGGCATGAATCTGGCATTTTCCCCCGTGCGAAAGCAACAGTCTTGTTGGGCTGTGCGCAAGGCGCTTGCCCTCTGGAACGGAGACATCCATCGTTGTGGATGGCGCGGGGGAATGCGGGGAAAAACCGGAATGATGAACGTGGAATATGGGAATATCATTTTTGTTTCTAGCAAAAAGCAACTGTCCTGCGGAAGAACTTGATGGTTTGGGGAATTTAGGGAGGACTTAAACCAGCAAGAATGAGGATTTCACTGGCAAACATGGGCCATGCAATGGCCATGGGTCGGCGCCCTCTGGGACCCAACTACTGGGACGCAACCTCTGAGTCGTTTGGAGTGGTGCACGACCCGTTTCGTGTGTTTGGTGCCCCATTTGGAATCAGATGGCCTAAATTGCCATCTGTCATCATGGTGAATCATAGTGAATTCGCTGGGTCCACGCCATCACTTCCCAGATTTCGCAGCGCGGTTCAAGGATGTCTGACAGCTGTACGCAGGATAAGTAAATCTCTCTGATGCGTGGCTACGTGGAGCCACTGGTCAGTGACTTACTTGAACTCGATGTGCTATGCCTGGTGAAGGATGCAGATTGAAGCCGCTGAAGCTTCGCCAAACCTTGAGAGAGCAAGGCATTGCGGGTGATACCAATGATACTGCAACATTGTCCTGCACTTACCTTCCAACAGATTGATCTGCTGCATGGAATCATGTTCATGGATTCCGAGTTGCTGAGCAAGAGTTCGCATTGGAAGGTGTGACCCAAATAGCAGCTGGAGACTCAGTGGTGTATATGTACAATCTTCCCTACGCCTGCAACACTTCACTCTTGGTGACGAGTTCACTCAGAGCCTTGAGGGTGTAACCAAGCGCCAAGCAGTCTGCAAACCTTGAAATTTGATGTCAAGTGCAACAGGAGCCTTGAACGAGTGACATTGCCGAATCATCTGCAGAGGTTGGAATTTGGTGAAATGTTCAACCAGAGCATGGAGCGAGTTTCCTTGCCAAACAGTCTACAAAGTTTGACGGTCGATGGATGTAGCTAGCGCAATTGCGATTTGATGAGGCTTTGTTCATCATGAAAGCAAACAGGCTCAAGCACGGTGAAGCACCTATTCCCAAGCGGACACTGCAATGCCATTGCAGTGTCCGCTTGGGAATAGGTGCTTCACTGCCATTGTCCGAGCCGATGAAAGCGGCCATCGTGCTGGCCATCGCTTTCGGATTTTTCACACTCGCCCTCCTACGTGCCTTGGAAGCCCTCACCAGTGCCGTGAAGTTACTTCGCCAAGCAGTCTGCCAAGCTTGACTTTTGGTTGGAGGTTCAACCTAAGTCTTGAAGGAGTGAACTTGCCGAACAATTTGATCATTGAAATTTGGAAGGATGTTCAACACCTCGAAAGCGTGAACTTCCCCAATAGCTTGCAGAATTTGACATTTGGTGACGACTTTAACCAACGTCTTGATCGAGTGACCTTGCCAAGCAATCTGCAAAGTTTGAATTTTGGTTACGAATTTAATCATTGCCTTGATGGGGCGACCTTGCCAAGCAGTCTGCAAGCCATCACCCTAGGTTGGAGAATGAACAGAGATCTTCGAAGAGTGACCTTGCCAAACAGTTTGCGAAGCTTGACTTTTGGCTATCACTTTGACCAGAACCTTCAACCATTGAACTTGCCAAGCCACCTGCCAAGCTTGGAATTTGGTGAGATGTTCAACCAAAGTCTGGAAGGGGTAACGTTGCCAAGCAGCCTGCAAAGCTTGAGCTTTGGGGACTTGTACAACCAGAGCCTTGAACACGTGAGATTGCCGAGAGATTTGCAAAGTTTGACATTTGGCCGGGCATTCAATCAGAGCATGGAATTGGTCACTTTCCCCAGCACCCTGGTAAGCTTGACACTTGGCTTTGATCCAAGCCTGGCCAGAGTGACCTTGCCAGCCAGTTTGCAGAGTTTGACAGTTGGCTGGCTGACCCCGCTGGTGACATTGCCAAGCTGTTTGCAGAGCCTAACAGTTGACGACTCTTTGGACCACCTTCGAAAAACCTTGCCAAGCAGCCTGCAAAACTTGAAGTTCGCGGAGATGTACAACGGGAGCCTTGAACAAGTAAAATTGCCAAGCAGTTTAAGAAACTTGGAATTCGGTGATAGATTCAACCAACCTCTTGATCGAGTGACCTTGCCGAGCAATTTGCACACCCTGACATTTGGTCATGATTTCCACCGGAGCTTGGAGAGCTACGTTGCCCAGGAGTCTTCACAGTCTTGCTTGCGCTTCCACATTGGTGAGCATCTTGTAGTGTGGACGTGGTTCAGTCCGTTCACCAATGTGAATGGATGCCCACGCTCCCAAGCAGGCCACATCGAACCCATGGCTGCAACAAAATCAACGCCCCAGGGCCATAGGTGCTTTTTTGTCGACCTTTCCAGTCTCAAAAGATCTTCTAAGCAACAATTTACTAAACCCACCTACCTGATGTGCATTTCTTTGGGGGTAAAAGCCTAGAGTTTTCTCTGAATTTTCTCAACCAAATCATCCAAATTTCTCGAGATTCCTCCCCAAAATCTGCCATCTCTCTACCGTTGTTCCGCAGGAAATTTGATTCCCAAAAAGTTGCAGAAGAAGCGCAGCCGCGCCCTGATTGGTGGCGATCGTCCGAAGTCCCGGTGCAACTTTCAGGCGACTTGAGAGGGTGACCCAACAAGACCCCCGACTTAGGGAGTGGCGACAGTATTTCCAGTAGTTCTCCGACTTAGACTTAGGTGATCTTGATTTGAACAAGTCTATAGAGATGTTCATCATTTTTTCAAGCAAGAAATACCAACCACCCCCCAGTTACTGCGTTGGAAGATGGCGATTTTCCACCTGCCGAGGCCTGTGTTTCGAGATTGCTGCTGCTTCAGTGATTGCCAAGGTCACACGTGACAGGTGGGAAGGGCAAAAAATAGGTCCAACGCCACTTTTCCGTGTCTTGATCTGTATTTTCGATGCTCCAAATCATTGGAATCCAGTGGGCTTTTCCTATCAGCCAATCGTTGAGCGCATTTTAAAGATTTGATTCCGGGTGTGGGTTCCGGGTGACGTGGTAAACTACTGCAGTAGCGAACCCAATCACAAGCACCAAGCCTTGAAGCGTTACAACTCTGGAAAAAGACATGGGGATTTGACATTTCATGCAAAGACTTCAGTGATGCAGCACCGCAGCATTTTGTGCCAGGACAGATCATTGCAGCACCTTATGGGTGCAGAAATACACAAAATCAAGGCTGTATCATCAGTATCCGTTCGTCAACCGAAGACCCAAGTGCACCAGAGATGCCAAAGCACAATCAACTACTGCTAGGAGATATTATCCCCGCTAGGGCTGTAGGACAAACAATAGCGGCCCGAAGAGGATCGAACTCACAGAAAGGGTTGAAGCCATGTCGGGTCTGTTTAAACGTATGCAAATGGTGTGCCAGAAGTTCCGCCACACCACTGCCAAAAATGCATTTGAGACGGTAGCGGCAGGTGGAAGGGCCGTCTGGTATTCGAGCCTCACAGGTTTGGGAATTGGTTGCATCGCCTCTTCCATCGCCATTGCGTTTGCCCTGCAGAATGTCGTCAAGGAGGCCTCTGCATATGACTGGGGTGTTTTGGCAGTCAAGTCCTCTAGCGCGTTTGTGAAAGTTCCATCTCAAAGAGGGTGGTCTGCTTTGCAACACTTTCTGGACAGAAACTTGCTTGCTGGTATCAAAGGAGAAGCATACTGCACTGAGAAGGACCGCTCCGATACTGCAACAATTCAAGAAGCCCTGAAATGTGCTGGTCGTGAATTCTTCCAAACTGTTGACCAGCGCGCGACAACTCAGTCAGTAGAACAAGTGGAGGCAAAGAACAAGAGATTGCAGAAGGAGCTGCAAGACAAGGACAACGATGTGAAAGACAAGAATGAAGAAAATGACAGGCTCAGACAGCTCCTGGTGCAGGAAAGAAACAGGGCTTTGCAACAACAGAAGTGGGCCCAATTTGAGTCATGGGCTCGAGCCACTGTCTTGGTGGTCATCGGTTGTGGAGTGGCGGGCTTTGCTGCATACCACATTTGGACTTCACGGTGGAGGCGCGGATTTCGAAGAAGTCGGGCAGTTTTGAAGCACACACAGGAAAGAGTCCTGAAAGCACAGAAAGGAAAGGACCAAGCTCTGCAGAAATATGAGATGAAACGGAGAGAAAATGAACAAGCAGTGAGGCAAAGGGACAAAGCACTCCAACAACGAGAGGAAGTGGAGCAGACAGCGCAGAAAAAGGACCTAGAATTGAAGAAGAAAGAGACAGAACTGCAGCAAGCACGCGCAGAAATTGCCCGCTTGAAAGCACAAATATCTGGATCTGGAACCAAACAATCGAACGAGGAAGAGGATGCTTTCATATGGGTACTGGGAGGCCCGTCTCTTTTTGTTTTGGGTGTTTTCGCTCCTTGGCCATGCTGTGTGGGCAGGACGAACAAATTCATGATGAAGGATACAGAAGATTATCATTGAGTTGCTCCGGGTTTGAAGCGCAGGATGTGAACGTCAACCTGTTGGGACCTGCCATTTCTATCTGATAGAAATAGCAAGTCCCCACAGGTTGACTTCACATCCTGCGCTTGAGTTTGCAGACAATGAAGAAAAGCGCGTGTTGAAGTTGCACCGCGGGGACTATATCCTTCACACGAAAACACTTTACAGAACAACCCAGCGTATTTTTCGATACCAAACAATTTTTTTTCCTCCAACATGGCAGATGTTCTATTTTTTGAACACCCATGTGATCCAGATGGAATTGCGATTTGGACTTGGGTGTATCAATCGTCCTAGGGCCAACTGCGTGACCCCCGCAGCCGCTGCATGGAAGATTGGACTCTGGAAACCATCCCTTCAAAGCAAAGTTGAGTACATTGTGACATGAATGTTGTGGCCCTGATGCATCCGGATATGGATCCTATTCTTAAATTCATATAAATTCATGGATTTTTTAAAGGACCTCAAAACAGACCCCCAGAACAAACTATATCAAAATCAAAATCCCTTATTAACAGATTTGCGTATGTGCAGCTTATCACATGCAAAAAGGGGTGTTCACACTGTGATTTGACCAGAACTGGGTATTTCTCGAAATCGGGAATCCCAAAGCCATGGTTGTTTCAATCCTAGGTCATCCGAGGTCTGATCCCAGTGGGCCCCGCGGCCAGGCTGATGATGAAACTGGACCAGCGTTTTCCGACCTATGGCTTCGCAGCGCACAAAGGTGCAGGGGCATTGGTTTTTTGGGCCGTTTCGAATCAACATCGAATCTTTCCCGCAAGAAGGGGTTTTCACATATATGCAGTACCAGTTCAATGAGATGACCCCTCCGGTAATCAAACATGACTTGCTGGAAAGTCGACTATTTGTAGATTATTTTTGCCATTAAAAGCTCCATTTATGGGGGATTTCCATGGATTTTCCCATTAAAACCCCATTATATAAAAGCCCTGGAGTTTGCGGTCGCCCCTCATAGATGGGTAGCGGCCCGGTAGAAAGATCGACTCCATGGCAGCCGGAGGTTATGGCACTGCGGCGCATCAGGCGCCAAGACTCAACCCGAATATCATCATTTGGGTGTGTCTGAAAATGGGGGTATTTAACTTTTGAGTTACACTCTCTCTCTCTATATATATATATACACATATATATATATATGACATATATATGGGGGTTTCTGAAAGTAGGGGATCCCAATAACCATGGGTTTCAATACCAAAATGGCAAAATTGTCTAATTTGGATAATTTGGGGGTTATTTTATGTAATGGCAATGGGAACATGATTCACCCGCGGATGGAATGGGGTACACTGTCATACAAAGCCATTTGGGGCCATTTGGGGTCTTGATCAACCATGCCACCTGGGTTCGTTCATAGTGGGTGTAGCACGTTACAAATGGTGGGGCATCCTGCCAAGAAGTACTGCTGAATCAGCCAGTGGAAGGATTGGTGTTTTTTCTTACCACTGCGGCTGGCGACTGCGCAGTTGTGGTCCATATCCCCACTTCGGTGGGTTCAACCCTCCATGTTTGTAGGTTACATACCCATTGAATGTTTGGCCTCCGTGAAATCAGGAATCCCAGAATTGGTTTGAGGGAAAATCACAAGGGAAACACTCTGTATCTGATGGCAAAAAACCATGCTTCTCGATTTCAATTTTCCAAAATAAATCGCATGAACATGTCTGTCTGAAAACATTGAGACTTACCCAGGAAAATCTACAGACAATCCCTTGGTTTATCATGTTTAATCATCATTTTCCCCCATAGAAAAATGGTGATGTTTGTCCCGCAGGGGAATGGCCCGAAGTCCCGAAGGGCAACTCGTGGGTTGCAGGCGGCGCTGGTGAAGCATGGGCCGTGTTCGGAGCATCGCAGCAGTTTTGAGCCGATCAAGGCGCTGGAGATGGGGAGATGAAGCACCAAAACGATGGGAAAGTTGGGGAAAGTTGGGGGTTCCATACATGGGGGATACCCATAGATAGCCATCTTCAAAGTTGATGAAAGTTGGGGGGTTCCGTAAATGATACCTGTACATAGCCATCTTCATAGGGAAAATGATGATAATCCATTGGAATTGGGGGGTGTCATATTTCAGACAAGGCCATAGAACTAGCCCAAACTTTGGATGAACATGATGGATAGATGACGAGAAGGTGAACCGGCAAGAAACTGGGAAGTCTAGAAGCAATCATGTTGTGATCAGCAATGAGGAGATCACGAGCAATAAGGATTATTGAGACTTTTTGAATAACAATATCTGGAGATATTGAATGATACTATATAAGCTACCAATGATCCAGGAAAATTGGGCACTGTAGAACCAGCAAAAATCTGGGTTGCTTGGGGGCAAACCAACTGGTGAAGGGTGGTTTAATACATCAATTTTTGTCATGAATGGGTCAATTCCTCACATGCTAAGCAGCTACGAAAAGCAGGCTATCTAAAATTGATCACAAGTAGTCTTTAGGCTAGGTGATGGGGAAGGATGTGAGTAGGGCTACTGAAAGTGAATTTTCTGGTCCGCAAGTTTGAGCGAAAAGAAGACCGTTCTGTTTGGATATGCCGTTTCTTCGCGGTCTACATCCCCACTTTATTGATGGAATCTTCCTACTTTCCAATCGTTGGACATGTCTTCATAAGTGTCACATATCTATTTGTCGTCTATGCTGCAGGTTTTTGTTGATACATCTGCGTATACACAAGGCTTATATATATTATTTATAGCATGTATGTATATATATATATATGTACCCTCACTCAAATACCCCTTTCAATTTGCCAAGCCAAAAAACGAACCACAACGGGTTCAGGATCTATGGTGTCAATGTTGACCAGCAGACTTACCAGTTTTACGAAAAAGAAGATCGCAACATGTCTAGCTCCATACTTGGGAACACCTCGAGGAAATGTGAACCAAAGACCCCAGATGATTGAGCCCCCGGATGATAGCAAGTGCAAGTGCAAGATATGAGGTGGAACATCAATTGTTTTTTGGTAAAAAAACAGCATTTGTCCCCTTTTGATGTGGAAAAACAAAGAGTTTGTGTTGGCCATGTTCTCTTCAGTGGTTTCTGCAATTTTCTCTTTATTTCCCACTTTGCTCTGTACTTTTTCTGTTTACTTCCAGCTTAGTTGGTCAACCACATTTTCCTTTCAAGTTTTTTCTGCAGTAAATTCACAATCGCGACCCCCCAAAATACTCTCTAGCAATCAAGCATGGTTTGCTGGAAAATCCCCTATTGAAAAGATGTTTTTCCCATTTCAATATGCATTTCGTTTGGGAATTTCCCAGCGGCCGGCCATGTTTAATTATCGAAAGGTATATCCCATTCAATCACACTTATTGACCATTCATCACCATTATTCACCATTTTTCATGGAATTCATCACCATTCATCAGATTCATCAGATTCATCAAAATTCACCATCATTCACCATTATTCACCACAAATCATCCATTAATCATCCATTAATCATCCATTAATCATCCATTTTTCATCCATTATTCAACCAGAAGTCACCCATCCCGGAAGAAGCCAGGGCTTCCTGGCCACGGGCCGCTGGCGCTCGCGCCTTGCGCGACAGAAGAACCTGGCCGTTCGACGGCTCCGATGAGAGCCGCGCGTGGCCAGATTCCTAGGTGCCTTGGAGGGCTTTCTGATCCTTCTCTTTGAATTGATGCTATGTACATAAATTGTGTATAAATTATATATATATATATTTCCACCAAGCCATTTTGACTCAGACCCTTTTTTAATGTCCAACGCAAGAAGATCCTTTCCCTCCAAGCTTCGACCCATTTCTTAGATGGAGATTTTCGGATTTCGCGGGCTTTAGTGAGAAGCTACTGCTTCGGGATGGGTTTTTTTGCACACTCATCCACCCGCTTGGTGGGGAGCTGAGCGACGATGAGTGGCGAAAAACTGCGCGGCAGTGGAGGCCTCAATGAGTTCCCCCTGAATCTATATGGCTGTATGGCTATAGATCAAAACCCAATCAGGACTCTATCCGGTAGTTCTTACCAAAATAGCTGGAATGCATGGATGTTGATTTCCGTAAAAATGGTCAGAGAGGTATTGACAACATCCTCATCTGGTTGCCGGGTATAGTATCTCCAAGTACGGAATATGTTGGGATTTTCCATTCGCACATGAGTTTGCGAGATGCCATCCTGTTTCCAAATCTTGCACATCCCAATTTCGAACATGAAGATGTATTTTTGACATCATCCCATATGATCCATGATTATCCACGCGTAATTTGAATATATCGCCAAGATCTTACCGCTTTTCTCAATCCCATCCCACTACTCCCTGGCTACCCCGCAGGGACGCCTGTAGCACCAGCTGCGGCATCGTCAGCGTCGTGTTTGGGCGCGAGGTGTGGGGGGAAGATGATATGGAAATCCGTTATTTCAATAGGATCTCAAAATAAAAAGTCTTCCATATCTAGATTGAGTTGCTGGAGCGTTTTTTTTCTTATTGTTGGGGGTTACCTTTCAGGCACCCTTAAATTGCCATGATTTCTTCAAGTTTACCACCCCAAATGGCGGACTTGGATATGTTTAACGTATACTTTTGTCTAAACTGATTTGTCAAAGAAGGGGTGTATATATATAGTTTTTTCCTCAAACATGGCCATTTCAATGGGAAACATGATGATCATCCAGTTTCACTGGGGTACCCATTTTCAGACAAAGCCATTTGGCCGGTGGGTGACCCAACAACCAAAAAAACTCTTGCGGAAGCGCAAGTTCAACCAACAAAAGTTGAGGGTTAACCTCAAAACATGGGGGGTGTTGACTTGGAAGTGTCGGTAGGATAAAGTAGGGTTTATTATTGTATATACTGTATATTATATATAGATATGAATATGGTTATATCTATTGTGAAAGGATATCTTTGTGGTGTGTATTGATGATGATACCGTTGGGTGTGCAATTGGGGTGACGAAAAGGATACAACCATGGTGAGTCCACCCGGAGAAGTCGGCATATGGAGCCCCTGCAACTATGTTTGTTTATCCACTTAGGTTCCCAACCACATGTGGAAGGCAGTTTTCAACAATCTTTTCGGACAGATGACAATTCTTCCTGAGTCATCCAGGGTCTGCGAGACTTCGCTGTGGGTCTGCGACCCTTTTTCAGCTGTGGCACGGTTGGTAGATTGGTAGCAACCTGCAGGCACTCTGCATGGCATTTAGCGGTCTTTTCGACGCGTTCAGCTTGAAACAGGCAACAAAATGATTGAACACTGGTGAGTTTCAAGCCGCTTCAAGGCTCCCATGTTTAGTATTTTAGTCCCTTTTCTCAACCATTCTAATCATGTCTAGTGTACGCGCTGCTAACCATCGAACTATGTTGCAACCGGGCCCTGCTGCGCCATGGCTTCCGGAGAACCGCCCTGCAAGCGCCCGCGGCCGGCGGTTTCACGAGAACCTGTGGTGCCGGAGAAATCGCCCAACGATACTGGGCAAAGTTCCGGAAGTTTTTTGGGTCATTGGATTGGTTTTGACGGAAAATCTACAGGAAACTATGGTTTTTTACCATCAAATATAGAGGTCTCCTGTAAATTTTTGCCTCAAACCAATCCAATGATTGGGGAAAGTAGGCTTCCAACCCCCGACTTGGCAGGGTCTATGTTACTTGCGGGGATGGTAACAGGGAAAATATGCCGGAAGCTATGCCTCTTGCCATCAATATACAGACTTTTGTTGACGGGCTTCGAATGATGGGTTGACTTGCTGGTGCAGAAGCGGTGTCCCTAACAGGGTGCTTTTTGCACCCTGGCTGGGTTCAATTCTCCCAAAATGACCCAACCAATCTGCGGGAGATGATGATTCTGACCCAATGCACGGGCGCTAAGGACAAGTTTTCCTACCGCTGGCTCCCTGGCTGCTTCCTGGAGTTGGTGTAGTATCCGGGGAACTGATTGGATAACCTCCTGGAAATAAACTTCGAGGTGGAAAATCCGCCATTTGTATATAGATCATTCTTGTAGGGAAAGCCATAGATTTCCAATGATTTCCATATACATATGACACATATATACATATACATCTCTTAGTTTCTCAGATGGTCCTGGTGTTTGGTCGATGCAGCTATCCCTCCAGGCCTTAAATTTTGGAAACAGAAACACAACACCCAAGGCCGGTGTCCCTGAGGTTTACATATGAGAACGGTGTAGAAGTGCTGCTGGTTCCTTTGGCTGCAGAGATAACCTGGTCCCGGGATGCACCAGCAAGTTGAAGGGATACTGAAAAACATCCTCTATGCCATGTGGCATGTATTCCAATACAGAGCAGCCAATAGAGTTTGATTTGATTGCAATTCGATGCAATTCGATCCCACTCGGCATTCATTGATTGGACAGAAGTATTGGGCACACTGGTTGTAAAATTATTCTTGTTGGTCATTGGTTTCCGTTAAATAATTTGCGCGCAACTGTCCGACCCCTGTCCTGCTTTAAGATGCCATGTTGTTTTTCGAAAGGCCATGGCTCCATCGTCAGTCCTCAGGTTGCCAGCGATGATCCCAAGAAGAGTCGCGGTGCTTGCGCCTGCGCAGTGCAAGCGGGCTCCTTCGGCGATCCGGAAAGTTGTCAGGACGTCCTAGCGTCGTATGGGGGGTGGGCAGGGTGTGGAGGTTGCGGAAGGTGCTGCCTTGATTATGGGTTGATGGATCATTTTCCCTTGATTGATGTTGATGGATGATTCTCCCACAAAACATGGAGGTATGATTCCGGGTATGATAGGATAGTATAGTCATCCTGAGTCATTCCATTGATGATCCTAAAGATGGCGGTATTCTCCATGGGCTGAATTTGAAGAGGTGCAGCTGCTCCGCAGGGCCTGGCCCACTACTTGGAGCACATGCTCTTCATGGGCAGCGAGAAATATCCAGGTGAGGAACGGATTCAGAGGGCTGAAAATTCCTTGGTTGGTTAATGTTGGTGACTTTAAGCATGGCATGTTGCCTTGTTTGAAGGAGGATTTGGACCTTGGAGACTGATCCTCACCAAAATCCATCGCTAGTGACATGTAAAACTCGATCAGCCGAACGGCAACCAGGTGAGGATGAAATGGAAGCATTCCTCTCCAAGCACGGTGGTTCCAGCAATGCGTTCACTGATTGTGCCGTGGCGAGGTGTTGTCCACATATGGGGTGGTGCTTCCAGGGTGCTGGGCAGTTTCGGAATGGAGTCAGTTGAAAGAAGATGCATAGGTTGCAGCTTCGAGGGAACTGAGTTCCAACAAAGGACCCTCTGGTAGATCTGGGCAATTTATGTGTCTCAAAGTTGGGTCCCCCAAAGTCCAGTGGTTTATCATCACTTTCCGGCCATAAATTGGGTGTAAATCCACCATTTCCAGACAAATCCAGAATTATCATTTCAGTTGGAATTACATATCCTCAAACTATATCCCCCCTGTAATCTAGTTTAAGCCTCTCTAAATTATGGTCAGTTCCACCCTTCAACGAGGCGCTCGGACGTGCTACTTCTTCGAAGTCAACAAGACGGAGCTTCACAAGGCTGTGGACTTGCCCCTTGCCGCCGTTTCTACAGGGCCGGAGGATGGAGTCTTTGGCCGAAGTCCAAGGCTACGTCTCATTTCATTACCCATGGCACTGGGAAAATCTGATATTCCCGCACGAGGTGGGGCCCCCAAATGATAGATAAGGCATATAAGTTGGTTTGAACTGAGAACTCTGGTTAATGGTGTTTACAACCCAACTTATAATTTGGGGTGGGGCGACCTTGTATATTCTTGGGGAATACTTTTTGATGAATAGGAACTAAAGATTCAAATGCTGGCTTTGGGGTTTTTGAAGGCATGGGGATTAAAGAAAAATATTTAAGGCATCAAAAGCAAAAATTAAGGCATCCAAAAAAAATATTTAAGGGATCAAAAAAAAATATTCCTTTTTCCTGTGCTGGCGCGACGTTTTGCTCTTCTGGTCCCTTAGTCCCCTGGTCCTCTGGTCCCGTGGTCCTCTGGCCCCTTGGTCCTCTGGTCCCTTGGTCCCGTGGTCGCCTGGTCCTCTGGTCCCTTGGTCCCTTGGTCCTCTGTTTCCCCTGGTCCGCTTTTCAGTCCGATGACAGTGAGGATGCGCCAGTAGATCGCGCTGACCCGGCGCTGCTTGTCGAGCAAAAGCGGGACATCGCAAGGTGGAAATTATTTGCGCAGAAGGCAGCCGAGCGCAAACAGCGCCACCAGTCTTGACGGCCGAAGAAAAGGTCGCTTGCGTGGGCACCAGTGGACGGAAACGTATCTCACAACAACTGGACGGAAATGTATCTCACAACATTGGACGGACATTTCTTTTGCTTCTCTAGTCCGGTGTGTGCCAGTCGTGTTGCAGAAAGCTAGTTGCCATTGCACATGACTCTGTTTCGCACGACCTGTCCTGGTTTTGGACTCCCACTCTGCCCCAGCAGCCTCATGTTGTCACTGATGTCTAGATCACGTGCTAACGACGTTTCCATGACTCTGGGAACAAGGGTGGGTAGTATCTTCGACAGCAAGCAATGAGAGGACATGGCGTGGAAGGCTGTTTGGGTACAGTTCGGCAGTCCAATTTCCAGGGCTAGATTCATAGCATCGCTTGAAGCCTTGTGAGGACAAATGCTGTGCATACAATGCTTCCCTCAAACATTGCATTGCATGGGCAAGAGAAACCAGACAGCGCGGGGGGTCGGAAGTCAGTGCTTTAAATGCAAGCAAAAGTAGCTACGGAGCGGAAACAGATTCGGTTGTAGACACTTTCCTAGGTTGTAGACACTTTCCGAGCTGCAGCAGCAGGACCTTGTTTTGGCACAAGAAGCAACTCTATGTGTAGGACCTATTGCCAAAACCTCATACCAGGACATCGAAGTGACTTTCACAAGATCGTTCAAGAAGACAGACAAGGATCTTAGAAGACCTTCATACAAGGAATTTCCGAGGAGCATCCCAAAAGACCATTCAGACAGCACCTCTAATGCAGAGCATCTTCAAGATCTTAATGCAAGGACCTCATCGACGGCATTTGAACAGGATCTCCACAAGATCTTCTCACAAGCACCTGTACAAGATGATGCAAGGACACCTAGCAGATTTCACCATGATCCTCCTACCGCTACCGTAACTGCTCACGACCACGACCACGGACCCCAATTACAATTAATACCATTCCCGCGAGACCACTACCACTGACCCAAATGACTACTATTACTACTACTACTACTACTACGACTACTACGACTACTACGACTACTACGACTACTACGACTACTACGACTACTACGACTACTACAACGACGACTACTACTACTACTACTACTACTACTACTACTTCTACTACTACTACTACTACTACTACTACTACGACTACTACGACTACTACCACTACTACGACTACTACGACTACTACGACTACTACGACTACTACGATTACTACGACGACTACGACGACTACGACTACTACAACTACTACGACTACTACGACTACTACGACTACTACGATTACTACGAGTATACTACGAGTATACTACGAGTATACTACGAGTATACTACGAGTATACTACGAGTATACTACGAGTATACTACGAGTACTACGAGTACTACGAGTACTACGACGACGACTACTACTACTTCTACTACTACTACTACTACTACTACTACTACTACTACTACTACTACTACTACTACTAGTACTAGTACTACTACTAGTACTAGTACTAGTACTAGTAGTAGTAGTAGTAGTAGTAGTAGTAGTAGTAGTAGTAGTAGTACTACTACTACTACTACTACTACTACTACTACTACTACTACTACTACTACTTCTACTTCTACTTCTACTTCTACTTCTACTTCTACTTCTACTTCTACNACTACTACTACTACTACTACTACTACTACTACTACTACTACTACTTCTACTTCTACTTCTACTTCTACTTCTACTTCTACTTCTACTTCTACTTCTACTACCACTACTTCTACTACTGCGCGCTGATCTGACTCATCTAATATGCAATTTGACATCGCGCTAAGGACCCTGCTCCGGAACGCCCGGTCCAGCCTCGCACTGCCACAGCCCCTGCACCATGCCCCACACCAGCGCCGGCCGAACCGGTGGCAGTGCTTACGGTGCCAGCGGAGACATCACCGGCCACGGCAGAGTCCGCGTGGGGCGAGTGCGATCAAGTGCCGCTGTTGCGGGATATGCTCGCGAGAGATGATCAGGAGAACTTATGAAACCTGCTGGCTTGATGCGGCTTGTAGGTCTGAGTCTCAATTTGGAACCAACATGAAAGATTTTTGACTCGATGCTATGATCACGCAGCAATTGCATGGTTTTGCAATGACAGTGGCTAGGTCTGGCTAGGTTGGAACAGTGGTTTCGATTACCCTTGAATTGCTGGTTTTGATTGATCGTGGTTCTGTGACGCTCAGTATGGTTCCATTGCCTTAATTGTAGAAGTCGAGAGATCAATCAGGTTGAACATGTGCAACAACATCAGTATCCATAAAAGTGGATGCCGTTGTTGCGCGAAGCACATTGCTGGCTCAAAATGCTAAAAGCACACCATTGTCTGACCACTTCTGGACGTTGAGAGGCTGAAAAAATGCGTGTCGTGGTGGCGCGAAGCACATTTGGAATTGAACATGTCCAAAACGCCTGAGCTGCGGAGCATTTTTAGCTGTCGCGATATCGAAAAAGCGCAAGTTGCTGTGGCGCGAAGCACATTTGGAAGTCAAACGTGTCTAAAACTCAGGGGTTCGAAGCACTTGGACGTTTAGACGTCGTGTTGCGTGGCAGGCGCAAGGGGCTCCGCACATTCTCAGGAGCGAGCCGAGCGTGTGGGTTTTGTGGCATTTTCAAAAACGACGGCAGGCGTGGGACATTTGAACAGGATCCGCAAAGATGCATTTCGCAGCAGGCGCAATACAAAATACAGATCGAGTAGACATGTTCCGAGGTCCGTGCGCTGATTCCCTGAGAGGGGTTGCGCTTTGGAGCATCAGATCGTCAGATTTGCCAAGTTGATTTCGCGTGACCGGTGCAGCATTCCGTATGAGCTGGCCGAACCTTTCCATGGCAGGTGCAATACTTTAGAGACATGGCATGGAACAATCGCAAAACGCATTGGCTCGAGGTCGTCAGCTCTACACATAACTTCCCATTTTTGAAGGGAACCTCGCAGACTTGCTATGTTTTGATGTGGTCAACTTCTAAATTGAGGAACTCTTACAAAATTTGCTTCGTTTGGGAATGTTTCGCGAACTACAGCTACAGCCACAACTACAACTACACCTACCACTACACTACCATTACACCACAAATGACAAACTACACTACACTGCACTGCGACCACATTACAACTACAATGACAACAACAACTACAACCACCACTGCAACCACAATTGCAACTACAACTACCACGACAACTACAGCTCCACTACAACTACATTCTGGATTAAGATGGTCGTACTGGATTTACCTCATTTGCAAGCTGTATGAGTAAGAAAAGGGATTAGCTCAACACTACCAGCTGGCTGTTTAACGCAGCTACTGAACACCATATCTGTTTAGCAAGTACGGTAATTCATCTATATACTGATGTGTATATATGAACAACTCGGAATCTGAATGCCAGATGTCCTATTTGTTTAGGCGGCTACGCCATTGTGTGCCATTTTCAGTCTATTGTTTCGGACGCGAAATGTTTTTCATTTTGCCATCAGTTCTTTTCGTTTTTTTTGCTACTTTGCGGAAATTTCCGTCACCTTCGGGCATGTTAACGTCACTCTTGCGTATGCTTTGTCAGCAAAGTTCATCGTTTAGAATGCAGTTGCCGGTTTTTCAAGACGGCATGGAAACTACCACTTTCCTAAACTCGCCAAACAAAGGGACACTGTGGCGTTCCAGGAAGGTTCATTTACCATAACATTGCTCAATATGCAGGGTGTAGGTCGGGTCATATGTATTTTCTTCACGCCATTGGCAACGGGTCTGATCGTTTGCTTCTTCGAGACCGCATGTGAAATGTATTGCTGTACCATGTCTCATGTCGGATTACGTGAAAAACGAAGGAAAACCCTGCAAGTCCCTGAACTTTGGAAAAGCGTGGAAAAGCTATATTTGTAGAAAACACTTCGCGACCAGACAGCTTGATGCGTACATCAACCCATCCGCGCGTGAACAAAAGCGCGTCCGGGGCGTGGGAGTTTGCAGATCGCGTCAAGATGGCCATGGGCTGGATCTTGCACGCGCAAAAGCACCCGCATTTGGCTTGGTAAGAAGCTGCGATGGAGAAAGTTTCACGGTTGATCACGCGTGGTTGGTGAAGAACATATGATCATAGGGTTGGTGGTAGAAGACTCGTATTTCTCAGAGAACCGGCAGCGTATATACGTAGTGATTTCCAACAAGTGAAGTCCATACGAGACGATATAGGTCCACCAACAAAGCACGTTTTGTTGCGAGTGCTTGATATCTGAAGGAGCATTGTATACTTCTCACTATACACCTGAGACTGCGCGCTTCACACTCTTCACTCCGCCCTGTACAATCTGCACTTCACACTCCACACTCGACACTTTACNCATTGTATACTTCTCACTATACACCTGAGACTGCGCGCTTCACACTCTTCACTCCGCCCTGTACAATCTGCACTTCACACTCCACACTCGACACTTTACACCCTACACGGCACTTTGCGCTTCATACTTGACGTTTAGCACTTCACAGTGGACACTCCAGACTTCGCGCTAGTGTTTTGCTCATCAAACTTTGCATTTGACACCTGACATGTTTCGCTCCAAGCTCCACACTTTAAACTCCACACTCTGCACGTCGCGCTCAACACTTTGCACTCCTCGCCTAACACTTTNTGCATTTGACACCTGACATGTTTCGCTCCAAGCTCCACACTTTAAACTCCACACTCTGCACGTCGCGCTCAACACTTTGCACTCCTCGCCTAACACTTTACACTCCACACTTTGCATTCCTTCCCATTCCATACTCGACCGCCTACATGTGTTTAAATAACCGAGTCGGCAAAGTTATTGTACTTGACCGTGTTCGGGTTTGTTGGCTTTTTTTAATTGTCGGAACAAACTAACCTTACATGACGGGTCCCGGTCACTCGTCCCATATCTGCCGCTGAAGTAGGTTGCCATTTAGTGTGGAATTGCCCATGTTCAATTTCACCTGGGAATGCTTTGCAATCCAGGACTCGTACCGACAGATGCGGGCGGTGCCCCCGGTCGATCCGCTCCTTGGACGCGGTGCGGGGTGGTGCGGGATGGGCTCCGCATGGCGCCATGAATGACGAAAGTAGGCGTTCGGAATCGCTCCCAAATTCCGGATTCCGAATAGACATATACTATCGTATNTGGTGCGGGATGGGCTCCGCATGGCGCCATGAATGACGAAAGTAGGCGTTCGGAATCGCTCCCAAATTCCGGATTCCGAATAGACATATACTATCGTATTGCCGCATGGTTTTGCCGGTTTACACCAAACAGTGCGTCCACACTGGGTGGTTTTTACGGTGGTAGTAAGATTAGTAAGGGCCTGGTTTGGTCAAGGTGCGCGGCCATTTTTTCCTGCAAATTTCCGCACAGAGTGTTTCATCGTATCGTTTCGACTGCGCAGGCTCGCACAAAAAATGCCGCATGTTCTTTTTTTGAGCCATGTCCGTTTCGTGTGGCAGGCGTGGGGCATCCGGTACATTTGGAATTCTGAAACGTCGTTTTGTGTGGCTGGCGCAGGTCAAATGACACTTTTCAATCTGTGTGGCAGGCGTGGGGCATTCGCACGTTGCTAAAACGTTGGCAGGCGTGGCTCAAAATGAGAGGTGCTTTCGGAGGTCTTTTTTCGTGGCAGGCGCAGTATTCGGTGAATTTGGACCACGCTTTTAAAGGGTCGAAAGTTGCGTTTTGTGAAACTGTCGTCGATTTCGATTTAGGACATGGTGACTCATGATGATGATTTCGCGTGGCAGGCGCAGTGCTTCCATGATCAGGGCTCATTTTTCGTGGCCGGCGCAGGACTTCGTGGAGCTCGACAAAACAGTTGCTGAGACCTAGAGGTGAAGCGTCGTTTTTGTCATTTTCAACGTTAATTTCTCATGGCGCGCGCAATGTTTTGTGAAAATCGAACATGTGCTCGCGCGCCTCTCGTGACTTTGTGCGCATCCTATTGCTCTCGCTGTGGCGCGGTGCGAATTTTGCGACTTCAGATGCANTTGTGAAAATCGAACATGTGCTCGCGCGCCTCTCGTGACTTTGTGCGCATCCTATTGCTCTCGCTGTGGCGCGGTGCGAATTTTGCGACTTCAGATGCAACCCTTTCGCACGAAATGGATGCCGAACCGCAAGAACTTGTTTAACATTGCGATCTTGCATCTCGCGACAGAGACCGATCTTGTACAGAGAGCTGTTATGGAGATCTTGTACAAACATGTTGCCAGGAGACCTCTTGTAGAGATCTGGTACGAGGACTTTGCATCTGTTCCATCAGCCCCATGTCATTGACAGCGAATCCAGCCCAAGGTCGTCAGTGTCCTCGGCCATTCCTGCTTTCATGTTGTTCCCGCAGCTTGTGCAAGAGCGTATCGCATTGTTCGAGGGCTTGTGTTCCGATTACATTGAGCTTTTCGCAAGACAGCCGGATTTGTGGAGGCAGGCTCCGTCCGTTTTTTCCGCCCTTTCCCCAAGACAGAATGGCGAGCAGAAGTGCGCAGTGTAAGAGATCAACTACGACGAAAGGAAGCGTGTGCTACAAGCGCCACGCCTTCGGAGAATTCAGGTCTGATCTGTCGTATCGAAAAACGGTTGCGGGTGTACGTATCTTTGCTCCGGGGTCGTTGCGATACCTACCATGTGTCAGACTTGTTAGATGAAGTTCCCAATCCTTGCGATGGCCAAGTCAGCAAGCGTACATGGGAAAGGCAGGCAATGCTTTGCAGGGACAAGCTTCGGTTAGCCAAAGAGGGCCAGGATGGGGATGTGGAGCATCAGTCCCACTGCTGGACCTGCAGGCAGGGCGTCAGGGAATTTCTGGGAAATTCACATGGTAAGCAAGGCGGTGCAAGTTCTGACGAGGGCCAAATCACTTTCCAAGACATCATCCAGGATTCCTTAGAGGAGGAAGTACATGCTTTCATAGCAGAAGTTGAACGCAACAACATTCGGAAGATACACGGTGCATACTGTTGCCCTTTCTGCCCTTTCCGAGCTTTTGGCAAATTGCAGCAGCATAATATGCACGTGCGATGGCTTGTGTCGAATTTATTCTTGTTGTGTCGGCCATGCCGTTGAGAGTTTTCCAATTGCTTTCTTCCGGTCAAAAGCATTTGGCCTCGTGTGCACTTGCGGGCCTTAGAAGCTGGCAAAATGCTCGGCAATTTGTATCCCTCCCATGCACGTCACTGGTGGCCTCTTGTGGAGGATATCTACATGTCGTATCAGGTCCAGAGCTTGAAGCGCTCCATTCTGTCAAGTCTGGAACATAGCCAAGAATTCTTGTGCTTGTCCATTGACGCAACGCTCAAAGTTTGCATGACGGTGCAAGGGCAAGCAAACTATAGAGCGTCGGCCCAAGTCCGAAATGCTGCCTGCTTCGATGATGAGCATTCTTTGAGGAGGGTGCTCACAATCAGGGGCCATACAGGGGCGGTCCTAGGCATTGTTCCTGTTCTGAGTGAAGACTCGCCAAAGGTTGAGGAGTCTTTGTGCCAGCTTTTCTCCAACCAGGCCCTGTTCCAGGTGCGATATTTGGCCACAGACAACCCATCTCCCAAGCTCTTTCGTGAATTGAAAGAGATTTGCCCAAATCTGAGCTGCTTATCCCTGGACCCTGTCCATGTGGCTATTGTCTATGAATACGCTCAATTGGGTAAGAAGACAGCTGGCTCAAAAGCTCTACGGCGTTTGCTGAATAAAGTGAATCAGGTTGCTCCGAACAGGCGTTCCATTGCTTGGGGCCCGTTCTTTACTGGCAGCGCCCCACCCAGTCTGGGTCGAGATGAAGAACGAGCAAGACAGCTCATTGCGGGTGGAAACATGAGGGTAATCCGGGCGCAACGATCTTGGACAGATTGGATCCGCAATCCCCTTTGTTTTGCCCGGTAACCTTCATTGAAGCATTGATAGCGATTTGCGCCACATACTCAAGGGAGGTCAGCCGCAAGGTGACAGGCTTGAACAAAGAGCTTAGAAAGGTTCTCTGGGCAGCCGCGGCGCCAGACAGGCTGGAATGGTTGCTAAACAACCTCCGTGTCCGGCATGACCCGGAACGAAATAGACCCCAAGGGTCCCTGCCACATACATATATATATATACACATACATACATACATACATACATACATACATACATACATACATACATACATACATACATACATACATGTTAACAAGTATTAAACATTATGAACCAATATTAGCCATTATCAACCATCATAAACCATCATTAACTAAGGAGGGGCAGTTTGAGCAGTTCCCCCGCTTTTTTGTTGGTGAAGCTCCACCAGTTTTCCAGGTGAAAATCTGGGATGTTGAGCCCGCGGCCTTTGAAGTCCTGCTGAGTCTTGGACGGATCTGTCTGTGGAAAACGTAGAAGCTGCAGGGTGGGCAGTTGAAGGGGATCATGGTTTATAATGGTTATTTATAGGGTTTTGGAACCAGAAATGTGGGGATATGCTTGAAAAAACAGGGTTGATTGATGGTAAACAATTTTACCAGCTGATGGGATCTTAGATGTTTGGGTGGGCAGTTGGCTCATTCAGGAACTCAAGTGTTTTTTAGAAATGTAGTGTGGGAAACCAATGCCATAAACCTACCATTTGGGGATGATGTCTACCACCCATTTGCAGTGATTTTGGGATGGTCTACATCATGTAGTTCTTTAAAGCTGGGGTCAGGTGTGGGTGATGTTATGGTACATTCTGGGAGATACCCCCCGGTGTCATCAAACATTGTCTTGCTGGAACCTCCTCCATTTGATGACTTCCCCCGCGAACTAGACCTCCATTTATTGGGTTTTCCAGTTGCCACGTTTGATTGCTGAAGCGTAGGTTGAAACAAACAAACTTCACGGCCAAAATTCATTGCACCTACCCAAGGAGACTGATCTACACCGGTGTGGCTGACATTTCACCTGAGAACGTACGGTGGCCCGAGGACCGACACTAGGGCCTTGAAAGCATCGGAAATCATGGGAAATTCACCGAAGAGCTATTGATTCAACTGTACTCCACTAGACTGATATCTGTTTCATACTCACTTAATGCACATGATTTGTGATTGTAAATTGAATGCATCATATCGCAAACGATGTTTTGTCCAGCGATAAACAATCCATCTGCAAAAGGTAATGTTCTCCATTAACACACCAATTAAATCCCATTTAAAATCATGAATATCCCGTGTTATATGTATATATATATATATATATACATACATCATATACACATATAAATGCATGTACACACATACCTATTACACCAGTTCTACCTCCATTATGCCACCATTTTCCCTACCACTGCTGGTTAAATCACCATGTTTGTTGGGTATCCCGTATCCCAGTAAGATCCACGATTCTGGTGGATTTTTGTTAGTGATTCCGTTTTTCAGATGATTTTCTCACTAAATCCCTATTGTTGGATGATTTTCCCATTAAATCCCCATCAAATCCTCATCAAGTCTGCCAAATGTTCATCACACCCTCAATACAAGACCAGCGAAATTGTTCACAGTCTGGGTAAACATCCACTATATTCCCTGTGTGATGGATTACTGTTCATATAATCCCCTGTTCATTATTAGTTGCACCCCCATTCTTTGGTCCTAGTCATATGGGGTTTGATCCCCTACATCCACAATGGTTTCTGGGGGATATTTACGGGCTGAAGGGGGGAAGGGATTATTAACGAGAAGAAATCCCATGATATTGGATTCCCATGATTAAGACCTTCTAATTGTCCATCAAACTTCATTACCATTCCATGATTAAAATTCCATTGTTACCCTCAGTACTGTAGTTTCGTTTGATAATTCCATGATTGAAACTTGCTAATATCAGTAAACAACTAGAATAAACTGAAATGGTAATAGGGTAAATAGCTATCATTCCATTACTATTAAGGCCAGCTGATTACTAAACTAGATTATATGATAGATATTAATAGATTATCATGGTAGATTCCTATCATTCTACTACCATCATTCTATTACTATCATTCTATTACTAAACTAGACTACTTACCCTTTGGTAAACTAACATAGCTACTGAACATGGCAATTTATTGTGGATTTTCCCATTAAAAATGGTGATTTTCCATAGCTATGTTAGTTTACCAGAGGGTAAGCATCAGTCAAGGCCTACATCGTCGCGGCGCTTTCCCAAAACGAATCGCCGAGGTGTTGTCCATCCTGGACGTGGCGGTGCGCTTCGATGTGTCGCCGCTGGTGCAGTTTGCCGCTGCTCGGTGCTTCGATGGGGGAAACGGTTGGGAAACTGTTGGGAAAACCTCCTGAAATCCATTGGTTCATCGTGTTTCCATATTTTGTGGCTATTTGGTATAGCTATATCCTGTAAATTTTCAGACACATAATATGAACATGAATGGGAAGTAGCGATTGAAATCCTAGAGGATGGAACATAGAACCCAGCCTGCGGATGATCGAAATCCCCACTTTCCAGTGTCGAAGGACTGGATTGAACTCATCAGCGAATCCTTGGTTTCAGGATGTCTAAGATTGGTAATCTTTTGATGAGTCGTTAAAGGGACATGAGCATCCGTTGGTCCAAAACAGGAGGTACATATACCTCTCACATGGCTATTTTGATAGGTAAGATGATGATCAACCGCTGGATTTTGGGGTGCCCTAGTTTCAGACAAACACAATTAGATGTTTGAACGGGGGGAACTAACATTCAGCTATACCAGCTGTAGCACTGAAAACCAGGGGTTTGATTCATAGGGAAAGATGTTACCTCTTGGCTTAGCCTCCTTGGAACACTACAACTTTCGGGAGGTGCAGGAGATCACCTAACAACCGGCTGGTTTTTCAGGCTGCCATGTTTGGGCAGTGTTGATTTGTGTGATCCAGCCAGTCTTAGTCTACTGGTGGATTGATGATTGCTGGCTTATTGGCTAGATGATTGCAAAATTCGTGATCAAACACTCGAATATGAGCCAGCAAAATCAAGGGTATCAATTGCAAAAGCCCGGGTGCAACTCAGACATGATGGTTGATCGTCAGTATGAACCATAATCGCAATGGTGACAAACCACAATACAGAGATGCCACAAAAGTTTCAGGGTAGCGTATATGATACTACTGGAACAATCTGGAACAATTTGATAAAGTTCCACCCCTCAACCCCAAACCATCGAATTGGGCATGCGTCCTCCCCGCCACTATCTGGATTTGCTGAAGATGCTTTTTAGTTTCCCATGGTTAATCCCACCAGTTGGGGAACCTATTGGCCAAGACTGATCTTTGACAAAAATGGGCACCTCCGACTTCGCGCTGAAAAAAATGGCGACCAAGGTTCAGTTCCTGCAAAACCACGCCACTTCTGAACACGCCTGTCGCATGCTGGAGGTGCGACCTGCCGGGTAGATGTTGTAGACCAGAACCTTGACAGCTGCTAGAAGCCAAGACTAAGTAATTCCCTTCACTACTTGGGAATGAGGTCAGATTTGAGGCCGGGGACTATTTATTTTGGTCATGTTCTATGGTAAACGCTTCCATTTTTTGGAAAGACTAGAGATTCTTTGGACCCAGTGTCACATGGCGTCCCAAATTTCATGAAGCTGACCTAAGCCCAAGGCTTCCAGGTTTGCACCATTCTCCGCCCCGCAGAAAGCCTGGGGTCCCACTCGTCACATCTTGCAACTCTGTGCACTTTGTACCTGGGGGGCAAGCTGCGCCACTGACAGTGCCTGGACATTCTGAGAGATGAGCCTTGACCGTCCAGCGGACAAGCTGCTAGGCGTCCAGAAGGGTTGAAGCAGCTTGAAACAGCTTGAAGCAGCTGATCTACAATGACTCTGGCTGTCATTCCTTGGACCTTAGAGACTGTCTCAGAAAGAAGTTGAATGCAGCTGCCTTGGACCTGGAGAAACCCAGAGAATCAGCATCTGCTGGTTGGGGCCGAGAAAAGTCATTTCTGATGTGGGGCCCCTTGACAGAACCAGCAGGAGAGATCAATCATGTTTTTTTTTTTCGATTTCTAAATACCCATCACGACATATAACATTTGAATTTCCTAGTGAAGAACAGGAAACCAGGGATTTTCTGGGAAATCATCAACGGGCATGAGAGTAGAATCCATGAAGATAACAGACATCTCTGCAAAAGTCCGGCAACTTTCCAGCATTGGTTGGTCGTTTCAACGATTTTCAACCGACTTTTTGGGGATGAGGATCAAACAGGTTTCAACCGCATGTATATATGTATAATTATATATAGAATTATGTAATGTATGGATATTTATAACAGCATTTGTAGATGTTTTTCCCACAAGGCTTGGGGATGAAGATCCAATCAGATCCAACCAGCTCCGACTCCAGCCTCGGTCAGATTGGGATCCAGTACCAGCTCAGCAAGTTGGTGGACAAATGCATCGAGCTCATTGTGTGGTCACCCAGAAAAGGTCACCCGTCTTTCAGGGTCCCAAATGGGGGTTTCCTAAAATGGGGGCACCCAAAAATGGATGGTTTATAAGGGAAAACCCTATTAAAATGGATGATTTGGGGGTACCCTTATTTTAGGAAACCTCCAAATTTTGTGAACATACTTTGGATGGTTGTGAAATCCAGCAGCACTTGGTAACTAGTGGGATTCCTATGAAACGCTATAAATTGGGATTATTGCGGGATAAACCATCTACCAACTGGTGCAGGATTTCTTCCATTTACAATGAGAAGAATTGGATTAGGTTATCAGAAAAAAGAGGGAACTTATCAGCTAGTGCATTGCTACAGTATTGTTTCCTACAGTTGCTCCAGATGAATGGATATGATATGAGATGATTTTACCAACTTTGAACATGGCCCCTTTGGCATTCAATTTGAGCCATCCTTTCCATTAAATTAGGAAGCAACTTGACCTTTCGCACGCCAAGACCAGCCCAGCGGCAGAACCACATGGGACCCATCAATGGCCAAAATACCATTTCCAATGGGCAATAGGCATATTCTCGTTCTATCTTCTCATATTTTCTTTGGCGCATTTTTTAAAATTGGTTAAACAAATTCTTTTCCCCCCAAAAAAAACTGGGATTGTTTCAGACCCAATCCTTCCCGTAAAATCAATGGATCAATGGATCAGCCCTTCCCCACCCATCTCTTTGGAAAAATCCAGCGCCAGGTGACGGACGACCATATCTTGGAGTCTGAGGACAGGGCTTCACGGTGAAGCCGCAGCCCAGAGGTTTCACATGAAGAGATCTGCAAAAGTTTTCGAAAGTTCTTTACTGTTTGTGAACGGCCCTTTGGATACCTTTTCTGGGTTTTTTTTCCATGTGTTTTATTGTTTTTGTAAGGAACCTGTTGGCGTAAAGGTTGCTGCACAGGCGCACGTGTCCATGAAAAGATCGCTGATCCAACTCTGATGTTTGGAGTTCTTTTCCCTTGGGTTTGTCCGCCAAACAAGAGCGACTGTTCATTGTATCTTAATACCAATACCATCTAATACTGCTAGGAGTCCTCTAGCTCAATCTACAGTTTCACGTTCTTGTGAGAAGAATGGGATGAGTTGAAACATGTTGAAACCACCAGCCAGAAGAAAAAACTTGCGCCCCCGCACATCCAACTAGCCTCAGCTCGAATAGCAGGATTTCAGCAACTTGTCACAGGCTGCAATGATTGAGTTGGCTGGGACGCCTGGTGGAGCATGCCTGGAAACATGACATCTTCATGTCATTTATGCCTTCAAAACTGTTTTTTCTATGGTTTTCTTGGTTTGGGACAAGTCCCTACATTTCATACATGTTCAATCATTTTCATATATACATTATCCATGTGTTTTCCCCTCTGCTGTTTGCGAAGTGTGCCAGTAGCCTTAGCGTCACGTCGCCGTGCCAAGGCCAAGCACGATGCTTGGAACTTGCACGAGGACAGCATCTTCGACATCTTCATGCGTGACTGGGCGATGGGGAATGCGGATGGATATGGATTTTCCAGTATGGGTGGATGATGTGGATGAAAAATCAGACTGAGATTTGTGGATGCTTTTTCCTAGAAACCAATGGCCAATGGATGGTTATCGTTGGAAATTCACGGAAATTATATGTGGACGAAGGTCCGCTTCTTTTGTATTTGTAGGGCTAAACATGTGTTTTTTTTCCACAGCTATAAATTTCGAAAATCCGTTCATGCCGCTATTTTGGGGGATGAAGATCCCACACCCAGATCCGCTGGCAGCCAAGCCCTGTCGGGCCCTATGGCCGCTATGGCCAGGCTGAAGAGTCTATAGACTCAATGGAATCACAGATGGCTGGTCATGTCATCGTAGCAGCCCCCAACAAAAAGAGGCCGAAAAGTTGGAATTACCACGGAAATTGCCAGGAAAACAGCATCGAACTACCACCCTGTCAGCACTGTTCGGCATCTTTTTGGGGGTGAAGATTAACCCATCCAAGCTTGGGAGGTTAGTTTTGAGCCATAGATTCCATAGTGTTATGTTGCGCGTGGCCAAAGCCGTGGTAAATGATTGTAAGCAACTACTGCAACAAATTGCAACCTTTGCCACGCACGAGAGAACATGTTTATTGTGAGCATCATGTGATATCAGTTGAAACCAAGGATCGCCTGATGTATTATGTTACTGGCTGACCCCATGTACAAAAGAAAGTAGCTAAGTTGGTTTCTACGAATAGATGTTATTCTGTTCGGGCTTTAAGTATTGCGAACACTGGTTCTCCTCCGTTTCTGTCTTTTGTTTTCCCTATTGGGTCATCCGGTCAATTTTTTATGCTGCAGTGTTTTTCACCCGTTTTTCTCCGGACGCTTGCCCTGTCGCTACGACTTCTTCCAGCACCTCTTCGTGTTCTTTGGTCGGGACATTCGGACCGTTTTCGTTGCTGCAACATCTCCTAATTCGTGGCTACTATCCATTACTATCTTGGTGGTTTCATATTTTTGGCTGTCCATCCCTTTCCGAGTCATGACTTTCGGGAATCGCTTGAACCCACTAGTATGGAATTTCCTGATGCGGAAGTTGACTTGATACCCCATGGACGGGCTTATGGGACAAAAACAGACCTTTGCTTTGGGTTAAATGCTTTCCTGTAAGCAAACACAAATATAGAAAGCCTATGCAATGCAAAGGTTGGGTCACCAGAATAAAGCCGGGTTTCCCTATAATTTTGTTACTTTTTTGGAGGGTCCCATGTCCCTGCAAATCCATCCGTTGATACCAGGTTGGTCCACTGTGAACTCCTCCTCCGTTGAAGAGAAGCATCGTTTGGCCCAGCCTTTTCTGGACTGCTGAGCTAGCAGGGAATAGCTTGTCCTAAGCTGCTATCTCTTGAGAACAAATATGGATATGAGTGAAAATTGTCTACTCAGCAAATGGATGGACAATGCTAAACTAGACTGAAACCTGCGCTACTTCAGGTCATAAATCTTGACCGTACACGCATGGAACCGCAAGACAGGCTAGTCTGGTGAAGGGTACTGCAGTAGAACTTGGTCTTTGCAGTAAATGCGAGCTAAATACTAACGAACTTTCAACAAATGCAGGGTAGTTAGGGTTTGGCCATGAACCCTGGGGTCTCGAAGATGATCTTCCAAGGATCCCAAGTTGCACCCCTGACCAGGAGCAGCTTCGCTTCCCTCACATGTCCACGGAGAAGTTGAAAAAGCCGGGTGACCCGGGCCGAGCGCGACCGGCTGGGTTTCCAAGAAAAAAAGTAGGTCCAGGAGAGCACTACAGTAGATGGACAAATGAATCAAACCCCAGGTGCATGATGTATAGCTTCCATGTTAGTCCTCCGGGGTTTGATTTATTTCGTCCATTCGTGGCCATGCTCTGCGCAGACAAATAACATTGATATTTGGGGGATGGGGGTTACGGATGTGCAAAGGGGTTTGAATAATTGAATAATTCGTCCACCTACGGTATCACTATGGTAATGCATAGTATCACTTCACCCTAACAAACGTTTTAAATCCAGTAAAGCACTATTTATATTCATGTATAATTTATCATATAAATATATACACATGATTTATCCTATTTTATTTGTTTGACTGTAGCTCAGTAGCTCTCATCTTACACATCGGTTACACAGAAACCCATCCCCAGCGCCGCCCTCGGTTTTCTGAAGATCCAAGGTTGAGCCTCAGCGGCGATGTGCCCGCGGAGCTGTTGTTCGAGGCGCTCTTCTGGAAACTGAGTTCCGAGGCAGCGGAGGGAGCGGTGGATGGATCTTGAAATCGCGGAGATGTTGCTGGGGTGAAAAAGCACCAGAAGAACTGGGAAGGTCCCCTGTAAACAATTGTGAACATAAATGTCAAACTAGTTGAAACTGAATATGTCAAACGTGGATTTTGATCTGATTTGGATCATTCTGAAAAAAATATAGCGACCTCACCGGCATGCCTCGCCATGTTTACGATGGTGAGGGGAATCATCCCAACACGGAAAGATGGGACCTCCAACCCATGCCAGGCCCCCAAACCCCAGGATCTGAATGAAGTATAAACGAAGGTTTGACAGGAGCAATTATATAGTCTTATAATATATATATATATACAAATACATATAATTGGTTTGTTTCAAGGTGTGTGAAACATCATGAGAGGAGATCTCTTCGACAATGGTGATACTATTGAGTATTGATTGTTGCTCAAGAAATATGACATGCATAGAACTCTTATTGCACTTGTCTCTATGACATCTACGACAAATTGGATGGTTCAGTACTGAACATCAAGGTAGTTTGCTTCCCCAACATTTGGGATCAAAATCAAAGCCCTCCCTTCCAAGGGTCAACTTGTCCCCTCCGAAAGCAGGTGGAAGATGAAAGCTGGGTTCTCAGGACTCAGGATGAAAATTCTGTCAGATGTGACCTTGAATAGGGTTCCAGTGGTTATATCATCATTTTCCATTCCAAAATTGCCACTATGAGAGTATACCAGCGGAGAGATCAAGGGATTTCCTATGTGTCATATGGATTTGTTCAGGATTGGTAGGGAATGTCAACAGAAAATCCCCATATTTGGATGGTAAGACTCCAGGTTTCCAAGGACATGTCCTTTGGGGTTCACCTCACTAAATGACAGTATATCTGACAGTGAAGCGAACGGTGAGCGTCATTAGTGAGATTCTCAGTTTGCACCAAATAGCCAAAGACAAGTGGAGCTACTCAGTTTGATTGTTTCTTTTTTTCTGTTTTCGTTCGCGCTGCAGGGAGTCCTTGTGTTCTATGAATCATTCCCCTTTCAGAAAAAGACTGTTGTGTTGCTTAGGTTTCCCGCTCCCACAGGTTTTACCAGGCATGGGTGACACTCATGGATACCCCAAAACGGCTTGAACGGGAACGATGATTAAAGATGGAATTTTGGTAAAATGACCCATTTTCAGCCATCCCCCCACTCCACCCCCCCCAAAAAAAAACTTTGAGGGATTTCAAGCTAAGAAACTTTCCTGCAGACACCCCCATTTCCATTGGATGCCGTTTTCATTCACGTTTTTCTGGGTGAATCTCTATGAATGCGGCGACTGAGGTAGCCAACCAGCGTTACTTGGACGAGAATCGGCGGGGTTCAAGGTGCAGAGGTTACTGAGATATTAATCCAAATTGCGGATATCATAAGTTTATATGACCATAAGTCCAGTGATTTTTTTCCATGAGTTTAATTCACATTGGTCTAGCTATGAATCAAACGCCTGCTTACTATCATTGTTCTCCATGCGAGAGGCCCCAAGTTGTTTGAGGCCGGGCTTTGGCAATAGAGTAATCTTCGGCTTTGCCATAGGTGGATCTCCAAGTTCCCACCATGAAATGGCAAGAACCGCCTGGGAGAGCGCCACTCTTTTTCTGGTACCCCCTGGATCCCTCTGGGAATCTACCATGGCAATCGGAAGTCCCCATTTCCAGATGATTTTCATCAGTGTAACCTCCAAAAAGATATAGAAAAGTGATGTTTACATATATGTTTGCAACTATTTTGGTAGGATCCCAAGAGTTCTAATTTTTTGCGAGTTGCTGTAATCTATAAGTAATCCACATGTATACCGTCTGGTAATAAGTCACATGGCTTGCTCAAACATCTCCAATTCATTTTGTTTCTGAATTATTCACCGATTTAAATAAACTATCTATACAGGATTTCCCCATATTTGCGGACCAGAGGGCGCAAGACTCGCACCCAAAGATCCCTCTTATACCGTGCTCAGGGCCAGGAGAAGGCAGGGTGAAACCTTGGTGATGGATTACATAGGTGTTTTCAATGTATGCCAAATGTATATATTGTAATTATACGGTATACGTGTATACTAGCTGACTTATACGGTATGGAATACAGAGTATTCAGTATCTTGAGATATCTTGTGAAAGATATTATGTACAGTGTAATTTTTGATCATTGCAATCCTGAAACAGACTTTGTGGAGGCCGCGCGTTGGTTCTCTGCTTTTCTCTTGGGTGTGGATGCCCGGGGTTGGTGTCTGGTTCTAGGTGCGTTTTGAGGCAATGGGAGAATGTACATTATCCCAACATACATGGGGGATGTGTCAGAACCTATAGAATTCCGTATTTGGGGATGAAGATCCATACATCCAACCTATTTTGTGTCAATATATCCCAACATTTGATGCTGTTTGGATCTTGATTGCCTGAGAGTTTCTTTTAGCAGGAGAAAGGCTGCCGTCGCCAATGAGACAATGATCCAAGCATTGTGAATGATGGGGTGATGTATAGTATAGTACTTCATCTGTCTTGTGGACCATCTACTGGGGCGAAGAAGGAATCCAAAGGGAGGTGGCTTTTCGTTTTTTTTTTTTTCCAAGCTATGTCAATCGGAGTTTATTCATGGGGTTCCAACTACCCCCAAAGGTGACCCACCAACACTAGATGTTCTTAGATGGTTCAGATTCGCCCTTATTACGTTGGGGGATATGGAGGGTCACCTGTGGGGCGTAGTTGAATTGCTTTCAACAACCCAGTGACCCTCCAGTGTCAGGTGCCAACGTCCCGCGTGACCGTCAGTGGCGACGCTTGCCACATCACTGGACGCCGTTGATAGAGCTTCCCAATGGTTGGGATCGTCCCCTGCTTTCCTCCAAAATTGGATGGTTCCTGGAAACTATCCACGAGAATCCATAGATTCAGCTCCAGCTCGTTCACATCCCTTGTTCACTATTCACCCTCATTATTCTGGGTCAAATCGCCACGATGAAATCCACATAGGGGGAGTTTCTTCAAATGGGGGAACCCCAAATCATCTCAAACCGGTCATTTTGGCTTTGGGGTGAACCCATGGACCGTGGTTGTACCGCAACTTTGGATGATCTTAAGACTACAAAGTATACGTCTCACTCTTGTAAGGTCTTAAGACTTATCTCAGTATCAAAACTCAAGATCATTTTTCAACTTCACTATAGGCTCTTAATCCAAATGGTTTCGCATCAAAGCCGAAGACAGTGACAAGTAATTGGGCCAAGATCCAAACTCTTGACCTACATATGTTGTCATATGTTGTCACATTTATCACCACGTGTCTATCCCCATGTTGATCCCCCCCCCAGTGACTGTGGAGGGCACTGAGGAGCTGCGGGAGAATGCCCGCCACACCTCCTCCAACGGCTTCACCGGAGTGCGTGGGGATCGGCGGATGAGGCGCGGAGTTTCGGGTGGATTTTCGCTTAGAGCTTTTCAGATGGGGAAGTTGGATCATGGACTTTGTTGTTTTTTGAAGGTTCCAAAAATGTTGAGATGAAATCCAGAAATTTATGCTGACGGGTTGATTCATTCGTTCTTGCTTTCTGAGAGCATCAAAGTCTCCATTTTGTTGCTGGTTAAATCTCCCTTGCCATTGTTTGTAGCGTCAATGGGCAGCTGGAATGTGGGCAACCTGAGGCATGGCACCTTTTCCTGGAGCATTGACATCACAGAGACCCAGAGTTCCTGGATCTTCGTCCGGCGGCTCAGGACGGCCATGGGCCCATGAGAAATGTCCAGTCCCAACAGTTTGCCGAAAAAATGGGGGAACTGGGAGAATTGGGAAGATGCAGAAGAAACTTTGGATAGATTGAAGTACATCCACTATCATCCCATTCATCTTCAAATGTTTGGCTAATATAAGCTAACTTGTTTCAATGGAAGATTGACGACTCATCGAATAAGGGGACCCGTATCAACCCAAACGTTTGCATGCCAGGTCAGTTGACAGCTGCAGTACATTCATATTGCATCACAGATCTTGGAACTAATGTTGGCAAAGCAATGTCATAAACCACCCATACGTTCATGGCTTATACAACCCAATTCTGGTCAATTTAGATATTTATAACTTATATATAACTTGAAATGACATGTTTTGACATGTCGTTTTGCTTCCCACCCACCGGACCAAACTCTAGCAATGGAGAGGTTGGCGTAGTTCAAGCCGAAGATACCAATGATGTTGCGTGGCGCGCTACCGGTCACATGTCACTTGGCTATCAGACCTGGGGACATGGAAAGTTGTTTGAATTCACTCTCTGTGTAAATCATTAGGAACTATGGTTGAAACATGTTTAAACCTATAGTTTCAAGGGTTTTGTTGACTTTCTCAACCACCATGCTCATTGATGCCGACGAGAGGAGGTGTATCAAGATATATGAATAAAATGGCGTGGAACCCGTAATCTTGACGTTTCTGGAAAATTGATTTGAAACAAATCATCCAATATCAAAGGTAACACCTGCAGAATCCTGTCCAACTGTTTGACCCCAACCGATGCAGCAGCGCGGCAGCCCCCACAGTCGGCTTAGACTCGCAGTTGCTGTGCATCATCCGATCGTGTGCACATCCATCAGTCACCAATCTATCCATCCATGATTTGTCATGTTCAACTTCTGGATCTGTAGCTTTAGAAAGCAAGGGGGTGCTTGTCCAATTGTCCAATGGTGGATATCCTTGAACGAAGTTGACTGGAAAGTCTACAGTAACCGGTGTGTCTCAAACTTGGGGATATCCCAACATTGCTATTTGGCTAGAGAACATGATGATCCATGATGATCCATAGGGCCGAATGGGCTTTTCCCAACATTTTCAGACACCCCCAATGTACCCGCCTCGGCAGATATCTGAGGCTGTACTGCTTGGATTCTCGCTTTTTTCACCAGGGTTCAGGCCACAACCTGAGGATTTTGGGATGTGGTGAGGCTGTTGGATGTTGAAAAGTTCCGGTCTGGGTGGAGATGATCCCAACAAACTATAATGAGTGCTGAGGCCTCCAATGAGTGCTGAGGGCCAGGCTTGTGAATTGAAGACTCTCAGAGCATGTCAGAGCGCAATGTCCCTATGGTTTAATGGGTTGGTTTAAGTTGGTTTAAGTTGGTTTAAGTTGGTTTAAGTTGGTTTAAGTTGGTTTAAGGGAACAATTACGGCTAAAGGCATGGTTCTTTCCAGAATATCTAGGGATCAACCCTGCAAATGTGTCCCTCCAATTCTGGGATATTTGGTTGAATATGGTTCAAGCTTAATATATCTCGTTCCTTAGTACAAATAATTTGCTATATCCCATCATGCGCCTTTTTTTGATGGGTGCGCCTCAAGCACCAACAAGACTAGGTTGGACTGGACAGCAAACTGAGCCAGGTCAAAACCATCCCTTGGGGGATCGCAAGATCGTGTCGGGTGACTGCATCCGTGTGGTGCGGAGACTTGGGAAATGTTGGGACCAGGGGTTGCCCTCCGGAAATCAAACCTGGTAATGGACAATCCACCATTTACGGATGATGTTCACATTAAAATCTTTAAAAGATCGGGGATTTGCCAGCTAGCCACGATGGATGACCGGGAGGGTAACAACTATTGAGCAGTGGCTGCTAAACATTTTTTGGTTGATTATAGTAACACTGCTCGATTGAAACTATGGACCCCAATTTTTAGAAAGAGTTATAGATTATAGGGATTTATTGGCAACAATTCGGATATTGTAATTTACTATTTATACCAACTTTTGGGTGATTTACACCGGGACTACCATGGATTACCCACTGTTTCGGGATTCAGAACCACAGCATTCTTAGATTCAGAAGTTAATATATATATATATATAAGTTGACAGTTAAAATGGTTAGCAAAAAAGGTTCAATTTACCCCATGAAGACTGTATTTAGTACTTAGGAATTAGATTGATGTATGAAGGATATTTATATACATTCTTGTATACATTCAATTTATTATGTTTTAGGGTTGGATTTTTCCAAATCCTATCTTTTTCGGGAGTTGCTGAAGGTCAACTGCTGGATTTGTGGTTGATATTTACTGTATCTGAAGTCAGATGGGTCGTGAAATTTTATAAACCTACTTGTCGCTAAGGGGTGCATATGGTAAGAAGTTGGCGGATTTACTGGTTGTGGCCAAAGTCTGTAGATATTGACTTCTGATTAGAAAGTCATGCGGGAAAAGAGTGGCTACATGGATTCGGTGGTACGTGAAATGGCTCTCGCAAGAAGTACATTGAGATGTGCTGTACCCATATACACTGTATATACACCCATTGGTGGCTTAGCACGTTGGTAACTTACGTGGTCTCATCGTGCACGAGAGCTCTCAGATCTCAGATTTGTTGCACTGCACTCCCTTCCTCAAACTTCTGATGCATTTCCTTTGAAATGGCCAAGGTTTTGGATTGCACCCGGCACACTTTGGCTTTTGGGTTGGGGAAGCTCAGCTAACAGTTGGCTCCCTTGCCTTTGTCTCCCACGATTGGACTCTCACAGCTGGAATAATACCAAATGTTGATTTGTCTTGCACGCTTGACTATCAAACAAGAGTACAACATTCATGACCTTTCGACCCTTGGTACTTTGGGGCCTTTTACTATAATTATATAATGTCTTCAATATGATGAGGAGGTCGTCATTGATCAGTCAAGTCTACATACATGTTCTGGATCGATCGGGCGGCTTCAATTGCTTCCCCATCTTCACCTATAGCTCTGACTCATGGACTGTAGACTTACAACATTCACCGAGTGGTGTTTTCTTTTTTTTAATTTTCGAACATCTACCAGGACAGCATGAATTTCACCGAACCATCAAACAACCTGTCTCATCCTTTTCCCAACAGTTTCCAGTCATTTTTCCCAGCAATTCTGCTGATTTTCCTCCCATTTTTGGCATCACCCCGAAATCGCCCGCCCAACCGAAGCCGCGTTTCGGTCAGGGTCAACGATGAGCAGCCCATGGTGCTCTTCCGAGACTTGGAGGTGCGAAAAAGATCCGTTGATGCATGGTAGTCTGATGATATTGAGAACATGACATTTACTATTATAGATGATGAATCGTGGTTGTTGATGATTATTAATGGTTAACGGTGGTTAGTAGTGGTTAATAATGATTGGAAATGGTATATATATATAGTGGTGAGTCCTACTTGACGATTAACATATTGATCATACTGACACCATGATGATAGTAATGTGATAGTCAATATCAGTATGCTATGGAAATGATATTCACATATGATAGCTTAGTAGCGGTAGTGATATTAAGCATACTGATAATGGAATGATATGATATGATAAAGTATTATATATATATATATTCAATTGTGAAATTGTGATATGATATTATGATAATGTTACAAGCCTCTGTCATATGATAATCCCTTTTCCATAGTGTGAAGTACACCCGATATAGCCAGTTTTTAGGGCCCCCCAAAAAGAAAGGGGATCCAGTACCCAGGGTTTCTGAGGTGATATTATTCGGATGGGATTCCAATTATAAATTATATACAGTTAACTACATGGGCATGGATAATAATTGTAATTGGTACCTAATGATAATGATTAATGGTGATTATAATCCCAATGATTCACTATTACAGTCAATAATAATGCGAATGATTTTGGTGATTATACGATTATAATGCTCAATGGATTGGATGATTGGTTCATATCCACTGTAACCCCTCCCCGCCAATATAAAGATAATTACCACCGAAGGAAACCCCGTGGTTGCATATTGGAGCTATTCATTTTCGGAGGGCCATATAGGGGGCATTGAATGTTACGTATGTACATGCATATACGTTCTACAACCTTTTCATCCCTCGTTCGATAGGCGCCAAACAAAAAAAACAATCTTGACATCCCAATCTTCCCCAACAAATCATCTCAAGTTATCCATGGTCATCACCCAAAAACCATCCCAGAGAAGGTCCACAATGACTCACCAACTGCCGCCTCCATCGAAAGCTGTGAGGCCACGTGGTACGTGCCAGCTGTGGACCTCAGAGATTGCGGGGACAAGGCGGGGCGAATGGTCACCGGGCTTTCCACTCCAAAGTCGTCAATGTTGCTATAAAATGCAACAAATACACTCTGGTAAACTAACATAACTATTGAAAATGGCCATTTATAGTGGATTTTCCCATTAGAAATGGTGATTTCCATAGTTATGTTAGTTTACCAGAGGGTAAAATGCAACAAATATGTAAAAGACAAATCCCACTTGAGGAACATGAATCAACATGAATTAACATCGACATATATTGACGACAAAAAGTTGGGTTGGACATGCTTGGAAGATGAGTTCCTATTCAAAAATGGCGACTGGCAGATGATTTATGGAGTGATGAATTCTCTCTGCAACATGGCCATGTATTATAACAACAATAATATGCAATACTGAGAACATGTAGATTCCCAACAGCTGGTTATTATATTCTGAAGTCACATTGTGGTTAGATATTACAGAAATGTCACCTGCCACAATGACGATGGGGATAGTTCCAAACAATCGCAGCCTATGGCTTAGTGGTTTCAGTCATGTTGTCGATCCCTTTCGATGAAATGAGATGATGATCCAAGAGATGGCAATCGTATGGCAATGGGATAGGTTGAAAACAGCCATGAGTCAACTACATGGCATATACGGGATTTATACGGGACTTAGCCAACAATAATTGTGATTCAATGGGATTAATCAACTGGAAATGGTGGTTTATGTCTGGGAAAATCATCGAACTAAATGGTGCATTTTCCAGCAAGTCATGTTTGATGGGCATCCCGGCAATGACTCAGCGCAGATGGAGTTGGTGGATGGTATTGACGTTATTGAAATCATACAGCTCCAATGCAAAGCGATGACCATCTCCTTTTATAGGCGAATATAGATCCTTATTGTTGTTCATGGGTGATGATATGTGATGATGTGAACTGAAAAAGATCCTAGGAAGATCCAATCATACATAGACAAAATATCAAAACGACCGTGTGCGAATTACAACGACTGCATAGAACCAGAAACACCAGAAACGGCAAGATTCTCCACAGCTTTGGATGAAGCTGCAACTGCATCTCCACAATTCTTGTAAACTCGCTAGTGTTGCTGTGAATTTTCACCTACCTCCAAACCTACACAAGTTGGGTTGCAAGTGGTTGGACGTGGAAGCCAGGTTCGCATCTTGAGTTCTCGACAGCAGGATGCCTCAGTGCTTAAGAGTCGGTGCGTGCAGGTTCCATACTTGGGGGTGGAGTTGGGTTCTGGCTCAAACGGTATGTAAAGATTGCAACAACCCCCCGGAAGTTGGAATATGTTGGGATGTAACTCCTGCATTTTATATAATATTAATATTATATAATTATGGCCATGTACTTACTTCTTAAGTAGAACTGTAGCCACCAGTACCTCATACCTGGTTGTTCCAGGATTCTCAGACATCTCCATCTTTTTTTGCTTGATACAGTGCAGTCATTTTTGTTTGTGTTGAGGATGGGCCAACAAACAATTTATGGCTTTCCAAGGAAATGAACTTTATAACATGCCGATTCCCGTGAATGAACCTGGCAGGGGTGACATCCCCGTACCCCCAGGGCTGGGCGGTTCGGGTTGCCCCACCAAGGAGTGGCAGCTACAGTTCTTCAAAGCGACAGGTCCAGATGGGTTCCGATTACTGGGACAATCCACTGGGACGATGATCAGTGAGTGACCTAAATGTGCCATGGTCGAAACCTGGGCGAACTTGCCCATTCTTTGGGGAGGATGTTCATCAATCCATCAGGATTTACAGGATTTTACAATATTCTACATATATGATTTACATATCCATGAAGTTTGGATTCCAATGTTGCTGGTGGAGGTGAAAAGGGTACCTCGGACATGACAAGTTCTTGCTGCCCCCGTCACAAAGGCATCAAAAGCTGATCTCGACCGCTTCTTCTTCGCTGGCATTCACCAACATGGCCTCAAACTTGACGTTGGAATTATCATATTATACAATCGTGAAATCCACTTGTTTTTTTCATGTCCAACTTTGATTTTCGCGGTTTCAACGAGACGTTCATGGCCACCTGAGATGATTGCGACTTTTTTTATGGCGGGTTTTCCCTACAAGCGATGACCACTCCTTTTTCTTTCATGACCAGCGATTCCCTGCGTACACTATGCAAGCATGGGCATGTTTGCCACCAATGCCGGGGCTATGGTCAGTTCTATTCTTTAGTTTTCTTTTTGGTCCAAATGCTGAACTATACAGACATAGACTATAGCAACCCAGAAAAAGATAGAAATAAAGTGAATTGATACATTTTTAGTGGGTTTCTACATACTTTTAATCTTTTGTTGCGGGTTACTATAGCTATATGTGGCCAGAATGTATCTTAATGTATAATATACCAGGACTATGAAACCATCAGCATTGCCGAAACGTTTTTTGACAGGCTACAATGCCTTCCGAGGCGCACGGTGCCGCAGATAACCCAAGGATGTGTTTATCAAATGATTATACAGTCCTGAAATTTCTGAAGTTGTCATGGGTTCTCGAATGATTGCACATAATTGTACAGTAGCCACTTTGACAATTCCTTGCACTCATGCACCTACTGTTGACAGTGGTTTTGGAACCAACTCCAGGGTTGAAGCATATGAACATTTCTGGTGCCGCAATGTCATCTCAAACAATTCATGAGTCTCACTACGTGTTTTGAAGATTAGATCACATGTATCTGTTTGGTTGCTGGGTTTTCACCATGTTGAACCCTTGTGCGCTTCCTACAAGATGATCGTTTAAAGCAAGACCATTCACAAGGCCCAACAATTTCGGGTAGGGGGTTACTTTCCAGGGCAACTCAGTGTACAACTCCCTCAAACGCGTCTGAAACATGGTCATAGTCGACAACCAATCCCTGAATTTGTTAAAGGAAAAATCTGGGACATCAGAATTCGCGATGAGGTTCAAAATCAATCACAGAAGATGATATGTACTGGAACAGGATTCCCCAAACAAAATGCGTGATTAATTTAGGTTTCCTGAAAGCAATTCTTTGGAAAATCATTTGATGGTTGCAGGATTCCTTCCCAATTTTCCCATAACAATCAATGACATGTATAAAGTTTGCCGATGAATTTTCCAATTGAAACAGGACCTTCGGATCGGTTGCGCAGGTGCCACAGCGTTTGGACGGCGATCGAAGCATCTCTCTGTTCACACGTCGGGGGAGCCGAGCTGGGCGCGTCAGATGTGTGTCCTGGGTGCGGTAGAAACCCAGAAGTTCTTGGCAAAGTTTGATTAGATTAGATTACCCTCTGGTAAATTAACATAGACCCTGGCAAATAGGGGTTGGAAGGTTAGTTTCGAATAAAAATTGGTGATTTTCAGGGTCTATGTTAATTTACCAGATGGTAATTCTGATCAATTCATTGGCAAAATTGCTACCTTTTTTTCAAAATATCCAGAATGGGTATGTTCCCAGTCTCTAGGCCAATTTAAATAGTTTCACAATTTGGTTCAGTGATCTCCATCGTACCCTACTGTTGGGTCTCGTTGATTCAAGTTTGGTATTGCCTTTTTCTTTGACCCTGACATACTTTTTCCTGTCAATGAAACCAATGTGTTCTTTTCTTGAATCCGCAACTTTTGTGCAACATCTCACTGAAACACAGAAATTCACCCTGAAGACCGAAGATTGGATGGGTCAATGCCCAAAAGAATCCAATTTGACAACCAATAAAATTGTGGGTCCAGTGGTGCACCAAACATCCAACCGCCTCACCGAAGCGCCTTTTTTCGCGTTCTGCGCGTTTTCCAAGGTCCCAATGATAGAGATGATGAGCAAGATGTGCCGGCGAGGCAAATGACCTCAGGAATGATCTTTGATTATTTCCAGTTAAGGAAAACATGCGATTTACCCGGAGAGATCTGAGCAGTCATCTAGGTTAAACGAGAGAAGTTGGTGGGTGAAAGCGTCATTTTTCCCGAGAGCGTCTGAGCGAAGGGTTCTTCTAACTGTGAGGGTCTGTCATACATCTTCATATCTTCACATCTTCACATCTTCACACCTTCACATNGCGTCTGAGCGAAGGGTTCTTCTAACTGTGAGGGTCTGTCATACATCTTCATATCTTCACATCTTCACATCTTCACACCTTCACATCCTCACATCTTCACATCCTCACATCCTCACATCTTCACATCTTCA
>BGPT01000195.1:269962-369192 GCA_003297045.1 Symbiodinium sp. clade C Y103
TATTTCTCTCTATATATTTCATGTTATACGATTTTCACAATTACATATCTCACTATACTTCTCTTCGCTCTCGGGCCATCCGTCGTCTAGTTTTTTTTGTCATTTTGATGGAGATATGCCAGCGGGTTTGGGGATGAGCCACCAAGAAGTGGAAGTTTGATCCGTCCAAGGGGTTGACATGACTACTAAATGATAGCTTCAGCTGGGCAAGTGGTTGGTGAATAGATCATAATAGATCCATTGATGGCTCTTGGAGGAATCGTTGATATTCCCTGGCAAAAACTCACGGTGCGCAAATCTTGGGGAAGACGAAACTCGGGTCCAGAATTCCAGAATCAGGGAAACACAACATGGGATGGGTATTGAACCATGGGATGCGGTACCGAGTTTGACCCATACGAGTATCTTTATTATCATTCCATAGCTACATCCAAACTTTTTGGGGGCACTTCCCCGATGCACCAACATTAGGAACAGTTGGTAGGATTTGGTCCAGTCGGGGCGACGAAAACACCTAGCCCAATGCACACGTTCATGAATTTCCCTCAAGAAATCCTGCCAAACTAACCAGGCTCTTTGAAGCTTCAAAAAAGCGCGTAAGGAGCAGTAAGCCCACATCAAGCAGCATCAAGCTTCAATAGCCGGAGTTGCACCAGGCAAGATCCAGGAGTTACTACGGCTCCAGAAGCTTCAACAGCTGCAGCTCGACGGGGGTTGGAACAGCAGAAATCGACTCGGATTTTGCCATCGAAAATGAGGTTACAACCAATCAAGACGATCAAAGATAGACATATCGACCAGCTGGTAGTTTCAGTCGTGTTTCACTTTCCATCCGCAGGAATCCACAGGTAAGGAGTGATTCTTCCAGTTGAACATGGTTCTGTTAGCATTACAGAAAAGATACTGTAATACATTCTGCGAAAACAAGTGTGTAAGTGACCAATGGTGTGTCATGCGGGTCGAAACATTGACATGTCCACACTTGGTGGCTCATCTCTCGAATCCTAAGTCGGTGATATCCCTGGTCTTTTCAGTGGGATAAGTAGGATTAAGCCACTTATAACTAGGGTGAACTAACCTATTTAGTAGGTGACAATCCACTTGTAGCTAGGGTGAACTAAGCTACTTAGGATACAAGTGGGATGAACCTTCGCCGAGGATCAACCTGCAGGCCGTGGTCAAAACCAAGGCCAGAGCTAAAAGGGGGGCGGGAAACTGAAGGGAGGACTTTGGAAAACACGGGTATCAAATATGATAAGATCAGGATATGATGGCATTTACATATATGTAATATATATATATATAACTATATGTATTATATAATTATATATATAATTATATATATAATTATATATATAATTATATATATATATATATATGTATAGCATTGTATAGCAATATGATATTGGGTGTATGAAAATTGGATATACTCTAGAACAGAAAAATGGGAGTGTGGTAAGCTCAATAATAGACCTCCATGGTTCATACGACCCCTATTTCTGCTTTAGTTTGGCATGGTTGATTATTGGTTTCACCACATTGCAAAAAATGCAGATGGTGATCTATCAATGTTGCCAACACTGCATGAACCTTTTACAAAGCAAGAAATGAGGGTATATACTTGATATAAGCAGTCACGTGGTGGTATTTTTTCAGGTTTCCAATCCATGGGGGTACCCCCAGTTCTCATCCAAGTCAGAAGCGATCATGACTTTGCAAAAAGGTTAGCCCATGGTGACGACTGGGGATCCCCATGGATTGCACACCGCACCATTTGGAGATCACGATGGCCAGCAAGATGGGTGTGTCTGAAAATGGAAGATTCTCCCCATAAAGACGGCCATTTTTCAAAGGGAAAGTGATGATTCACCATAGAATATGAACCACGGAATTTTTGGGGCACCCTATTTTCGGACAAAACCATCTTTTCTAGGGAGTTCACATGAGTTCACTTTATTGATCTTCATTTCGACAAGACACATCTGGGCGGATACGGGCAATTCAGGTCAACTCAATGCCGGTATGGGTCAAAGTGTTCATCTCCCCCCCGGTATGGGAATGGCCCGTACTCGTATCATGTATATATATAATTATATATATATGTATTACATGCTGTATATGTATGTATATAACTAGATTATAATCATATGTACATCTAGTACTTCAACTGTATACTGATGTATACTGTATAGTTTCATATTGAATCCCAAATGGATGTCCAGGCGATGGCCGTGCCGGGCACCCAGCGGACAACAGCGGACCGTCGGACCAACGTCGACACGTTTTGGATCCGCTACGTTGCGGCAACGGCAACGTGAAAAGGGGCACAACTTATGGGGATTTGGCCAGTGAATATGGGTTTTGAATGGTTTTGATGGGTTTCAATGAGGGTTTTAATGTGATATGATTGCCATTTTGATGGGAAACATGATGATTTTCATGACACATTTAAATTGGGGATCACATAGGCCAACCATTGACGGGGGTAATGGGTATATTACCAATGAACTGGGTTTGTGTGTTGACTTTTCATTTCCCATCCTATTTGTGATACCCAATCAATGATCGTTTTGCAGACGCGGTTGAAACCACCAAGCAGAATGTCTTATTGATTCATTTGGAATTTTGAGCCACCTTAGAAACCCCGTGGTTGGTATTAAATCTGTGACATTCATGCATACCAATTTTGGGAGTCCACAAGAACTCGGTGGAGGGTAAGCTATTATGTAGTTATATAACATACACATTTACAGAATTTCTTTTCCATGTGCTGATGGATAGATTTATTTGCATCTGTAAGATTTGCCATGATCAGTGAATGAATCACTGAATGAAACACAACTTGGAAAGATACAAATCAACAACCATCAATGATTTTCTATGATGTGTATCTAAAAGTCGATAATCTATTTCTGAAACACACGCCGCCACTCTCGTAGTTTTCCTTGAACTTCAAACCCAGGCAGCCCGTTGGCCGGCCGACCTTCCTCGTTGCGAGTTCCCAGCTTCGCCGACTGGGGGCCAGTGGGGGGTTTCCTGAAATGGGGGTACCCAAAAATGGATGGTTTATAATGGAAAATCCTATTAAAATGGATGATTTGGAGGTACCCCTATTTTAGGAAACCTCTATATATCATCATATATCATCATCATGTCTCCAAGTTGGGGCCCTGAATTTGATTCAGGGCTTCAAATTTGAAGAAGCGCTTTTTTAGCCGTAGTTTCAGATCCTTTCAGGTCGACATACAGTGCAAAGTCCACTGCTTGAGACGGTTCCAGTCTGGGCGCCCCAAGTGACCTTGTGACAGGTAGCCAGGTACAGCTATTGGATGCCAGTGGAACGTTCATGCCAGAAGTTGGACTTGCACTCTCAGTTTCATGCCAAAAGCATCCAAAAACATGTCGCAGGCAGAGACACCAATTGTTGTTGATTGTGTGTGTATACGTGGTATGCACATGGTAGCGGTGTGTATGTTTGCCCCTGTTGCAGCTTGCAAACCCGTTTTTTGTCGTTATTAAGATATTGGCCACTGTTGATGATATCTCAAGTTTGGCCGGGTTTCTTGGTATAGTCAGACCATGTTCAATCTCAATGTTGTTCATTTCTGAATACATAAATCGCTTTCCTTTTCTGAAACGCTGCAGTTTGGGCCCTATATCTTTCCAGTTTAGGACTGAATCTCCACAGAATTTTGTTGAGATCTTGGGACTTTACTCTCCCCTGGGGCTTGTTTGAAAGTACCATTCGCCCGAAAAATCATTGTTTCAAGGGGTGTTTCCTGGGGAGTTTCCTAGTGATACCTCTATTTCGGTTGAAACTCCACTGCTGTTGGTGCAGATTTTTTTCGGCCAATCTCTTGTACCTGGCTATATCCGGGCCTGCCAGTTTCCATATTTTGAATGGTTCGAATGTTGGAAGCGTCAGTTTTTCCCTAGTTGGCTTGGACCAAGATGAGAACAACGTTTTGTTTGGGGGACGGTTTCCCATGAAAGGTGGTGAATTTGAGCTTGCAATGCGCGTTTGACAGATGATATGTTATTGTATGTTATCATATGCCATTATATGATGTTATATAATGTCATAATTTATGTAGAGTTATATATAGCCAGATCCTCGAAATACCCTAAACATATGGTAAAAGTACCAAGATTATGGGGTAACACACGATTCTTGAGGGTACAAACGGAGGGTCTAGACACGATCTTCTCCGCCAGGCCCTGGCCACACGGCTGTCACAACCGCGCCAGTTCGGGCCAGGGATTCTCAGGGGAGATTCATAGAGTGCTAGGACCCTCCCCTCTGGAACACCCCCTCAAACTCAAAACCCTCAAACCCTCTCAATGCAAAATGGGGTAAAGTCTCATTGCTGATTCNTCATAGAGTGCTAGGACCCTCCCCTCTGGAACACCCCCTCAAACTCAAAACCCTCAAACCCTCTCAATGCAAAATGGGGTAAAGTCTCATTGCTGATTCTAAAAGTTGAAGGCTTAGGCCAGTGCTTATTAAGGCTTATTGAGGCTTATTGAGGCTTATTAAGGCTTGCTAAAGCTAATTGAGATTTGCTGAGGTAATTAATTTTTTGATGTTGGATGCTACTAACCTAATGAGGATGTTTGAACTTCTGAGATGATTTGAGGATTATTGGTGTTTCTTGATGTTTATTGAGCGATCAGATCTGCTTGACCTCAAACAACCTCGAAAAGCCTTAATAAACCTCAATAAGCACCAATAAGCATTAATAAGCACCAACAAGGCTAAAAAAAACATGGATACACTCAGCCTATTTCCACTGAGAAAAATGAATTTGAGGGGANCTCAATAAGCACCAATAAGCATTAATAAGCACCAACAAGGCTAAAAAAAACATGGATACACTCAGCCTATTTCCACTGAGAAAAATGAATTTGAGGGGAGGTAGGTGGGATTCCATGGACATAGCCATGGAAAATCCTCTACAAATGGAGGTCTTAATGGGAAAATCATCCAAAATTAGCAATGTTCCATGGCTATGTTAGTCATAACCCGAGCGTATATATCATTATGTTCCCATTGTACTCCCATTTTCAGAACCCCCCCAGGCCTTTCCGAACCGCTTCATCTCCCTCGTGCCAGTCCAAGGACTGGTAGCAGTTCCATTCCCTGCCTTGGCCGTACTCTTGACCTCGGTGTTCGAAAAGATGGGAGGTGTCTAGTGGCTTTATAATGCTTAATCATGGTGAGTAATTAGTTGACATTTATATTATGTATATATATATATATAAACAGCTGTTTTTTTTATATTGTATATTGATAGAATCACTATTAACCTGACATCGCTATTTATCTGACTTCAACCATCACAATGACGTTCACGTTTGCACTTCTTTCCTCAGGGGATCATGTACTCTGAACGTCAAATGACGTTCATTTTCCCTCCCACAATAGTGCGACAGTCGAAACCCATTCACCCAAAAACATGTAAAGTGAGTCATCCGGAAATATTATGAAATATTAGTGGGATATACCTCAATAAGGTTGCAATAAATTAAACCAATCAGAAGTGCACGAAACTATATAACGAAACCCTCCAACCAGGCTTCCCCGCTGAAATCATGTTGGTCCAAATCATCGTTGCGGGGAACTAAGAAAGACTTCTTCCAACTTGGATCTGCTTGAGGAACCAAAAAATCCGAGCCAAATCATCTTCAGCAAATCCAAAATTCATTGGAATTTCGAGGAATTTCCCAGCACCAAATGATGGAAAAAAGCTGCGGCTGGTTTTCCCATCCCATCCGCCATCCTCACCGTTCGAGCGGCCCATGAAGAGCAAGGGTCGCCCAGGCGCGCTCGCCTGGTAGCCATAGTAGGCACACAGCAAACGCACGCGCTCGTAAAAACCCAGGTTCTCCTGGGTCTGAGTCAGAAGCTCATGGGGATGGTTTAATGGCACTTCATAGGGGATTTGATGGGATCATGACAATCACCAGAGTATAATGGGATTTCATGGGGATTTAATGGGGATTTCGCCATGAAACTAGTACCATGTGGTTGGGAAACACAATTCGTAGCTCCACCTGGCTCCACTTGCAAAATAGGGAATATGGATACCCACAGCTTCTTAGCAACCTCTCAATCACCGGATAGCTAAGTGATGACATGATGCTTCGTTTTAAAAGAAGTAAGACACAAGTGGCATTTGCTGTCAACGTTGCCACCAGCTCAACAGTTCCATGTCATGTTCCACAGAGACCCGGAGTCCCCGGGCCCCTCATCGTCCCCTCTCCTTCCGCCCCATCTTCTCAATAAGGCTGCCTTTCATGTTCGCCACCTACCAGCTGCGACCGGAGGGATGAAGAAAATTTCTGGATGGAAATTCTGAAGACCAAAGTCGTCCGAAAGGCATTGGGCCTTCTGCTTGGTTTTACCACTTGACGAATCCAGAAAAAAAAACACCCCTCACCAAGGTTTACCCAAGAAGTAGTTTGAATATGTTTGAATCAGGACCAACTGGTTGCACCCTGAGAGCCTCATCATGTGAGAGCGGCACCACGTAGCGTTCATCCTGCATGTACCTCCAGACACCAGGAGAAATGGATTGGTTTAACTGGTTTCGTTCGGAAAATCTATGCTTGAAGTTTCTTGAAACTATGAATTGGTGTTTCCTGAATAATTTCCCTGAGAATTCCGGGAATCAGCTTGTGAAGGTTCGTAAAGGTCCTTCTGAATTGTGGGTGATGAACCAACAAGAATCAAGAAGTGGAAGTTGTCAACAACATTGCGGAGATATATAGTTTTACAACAAATAATTTAGCTTTACAACATATTTGTATATATGTATATATATATATATTTTTTAATCATCCTGAAGTGGATAAATGACGAAAATCTCAGTATGCTTCCCATGTTCCGTATTCTATCTACTTCAGGATGATGATGTACTTTTACAATTCACATTAATGTACATTATATATACTAAGATGAAAATTCCTACCACCCATTACCCTCCCCCAAATCGATAGATTTGGACCCTAGCAAGCAGGATGTCGGACGATGAGTTTCCACTTTGAAAAAATTGGCGACTTTCACTCGGCGACTCATCCCAAGACTGTTGTTTGTGGATTAGTCCACCGCATTCAGTAGCTTAAGTGGGGGCAACGGCCAGCCTTTTGGATGACCCTTCACCCACAAGTCCCATCTAAGTGATGATTGGAATCTTAGAAACCATGAAATATCACCCTTAACATCCCACTAGATTCCCATCTCTACTGGGTTGTAATCATGAAATGACCATCAAATCACCATCAAAGTCCCCATTCATCTCCAATTACCTTCTGGTAAACTGACATAGCGAACTGGAAAATCAGCTATAAATGGCCATTTTCAATAGCTATGTTAGTTTACCAGAGGGTAAACCACCATGTTGACTGGTGCGTCACCCTTCACCACCCTGAAAACAAACACGTCCAGCAGAGCACGTGGCCCGATGGGTCAACTTGCTGTGGTTCGAAGGTTTATTCCACGTTGGCTCCTGCAGAAACGCAGAGTCTGGCTGGGGGCTCTTTTTTGGCTTGGGGATTCCATGATCCCATGAATATTCCATTGATAAACTATTGATATCCCGATAATATCCCATGAATATTCCATTGATAGACTATGAATATCCCGTTTACATCGATCCAATTAATAGCACAGCAACAGTCTGAAAAATAGTAACTTAAGCATGAACAGATGGGGATCTCAAGGGGATCTCATGGGAACATCACGGGAAATAACCAACTTGGCATGATACTTGGGTGTGTCTGAAAATGAGGTATACCCTCTGGTAATCAAACATGGCAAGCTGGAAAATCCACCATTTATAGGGGATTGTCCCAGCTATAAACCTCCATTTAGATCCATTTAGTTCGGGGAAATTCCCAGCTTGCCACGTTTGATGACACCGGAGGTATACCTCCCAAAATGGGAGCTTCTTAAAATGGGGGATCTCCAAGTCACCAGTTGTTTCAATACTAGGTCATGGTCATCCATGACGACTGGACGGCGCTTGGACGGTACCATGAAACAGGAAAGCTCCATCTATATCATGGTCCATGTTCAACCCCAAAACATTCACTTACCCTCCGGTAAACTAACATAGCTATGGGAAATCACCATTTGTAATGGGAAAATCCACTATAAATGGCAATTTTCCATAGCTATGTTAGTTTACCAGAGGGTATCTTTAGTTTCTATCCATTTCAGCAAGTTCCTCCCAGCTGCTCCCCAGCTCCAAGCCTCCAGGTAGATCAGCGAATCGTTCATCCATCCCAAATCCCATTTCAAGTCGAAGCCCAGCCCAAAATCTGCCGGCCTCTCGTTTTGGACAATCTCGAAATGTTGGAGAAATTGAGAATTCGTCATCTCCCCGAATTACTGAAGTGCGACTTCAATTTTTAGGGAGAATTTATGATAAACCAATCTTTTAACCGTTGGATTTGGGGGATACTCAGAGTGTTCAGACAAACCCGAAAACATGGCGGGTTTTTAGGTTTTAGCTGTTTTAGCTCATCCCCATTGGGCAATAGAAAACATCTGGAATGTGTTTCCTGCACTGTGTCTGGTTTTCAGTAAAATGAGCACATAAAAGTCGGCCCTCTTCAAGAAAATGTCGAAGGAAAACCATCGCTTTTTGCTGCAGATAACTCTTCATGTACATTCATGTACCTCATACCCTCTGGTAGACTAACATAGCAAACTGGAAAATCACCATTTTTAATAGGAAAATCAACTATAAATAGCCATTTTCAATAGCAAACTGTTAAATTACCAGAGGGCAACTCCCAGGTTTCCAGCTCTTCATGGGGATGCAACCCACTCCTCCGTGACTGTCCCCCCCCTCCGTGGCCGTGGCTTAGCCCAGGCCTCAGGGTGGTGACCCCAGTCCAGGCCGTGGATTCTTCCGCGATCATGATCACCCCGGGCCAAAACTCCTGGCAGTTTGGGGAGATGACCACCATTTACTATGGAGATATCTACTATAATCCATAGTTAACCTAGTTATAAACCAACTTAGCTATCTAGGATCGTTGTTCAGTCCCACGAGGTGGTGCCCCCCTGGAGGATCATCCCACGGTCCTCGTAAGTGGTTAATAACCATAGTTAGTTCACCCATTTATAGATGGGAGAATCCACGAAATGGAGACGGATCCGATCACCATGGTTATGAAAACCACTTACGATTCGTGGGATGATCCTCCAAGTAGATGGCTAAATTGGTTTATAACCGCCATGAACTATGGAGATATATCTACTATAAACCATAGTTAACCTAGTTATAAACCAACTTAGCTAGGGGGCACCACCTTGCAGAATTCTGAGTTGACCAAGAATTCTGGATACACTGCAACCGTGAAAAATGGGGAGTTAACGTGATTTCAGCCTTGAAACTGGGGATCTAATGGGATATGAATGGGGAGGGGGATGCAACTAGCCTACATATAGATAAATGGGTAGATAGATATAATGGAATCGAATAGAATTGAATTGAATTAGAATAGAATCGAATTGGAAATAGAAGTCGAATACAACAGAATAGAGTAGAATAGAAATAGAATAGACCAGAGTGGAGTAGAATCGGAGAGGATAGGATGGATAGATTCGGATATTTTATGTCATCACCAACCCGAAGAGTTGGGCCCACCACTTTCATTTCGGACCCGAATTGGGAGAGTTGCCCGAATCCTCGCCATCTTGCAGGTCGTCATAATTCATCCGGAGAATTGGATTTAGTTGATTTAATTTGATTGAAACATCCCACGGACAGCCTATCTCGGGGTGTAAAACACAATGGTGAAATCATTGGCTAAGCACAAACCTAGAACCATCTAGTAGACACAACTTCCAAAGCTCAAAGTTTGCAAATCCATTGATGATTCAAACCTTCAGTTTCTATTCCTCTTAGGTATTCAGTTTTCAGAGTTCTCAGATGTTCTCACCCACCCTCCGGTGATCAAACGCGGCTGGAAAGTCCCCGAACTAACTGGAAGTTTACAGCTGGGAACATCATCGAACTAAATAGTGGAATGTCCAGCAGGCGACGTTTGATTTGCGGATGGTAAATTCGTGATTTTCATGGTACAGTCAACTGTTGTTGGTTTATGATCTCTTTTAGTTTCTGAAACAATCAGTCACATTCGCATTTCGCCAACAAAAAATCATCACATGAGGGTTAACATTGGATCCAAATTTCTCGGATTTCTCGGGTTTCCCCAGTTGACCTTGGATCCAATGAGAACCAGCCAACCATCGCAGTTCGTCCCCTCCTTCATTGTGACGTTGAGATTCTGCAGCAGCGACACCGCCTCCAAGTTACTGATGTCGCCGTGCTCGTTGGGGATCCACTGTCCATCCTCCTTCCCAAAGTTTCGGTAGATCCTGACAGGACGCGGCATGGGTCCAATCACCTGAGGGTGGAAACCATAGTCATGGGGGTATCCTAATAATTGGATGGCTTATGGATGCTGATGGTATTAAAAAAAAAAACATGAAAATGAATGAAATTTAGGGGTTACCCCCATTTTAGGAGACCTCCACCTATGACTTGAACCCTCTGGTGATTTCACATGGCGAAGTGGAAAATCACCGTTTTGAAGTTCGGCAAATCATCATAAATATAAGTTAAACCATCGAACTGCATGAGCCATTTTCATCCATTTTCCATAGCGATGTGAAACAACCAGAGGGTGCCGTATTTTGGGGGGATGACCATCCATACACATCCATAAATCCCAGCGAAGTCGATGTGATGGTAAAAAGACCCAAATCGCAACAAGACGCTGGCAGCTTGGAGGTAGAGGTGGGGTCCAAAAACCAAAGGTTCAACAAGAAAAATGGGAGTCAAAGTCACAAAAAATGGATCTGAGTCAATATTAAATAACCCCACTACTATAATTGGAAAACAAGGGGATGTTGAGCCCTTCCCACACTTTTTTTTGTTACAATAGTTTAGATACATTTCGGAAATCCCTGCTTGGGGGGTGCATCCCATCTACTAAGTAGTTCAGAACCCATGTATCCACATACAACCAGGCTATTTCATATTGTTGGTTATTCACTTACAATTCCTTACATGTGCATTGTCCACTTGTAAACTACTACGTGAACTAACTGATTTGATCGCCATGTGTTTGGTTAAATCACCGACAAATCCATCGTTGATAGAAAGGTTTCCCAAAATGTACCCATGAATGTCCAATGATTTTCCCATTAATACCTCCATTTTTCATGGGATGTTCATGGTTTGTCCTTGATTTTCCCATGATTTTAACCATTCAAACCTCCATTCACACATCCAAAATTTGCGCGAGGATCATTGAGGAGATGGCGTCGCAGCGGAAGCCATCGATGTGGTAGCCTCGGTTCGCGAAGTTGGTCTAACTCATATGGGTATGGCTCAAAATTATTAACACATATTAACACTATAATTGGTTGGTTTATCTTAATTTACCATTAAGAATGGAGCCATTTCTGGTACCATAATTTTGAGCCATCGCCATATGGGCGTGTCTGAAAAATTGAGAGAAAGCCCCAAAATCCAGTGGATTATCATCATTTTCCCTATTGAGATATCTTTTTTGGGGAATATCGCCCAGAAATTCAGACAGACCCATACTGCTGGCTTTATTTTTGTTGGCGAATTCGATATCAGTTGTTGATGGGGCTTGTAGATCAACTTGATACTTTGGGATACCATGCTGTATATATGGGTGTGCCATGGGTGTGCCCAAAAATTGGCGGATGTTCCCCCAAAAAGGCACTCGTTCGTGAGAAGTTCAGAAGCATCTTAATGGTGAATTTGATGCATAAAGCCGTGTACGCGCATCCATTTGCTCCAAGCACCGGGAAACATCTTCATCTGGATTCTTTTGCTTCCAAGATTTGTAGCCTTTGAGGCAGATAAGCAGCATAGCTCAACCAAAAAGTCTCCGAATCCGGCGAGAGATCATCTGCTCGGCGATCTCTTCGGCAGCCTCTCCGTCTTGGGCTCTGAGATCTGTTTGTGACAGAGACGAGTTGCCGGAGATGGAACTACCTGTCAGTGCCAGGCATGTATATTATATATATATATATTATTTGCATTTATTTGCTCTTGCAGTAGCGAATAAGGGTCCGAAACATGATATGTTTGGATCCATTTGAGGCATCATGAAAATCGAAAATCGACGTAGGGGTGCCCCATTTCTTCGAGGAAAACTAGGCTGTTGCTGTCCCATCCACAAGCCATGGATTCAGGGGATGATGGTACAATCACTTAGGCCAAGAACCCACTTCCTACCGTATCTTCATTGCTGGACACATCCTCACTTTTTCAACCTTCAAACAACTTCAGTTTCCATGTCAGTTTCCTCAGGCCAAAACAACTTCTAGAAATTCGAACACAGATATTCCATCAGATTCCATCCATCAAACAACATCATCATCATCAACCCAACCCCTTACCCAACCAGCCACGTTTTCCCCCAGGGATCTCCCATCGTCGACCATCGTCCCATCCAAGCGACGCTCGGCCCAGAAGAAGACCGCGCCCTGCAGGAAGCTTCGCACCTCGTTGCGCCGGAAGTTGAAGACCTCGCAGATTGGCGATGCGTCGTTGGAAGGCGGCCGCGAGGTTGAGTTAGGAGAAAGAAAAAAGTGGGAAGGTGAAAATGATGGGAAAAATGTGTTTTTTTCTATGTCCGACATTGATGTCCGACATTGATGATTTCCATTGATCATCCAGAAATGTTCCTATTGATTTCCTACAAATGACATATTTCCCATTGGCTATGAGTCAAAACCCTGGTACCTAGTGAACCTCAAAATAGCTGGTTAATGGATGTTCATCCCATTAAAATTGATAATAATAGGTTTTGACCCATCCCATTGTGATTTCTATGGTTTGGATATCATGCACCGGGCCTTGGTCCCCCATTGCCTCTGTTCACCTTCCCGAGGATCCTGGCGGTACCCTCTGGTTATGACTAGCATAGCCATGGAATAGCTGGCGAGTTTTGGATTATTTTCCCATTAAAACCTCTATTTATAGGGGATTTTCCATGGCTGTGTTAAATAACCAGAGGGAAATTCTTGGTTAAATCCAAATCTTGTTGCTTGAATCCAACTTCTTAAGTGTGAATGTTGTCGCTTCCAAGGGAATATATGATCTTAGATGGAAGAAAAAAACAAGTCTTAAGCAGCCATTTGAAGAAGACATGAAATAAGCACACAAGGATCCTGAAAGCCGCGGTGAGTGGATACTCAGCTAAAGTGGCCACAATTGAGGGCTATCCATCCGCTACGAACTGAGATGAAGATCCATGTAGTGTGGCTTCAATCTTGGGTTCTGCCCACAAAAAAAGTTCAAGCAGGATCGACAGCAAGTAAAAAACTGTCTTTGACATTGTATAATCGTATAACCCCCATCATCAGGCAAAGAATTCACCAACCTTTCATCAATCTACCACCCAGGTTGAGTACTCCTCGTACTCAAAGGTGGCTGTACCATCAAAGTCGCAGAAACTGCACTGGTCTCGGCCTCGGCGTTTTGGACTTTTTCGGGACTCGAACTATGGAACTCCCCCAAGGCGAACCCCCAGGTCATCGCGGGACCATGGCGAGATTTCCCTTTCCGGGGTCAATGTTGGAAAGGCGAGATGGTAGGCAGCCTGGTACAAGTAATTTGTCTGGGGATCATGGAAACCCCGGGAAATGTCACAAAGGTCAAGTTGTCTGACTCGGTAGTTTAGTACTCATGACGTTTCATTTGCGGATAAAGAAATCAGGTCTCTGGATCTTGGGAGCTGCATGGGAGATATAACTGATACAACTATAGACTATAGTTAATGGTGGTTAGTTATAAATCAACTTGTAACTGGGGGGTTTGAAAGTACAATGTGTGGTGCCCACTCTTCACCTGTATCCTTTTGCCCTCATCTCTAGTTTCTCTGATTCTTCCAACTACAGAATATGATGTGAGAACTCACAAAGCCATCATCATAAGGATGATGTACCAAAAGACGTTGCAACACATTGTCCAGTGGAAATCCCAATTACATCCTCCGAACCATTCAGCGGTTTTACCCAGGGGAAAGTAACTGATCACATTTTTCATCCGAAAGGACGGTTTCCTGCACCTTCGATCCAATTTCTGTGCATTCCTCAACCCACAAGGGACAATTGGGTTTTGTCCAAGAATGGAGGTACCCGGATAGCCCTCAAATCCCTCTTGAAAATTCGCCTTGGTACCTCTGACTTGACCCAATATCCATTGAGCTGGTATCATACTCTGGTGGTCCATCCGACATCTTCGTTCAGCCCGTTGTCTGGCGAACTCACCCTACTTTGTCATCCCACGAATCGTAACTGGTTCACAACCCTGGTTCTGGTGAGTAAGTCCCATTTCGTGGATATCCCGTATGGGTGAACTAACCCCAGTTGCGTTCACCACTTACTTTCTCCCTCGGATGTTCACCCATTCTCCGATTCGTCAGATGATCCCATAACCCAATGGGAACGAGGGCAGAAGTGAGCAGGTACGAAGTCCATGATGACCCCAATCTCAGCCTCCAAGGTGTCAAGTCTCCAAGTTTCAGCGCCACACCACTCGAATGACCAGGAAACATCCGGAAACAATGGTTGAATAGTGGTTCAACACAACACTATTCATCCAGGGTTCACATTATGATAGATGAGAATCTTGAATGAAGTGGCATGAAGATCCTCATCTTTCATGATGTCAACCCTGGATCCATTTCCACCACGCACCTCGTGCAGTTTGTCGATGAGGTACTTCAAGTCGTCGGGTCCTCCAAGCCTCACGGGTCAAGTCTCTGGGTCCATCTGGGTAATCAAAAAGCAGCAAAAATCAATGGCTTGATGCCGAAACATGACCAAAATCAGCTTTTTCTTGGAGTTCTTAGATTCTTAGATTGATCCAATGTCTAAAAGCCCAAATGATGGTTCTTGAAGGAACAACTGGTGAAGTTCTAGGGGTCTGCTAAAGCCATGAATCCAGGTGAGCCATGAAAGTTCGAATCCTCGTTTTCCCCATGAAATACTGGTTGGTTCGGAAAAAAATCCTATGGGTTGGTTCGAAATCTCCAAGAAACCAGTTACCCTCTGGTAAATGTTTACATAGCTATGGAAAATCACCATGTTCAATGGGAAAATCCACTATAAATATGGCTATTTTCAATAGCTATGTTAAATTACCAGAGTGTATAACTCCCAACAAATTCACCCATCAAGCATGTATTTTGAACGGCTCAGGTGGCGTTTGTAGCAGTGGATATTGCCAAGCAACAAGGAGTAGCAACTGTAGTACCTCAGTAAGCACCAGGACTGATCCAATGGTTGAGGATCCCAATTTTTAAATGCAAAGAAAAACACTACAAGCAACAAAAAAAGTGAGCAAAACTGAACTGGGGCACCGTATTCATCCGATTCGCAGGGATCTGTTGGACATTTCAACCGTCCATCTTGGTACCGTCCAGGAGTTTGTCAGATTGGGAGCCCCGACAGAAAACTTCAGCATTTCACCGAAAAGACTCAAGCTTTTGGGATCAATCCCTGGTGAGTCCCATAATTTCCCAGTTTATACTACAGTGCCTCCCAAACTGGATGGGCTCATCATCATTTTCCCCATACAAATGGCTACAAAGTGGGCTATGCATTCACCATTTTCATACACACCCAAATCGGAAATCGTTGGTTAGTTAATGTTAGTTCCCATTATATCCTCTCCATGTTTAATGATGAATATCAAGAGAAGCAGAAAAAATCGCCACTATAAAAATCATGACGAGACATGAATCCCATAGAGCCAGATATAAACATATCTCCACATTTCCAGTGGTTTTATCCAGATTAAATCCCATTGAAACGAACAATGTTGCATCACAAACATGCACATCATTCCATTGTCCCATTCCATCAATATTCCATTAATATGCCATCAAATCCCATTATAGTTCCATTGAAATCCACATATCCCCATTAAATCCTATGAATTCTCATTCATAGTCCATTAAGAATTCGCTGATATGCCATTATCCCGCTAGTAATTCATCATCTTCAGCAACTAATTTGATGAATACCCCACAAAAAACCTCCATGTATAATGGATTTTCCATATGTTCCCATGCTTTTCCATGAAATCCCATTGTAATCCTACTAAATGCCTTTAAATTCCACTATTTACCCTCTGGTAAACTAACATAACTATGGGAAATCAACATTTTTCATGGGAAAATCCACTATAAATGGCCATTTTCAATAGCTACGTTTAATTACCAGAGGGTACCTATATTGTTCCATTGTTTCATCTACCTTCCCCATGCCTTTTTTCATTCGACTGCCAGGGTACCCACTCACCTGATAGCCCCAAGAACCTGACATCGAAAATCGCTGCGAAAATTGGGATCCGAAACAACACAAACCCAGGGATGTTGGGGATGGATAGATTACGACATTGTTCCTACAAAATGGTGGAATGTCAATGGATTTAAGGGGATTATTTTTTGGGATTTTTCATGGTATTGAATATACTGGGAGTCTTGGCTGATGATAGGAAAACCATGGGAATTTATCGGAAAATCCAGAATCAATAGGTTTTAATGGGTCTTAATGGTATATTCATGGGATTCAATGGGGATTTAGAACTTAGCCAACAAGAATGAGTCCTATTTCATTGTAGGACTAAGTGTGAACAACAACAAATAGGTGATTTAATGGGATACTTGACCAAATTAGGGAAATTAATGGAAACTAGATGATTTAATCTGGTGTATTTCATGGATTTAAGAGATGTTTCAGCTGGTTGAAATGACTAGGTAAACTGGGGTTTCGTCTTGGGGTGTAGGGCGATGTTTTTGTGGCTTTAAAATGCAAAAGTCGTTGGACCCAAGTATTTAATAAGCATCCTAGAAATGAAAGATATGGAGGTTTCTTAAAATAGGGGTACCCCTAAATCATCCATTTCAGTAGGCTTTTCCCTTATAAATCATCCATTTTGGGGTATCTCCATTTAAGGAAATCCCCATATGTACAGTAGTTAAAACTGCAGGAGTTTCCACTCCTCTAAGTTTGGCCTGTCCAGCCTTTATGGGGCCTTGTATGAGGGAAAATTTACGTCCAAACATGTTCTCACCATTCAAAATGTGGTGTTTCTCTGCAGAAAGTATGCCAGGCCATGCCGTGGGTCCAAGTTTAGGCTTTACTTTAACTGTACAGGAAAGCCATTGCAGGAAGACCACAGTGAACCAAGTGTGGATTTCCAAGTGCTGTGGCTTTCCTGCATCCAGGTCTGGCAATCTTCTTCAGATTTCTCAACTTAACCCTGCACATTTCCCGCGTTACACACGTTCTTTCTATTCGGTCACTACTCAGTACAGTGTGCCCTCATCCAAGTGAGGCATGAGAAGTACCCTGGTTTCCCATCCCATGAAACACTGGTTGGGACGTATCCCTATGCAATAGCTTATGGCATAAAATCTCCTACATTGACCAGGTCGGTTCATAACCCGTATTTCAACAGAACAGGGGACCATATTTTTACCCCATATTCCAATGGCATAAGTCAACAAACCCATCCAATTTCAAATCTACCCTCTGGTAATTTAACATAGCTATTGAAAATGGCAATTTATAGATGATTGTCCCTTTAAAGATGGTGATTTTCCATAGCTATGTGAATTCACCAGAGGGTAAGCTGTTCCTAGTCATCTATTAAAGCATTCCTAAGATTCTCTGTTGCGTCCTGGTCCAAGTCTGGAATTCCCTGCCTTGAAAGGGGTGATGCGCCAAAGCCATTAATTCCACCCAGTTGAACTTCAAGGCCTGCCGGTTGACACAACGGGATCCATGGTGCCATGGAAATCTGAGCAACAAGACTTGATACCCTCTGGTAAATTAACCATAGCGAACTGGAAAATCACAATCTTCAAAGGGAAAATCAACTATAAATGGTCATGTTCAATAGCTATGTTAAATTACCAGAGGGTAAAAAAAAACATGGTTTAGGGTGGTACTCCCCAAATAGTGGTAGTCTGATGCTTAAATGGTAACCCCACCCCATTAAACAGCCGTTTGGGGTTTCTTAACTTAGGGTTGACATTATATAGCAATTATAAAAAAAATGATACAAGTAAAATCCTGCTAGAACACTGATATAGTACTTTTCTATCTTTTTGGGGGGTTCCTATAATAGGGAATGCCATGGGGATATCAACTGAAAAAGGGGGATGTATACCTGGAATGCCAATTTTATGGCCCGAGATGCTATTTCAAGGAACCAAATATGTCACCACCCCATGATTTCCAATTCACATGGATGGTTCACGAGGTTCACGAGCTTCAAACCCTGCCTGAGCATATTTGGATGTTATCGAAATTGGGGATCCCAATTAGCATAGACTTGGTCATGCTATCTGCAATCTTTCCAAGTTGCATCATACCACAGAGATGGGGGATCTCACCCTGAATCTTACATGGATCTTGACAGATGGGTTCCCCCCTATTGGACATGGCCGCGGCTCCGGTGAAATCTAGATATCCTCTGGGAATCAAGCATGGCAATGGAAAATCCACGAGTTGTAGATGATGGTTCCGAGCTAGAAAGCTCCATTTAGCTCGGGGATTTTCCAGCCACGTCTGATGACACCGGAGGTAACCAGGTAGGCCAAAACACACATCCAAATGCTTCTGGACACTCGACCATTGCTGGGAGTTCGATCCACGTTTCTTGGCACCAAAATATTGAGTTTCTCATTTTAAGTAATCCCCTGTTCTTAAATATCTCACTAGACAAAACCTGCTGGTTTATGTCATTGGTGGATCAAATTGATCAAATGCGATCAATTGAAATATATCAACGAATCATATCATATCATATCATATCATATAATGAATTATGTTGATTTATATATATATATACATGTATATACAGATACATGTTGATATATGTATATATACAATTACACATATTCTGGTATCTCAATTTATCTTCTCGTATATTACATTATGTTATTGTACTAAAAAAAACTCCTTGATCTTACTTGTATTATCTTTTCACTAATTTGAATTAAGGCCATTTGGGGATGATTCCCTATACTAACCATATATTCCAGGGCTCGGTCACAGTGAGGTCGTTATAATTTACCTAGATATATGTATGTTTATCTTGACAACCTCCCCGCGCCTTGACGTGTTCAACCAGCTGTTCCGCCAGCTGCCGATATCCCAAGACCTCGCCGTTGGCACCGCGGCGCCAGGACGGCAGGTGCACCTCGCGACGGACGGATGGAAAATGGGAAAACATACAGTACAATGTGGGGGCCCCCGATCGATAGCTAAGTTGGTGTATAACTCCAATAACTATGGTTTATGATAATACTTATAACTATACTTAATGGGGTTTATAAACCAACTTATAACTAGGGGGCCTCACATTGTAGGAATATATATGTCACTGGATTGGGTTAAGGGAAAATTAAAACCGGAAACCTCTATATTTGATGGGAAAAGTCCCATGGTTTCCTGTAGATTTTCCCTTAAACTAATCCAGTGAATATGAGATCCAGACTTGGGAATAATATATATATATATCTACATCTAATCTAATCTGATCTAATCTGATCTAGTCTAATCTAATCTAGTCTAATCTAATCTAATCAAATCTCATCTAATCTAATCACATCTCATCTAATCTATGTATTCCGTGACAAAAAAGAGTGAGATCTAACTAACCAGCAATTTCCTCGATTCAAGCCCTTGCGGCCTGTGCAGCACTACTGCTCTAGACAGGGCTACCGGGCAAGTATCATGTGGCATTTGCTCATGGGAAAAGCGATGATGAAAAATTGGAGAAACGTTTACCTGAGTTATGACCATGCCGAAAAATGTGATCCGTAGCGGTTGTTACTTAGAGGATCATCCCACTTAGTAAGTGGTTAACCCTGGTGAGTAAGTCCCCATCTCGTGGTTTCTCCCATCTATCAATGCATGAACTATGGTTATTCAGCACCACTTACCCTCTGCTAAACTAATAGAACTATGCATAAACTAACTATGGTATATATTGTTACATATGGTGAACTAACTATGGTAAACGGTAAACTAACATAACCATGGAAACATCACCATCTGTCACTTCGGTAAATCGACTATGGCCATGGTAGCAAACTCTTAGTTTACCAAAGATTCCAGAGATGATCCGTGTGGGCACCATCTTCCCATCTTCCCCCGGACCTCGTAGATCGCCATGGGCTGCAACAAGGCGGTGCCCAGGCGCCCGCGTTCCTCGCGTTGCCTCATCCACTCGTCATCGCCTCGAACTTCGATTTCGTTGCGGCAAAACGTGTGTGTTTTGCTGTGGTAAACCCACAAATAGAAAATGAACCGTTCAGCCAAGTTTAGAACATGATCTCCATTCATGATGGTTTTGTTGATTCTCAAATGTCCAGATTTGTTATTGATTAAATCTCAAATCATCTGCGTCATCTCCAAAATCTTTGATGTCCAAGGCACTCCACGGGAAGGGTTCGGCGCGGTAGCTGTCGTCGCAGCCGCTGATGACCGAAGCGTTGAAGACCTCAACGGCAGCTCCGTGCTGTGCGAGGCGTGGGGGGAACAAAATGTGTGGAACACCTATGAAAAAAAAAAGTTGATTTCACCATCAAAATTCGAAAAAAAAAAAGATCAGGATTTTGTCATAGCTGATTTAAAACCACCAAAAACAGAAAAGTACCATCAAAACAGGATTTATCAGGATTTAACGATTAAAAATATGGAGTTAACCAGCAGGGATTCAACTAACGGATAAACAATCGACAAAGGTGTGGATTCGAACGATTCCATGAACGAAAGTTGGAATTTAACCAACTGTCATGATTACACCACTAGAAATATGGAGGAAAACCACTTAGCAAATAGGATAGAATCTATCGGATAGAAATGATTCGTCCCCAAAAGGCCATCTCCTGTGAAATGTTGACATTCTGTGAGAAGGTCGAAGTTGCAAACATCGGATCAGTTGGTGTCCAAAAGCCCTGCATGGAAAAATTGGTTCCAATGATGTCCTTTGGGGGAATAAATCGATGGGCCGGGCGTGGATTCCATGTATCCTCCGGGTAGATGATCCCTCTATTAATCAACCAATGGGGAAAGGACATCTATGACTGGTTGCTTAACATTGATGATTTCAATCTTTGATCATGCAAAAAAAACAAAGTTAGATCCCGTATGCTAATGTTCATCCCAGTTAAGTAGCATCGTCCATGTTATTCCCCTATCTTTCTATATCTTAATGATCATGCAAATGTTCATCCCTATGCTTATCAACCTCGCTTCAGCAACCACCTGAATCTCTGAGCCCACTAGGCCCCGGTGCCGGGCTGTGGTACATATCACTTGGCACTTCCATCTCTTGAGCGTATGGATCCTGGGTGTGCAGAAACTTGGTGGAGTTTCTACAAGGTGCTGGCCCCCCAGTGGGAACGGCCATGTTTTTTTCCAGCAGTGAAGACAGAGTTTTCCTGTAGGTGTTACTTTTCAACCAACTCTGGAAATGTTTAAGAACTTGGAACCCAAAGTAGAGTAGATCTAGGTGAGAAATGGTTTAAATATTTCTTTGGGGGTGGTTTACTCTTTGTTTCCCACGCGATGTAAAATTCTTTTGACTGCTCAAGTAATAGAGGTGGAATCGCATATATAGTTTTACAATATTCCAGCAACTACATAGATATACAGTGATATACAGTTATACAAGCTAAAGGTTAAAATCTCATTTGATGGGGGGTGATATTCACTTTTGGGGGTCGAAATCTCGTGTGTTGGTTGCACTCCCATAAAATGAGCTGGTGATCTCAGTTGCAGTTGTAATGTAATCGCTTCGTGATAATTCACGAAATATGGCAACAATAGGTTTGGACCCATCCACAATACAGTAACATACAAAATCATTTCGAAAGTACTCAATTTTTCCCCATCTTACCCCAGATTCCCCATTTTTCCCCATGTCTTTCCCCCCTTCATGTGGATCAGCACCACTTCAGCCATGACACCATCTTCACCAGATCGGTGCCCGCCATGGTGTGGATCTTATAGCCATACCTGGGGAAGCTGTCAGGCTCCGGGGCGGAGCCTGGGCCTCCTGGACCCTCTGGTAAACGTTTACATAGCTATGGAAAATCACCATGTTTAATGGGAAAATCACCATGTTTAATGGGAAAATCATGGAAAATCCACTATTTCTATGGCCATTTTCTATGTCGCAAACTGTTAGTTTACCAGATGGGGTTGGGTGATGACTGACTTGATGGGATGTTTCGAGTGAAAATGCTGGATGACCAACCATTTTTTGGGGAATCTAAGATGATTTGAATGGGAGATGAATGGTGAGATCATTGGATATGACGCGTCAAGTATATCAAACTTGGGTCACTCTGACTTTTTCCTAGTAGCTCGATTTATTGCCATCAAATAATGAGGAAAGTGATCCTCAACCATTTTGGGGTATGCTTCAGGCAACCCCAAACGGAAATTTCATATTCCATGCGAAAAAAAATGTCAATGAAACACCGGTAGAGTCCTTTATTTGGATGGCACAAATGGCACCTCTTCAGGCAAATGCAACCTTTCAACAGTTCCCAAGGAGGCTTAGGTGTTTTACAGGACTCAGATCAAAAAGATATTTGGCACAGCCCTGCCCCCCGGCCCTCTCCTTTCCACCAGAACCATCAACAAACAGCCAGCTACCGTGGCTGCCCACACATACCCAGCAAAATACAATTGGATCCCCGTAGAAAATGCTGAAACTGAAACCTCCACCACAACGAACCATTGGGTTCACCTTTGCTGCTCTGGCCGCGTTGCTTGTTTCCAAAGGGAACGTCTTCCAGTTCACCAAAGGGAACCTGAGCCGGAGAGATGAAGAGAAAACATGAGATTTTGATATGGCAATCGCTCAGAGAAAATCCAATAGATCTATCAATGGATTGGTTAATGGGAAATTTTGCAGGAAACCATGGATTTTCCCATCAAATAAAGGGGGTTCCTGTAAATGTTCCCTTAAACCAATCTAGTGAATCTAAGAATCTGCAGACTTTCCCAAACAATTGATAGAAAAACCATGTTCCCTCTTAGAATGCCAAGGCGTATACGAACCATTTTCGGACGGTCCCAACTGATCAAAGTCTTGGCTAATATCCCATTATCACATCAAATCAAAAAAACACACACAATCCAAAATAAATCCTCACTAAGCACATAAAGAAAAAACATGTTTCCCTCTAGAAATGCCATGAATTGGAGGTATACCTTCACCAAAACTTCCAACCCAAAACAAGTTCCAAAAAACAAGTTGCGACTCCAAGTGACAAAGACCTCCCAGAGACCACAAAATCCTCCACCTTTTCCAGCACGGAAGCGCTTGGCCATGGGACATGCCCGGCCATCCCAGTTGTTCCAATCGCCCACGACGCTGACGAAGACCGCGCGCGGAGCCCAAGTGGCAAAACGGAGACCAAAGACTCCGCCTCAGCTGTCACCGTGGCAACGATGCAGAAAGGTTGGAGGTTTTCGAAACTTGGGCTACCTGGAAGTGCAGTTCCGGGCTGATTTTTTTTGTGGAGATCTAACTTTATGAGTTATGAGGGATTATATCCCGACTTATGGGGGGTTGTAACTTTGACAATGGTTATACCGTTACCCATTTGTAACCTCAACTGCGCCCCCCAAGTAGGAAAAGGAGTTGCCTTGACAGGAAAAGTTGAGATGTTCATTCGATTTTTGCTGGGATAGAAATAGGACAATCTTTGGTGTAATCTGAAAATCGGACCCGGGTGCTTGGTGATGTTCTTTTCAAATTTCGTTTGCTTTACGGGAAAAGATTGGAGAATGTCCCAGCAAATGGAAATTGCAGGACCAGAAAGTGTGGATGAACCTTGGTTGCCAAAATCCCAAATGAGTTGCCGTGAATGAGCAGGAGGTCCTGTAAATGTCCCCGGACGTTTCACTGCTAAATGTGACAAGCAAAAATCTGTGGTTGCGCAGGTCTAATGTTATTTCTATGAATGTTAAACCCCCTATGGGTACTTTTTGATGTTTACTAAACCCCATGAAACCCCATTAGAATATCATTATTCTCACCATTGTTAATAATAATGATAATAGTAATAATAACAATAATAACTGAACCCCATTAAACACACGTTTTTTCTCCTTGCTAAAGCCCGTTACAACATGGTCACCCCCTCTGGCGGAAACCCGCCTGCACAGACGCAATGGCATCCCAAAGCATCCGCCACGTTGGGAAAGCGCCCGCTTTGGAACTGATCGATCTCAACCTTCAATGGATTGGTGAATGGGAAAATTTACAGGAAACCATGGATTTTCCCATCAAATATAGGGGTTTCCTGTAAATTTTCCCTCAAACCAATCCAGTGGAACCTGCAAGAAACATGATCTAGTTGTTATTATCTTACTGGTGCTTAGTAGGGAATGGGGGAATGACCTATAATAATCATGAACAGTCATCCCAGCAACCCCCATTCCCTACTAAGCACCAGTAAGTTATGACCTATAATTTAGTATCTCCAATGTCGACCATATCTAGACCTGAAGAGATCATATTACTATTCTTTCAACCAAAGATAAGCCCGCTTTGACCGAAGGGTCGGAAGGGCTCGAGTTGTGAAAAAGACCACAACATGGTGATACAATGGAGATTGTTTCTGATTTAATGGGATTTGAGGAAAATGACGAGATTTGGTGATACAATAGATCCGGTGATTCAAAGATGATAGATAACCAACAAAAAGGGGATTTCATGATGATTTGTTGGGGCATTTCATGGAGAAGGTCACTTTATGGGACAATAGGATATTGACCAAGAATTTCATCAGTTGGCTTGGCCCCATTGAGCGGTGTTCAAAAGCCATACCGTCTGGTACTCAAACATGGCGATGGAAAATCCATCATTTGTAGATGATTTCCCGATGAAAACACCATTTATGGAAGATGTTCAATTGCTACGTTTGATGACACCAGAGGGTACTGGTTGGTTACGAACAGGATTCCCTGAACCGGGATTATGAAAATCCCCGATATGTATAGCGTGGCGCAACACCCGAACATCAAACCAACAGGGGACGCAGCCACTGCTCAGGAGGGATCATTATCCCAAGCACCAACCAGTGATGTGAGGATATGGACGGATATGGAGGTTTCCTAAGTCACTTTTTGGGTACCCCAAATCATCCAAGTCATGGATGACCATCAATGAGTACTGAAACCATCATAGTGGGGATCCCCCATTTCTTAAGACCCCCCCCATATACTGTAGGTAAAACAATAATAAACCATCCCCCAAATCACCATAAATGGGTGGTATAAACCATTCCAAAATGGGTAGTTTATTATTGTTTTACCCACATTACTGTAGCTAACAGCTCATGCGCGCAATTTGAGCACAAAATCATTGTCTACATCTTCCCACTGCCAGATGGGGACCCCCACCTCAGCTAGAAGGAAGCCCACATACCCAAAGGCATCGTGCAAGGGCCGCTCCTAAAGGAACCCGTGGATCATGCGCCCAGGCTTCGCGATAAGGATATCAAAAAAAAATCGTTTTACCAACAGTTCCAGTATACTTGGTTATACCAAATAACTACCCAGTGCTGAAATAGCCATCGAAAATTGCCCAGTTCGATGATTTATGACGATTTACCGACTAAAAAATGATGATTCTCCAGTTCGCGAAGTGTTACATAACCAGAGGGTCAATCCGATCCGCTCTACGGGGGTGATTTAACCGAGACAAATCACCAGTTTCTGTCCATCATCTGTTCATGCGATGCACCAAGTTGGAGCGTTGAAAATGTGCCTCGACACCTCTCAGTGATCTTTGGTCAATGTACATTTCCCAGCTCTAGACATCCATTTAGTTTGTGGATTTTCTTACATTTTCCCATGAAATTCAGGGGATAAAGTCACCCACATCATCCCAGGTTGCGACTCCTGCTGTGGGATTCTCACCTGATATCTCGGCAATCTCAGCACCTCAGACGGGAGTTCGTGGTTTTTTCCGATCAGGACCGTGTTTTATGACACGCCAGGGGCGAAAGATGGGTCTATATGTCTATTTCATATATATATATATATATACATATATATATATATACATATATGTATGTATATATATATATACATATATATATATATATGTCTATATATATATGTGTCTATTTCATATATATATATATATACACATAGATATAATATATATATATATATACATATTCATCCTGAAGTACATAGATAGAATATGGGACTTTCCAAGATATTCCCACTTTCGAGAGATGGTTTTGAAAATTCCATATTCTATCTAATCCAAGATGACTATATAATCGTAGGGTATGTTTACCCACATCACTGGTGTTCTTGCGCTTAAAAATGAATCATGTGGACTTAGGAAGAGAAAACATCTCTTGGTGTGATGGTAAGACGTTGATGGTGCTTGAAATTTTGAAGATGATACCACTTAGTAAATGGTGAAAATACCCTTTGGTACACGTTTACATAACTATGGAAAATCACAAATTTTAATGGGAAAATCCACTATAAATGGCAATTTTCAATAGCTATGTTAGTTTACCACTTACCCTCCGGTAATCAAACGTGGCAATTGGAAATCCCCTTTAAATGGAGGTTTTAATGAGAAAATTCCCTATATAATGGTGGATTTTCCATTGCTATGTTTGATTACCAGAGGGTAGTAAATGGTAAAGAAATCCTGGTGAGCGTAAGTCCCCGCTTCCTGCGGTATCCCAGACTGACGATCCTGACGATCCGTGGGGTGAAGCACCAAGAAAAAGCCGTGGTCAAAACCCTGTGGCGTTCCTTTATACTGGTTAGTTCATGGGGATTCCCCTAATAGATTGAGATCTTTCCCAAGAAACACACATAGTACACGTTAGAAACCGTTAGTATACTCCCAAGTAAAATCATCAACCAATCATTTATCAATTCGATCCCCCTATTTCAGATTTTTTAAACAGGCCCTATAAATATTGGCTTCTGTAAATCCCCATGAAAATCTATAATTTGTTTAATTTTATCCCAAAATGCTCCATATATACGATCTATATTACATTCATCTATATGATCTATGTCCATATGTATCGATTATGTACTATATCATATACTTATCTCTATAGATCAATATTTGACCATATTACCCTCTGGTTATTTAACATAGCCATGGAAAATCCCCGAACTAAATGGAGCTTTCTAGCTGGGAAAATCATCCAAAATTAGCCAGCTATTCCATGGCGAACTGTTAAATAACCCCAGGGTACATCAATTTTTCTATCCCATAGCTTCAGGGTCAGATCCCAGCGATCCACCGTCGCTTTCGAATTTTTTTCGAAGCCATGCGACTCCACCCACAGGGGCTTGGGCGGCGTCTTGGGCTTGGGGTAGCCAATCGGCCTGCCACAACGAAAGGATGTGTGGGTAAAACAATAATAAACCACCCATTTGGGAATGGTATATACCACCTATCTATGGTGATTTAGGGGATGGTTTATTATTGTTTTACCAACATTAAATGGGATTTCCATGGGATTATGATATATAAGTGTGGGATTTCATGTGGATTTCATGCAAATTTCACCATGGAACTATCATGAGGTTGGGAAACTCAATTCGTAGCTCCAGCTGGCTTCCATCGGGAAAATTGGAGACCCCTGGCTCCGGATCGCTCCCCAACCAGCAGATGGCATCAAAAATCAGTATCCTTGGACCGATTTTTTGGGCCAGACCTGCAGAAACCCAAGATGACCAGATTGGATTGAGCAATTTTGAGCGCCAAGAATCTGGGAGTTGGTCTGTGTTGAGAGGAAGCCTTTCACCTAGAGAAATGATGATTTCAAGTAACAGCAATGACAAGGCAATACCCTGTTGATGGTGAAAAAGTGGGTCACTACTGGGTAAACCGGGATGAATTCGCTGAACTTGTTCATCGTCAGTCACTAAGTTGACTTTTACCCTAGGGCAAACTAACATAGATGTGGATTTTCATGAAATCATCATTACAATCCCATGAAATTCCTTCATTTTCCTATATTTTCCCATGAAATCCCCATAAAAGTCCCATAGATTCACCAAAAGGTCTAGCAATTCAACCAGATCCAGTCCCGCACCGGCAGCCGCACAACGGCTTCGTAGAGCCACGCGCAGCGGCGCTGCATGGCCAGGGGCCTCGGCTCGACCCTGCCGTAACGTTTGAGGGGGTTGGAAGACGACTTTCATGGAACAAAATGCGGATTTTAGGGTGATTACTCTCTGGTAAACTAACATAGCTATGGAAAATCACCATGTTTCATGGGAAAATGAAGGATTTCTATGGCCATGTTCTATGTCCTATGTAACAAATTACCAGAGCGTACTGAAGATTCCACCAACAAAACTGGAGATGTTACCCTCTGGTTATTTAACGGTTAGCCATGGAAAATCACCATCTTTAATAGGGAAATCACCATGTTTATCGTCTATAAATGGGCCATTTTCCATGGCGATGTTAAATAACCAAAGGGTAATTGAAAAAGAATGACTTTATGGGAATTAGGGGATTCACCATGGCATACCATAGGAAGTTTGCTGATTTAAAACCATCGAAAAATGGAGAATTGATCTGTTAAAATAGGGTTGACCCAACAGTAATCTGGATGTAAATTGAATTTACCCTCCGGTACTCAAATGTGGCTGGCCGGGATGATATAATGGGATAATCATGGGATAGTAATCGCAATTAGTTTAGACCCGTCATCAACTAGTTCGATATATCTTACCATGTTTCATCACCGGAGGCAAAGTCACAGGGAATATCTTAGAATTTGAATGATGAGGAGATAAACACGTTGATGAAATGAGGTGTGGGCCCCGCAAAATGGATCAATGTGTCTTCCAGGGTTTTGCAGACAAACCTTGACATGCCCCTCTTAGGAATGCTTTCATCATACCTATAGCCATCATCCTGGCTGATAGCTGCAAACGGCCACCATCATGATCTCCGTATCGGCTCCTTCCCCCGTTCAGCCCTTGAACAGCCCGAAAAAACACCCCCCCGAGTCAAGCATGCTGGTGGTGACTAGGAAAGAAATAACACATCTGAATGGGACCATAGAAACGGTGTTCAAAAAATCAATGGTTAGTTTCCCCATTCAATGTTGAGTCAACAAAATATCCATGGTTGAAACATCAATGGGGACGTACTTTAGCCAGAAATAGAATAATACATCAAGGGGTGCCATGTAAACATGAATAACACATCACAATACTTAGTATTGTGAAGTAACAATTATCAATACCGTAATGAATGATATCACTAGATGACATTATATTGTTAGTTGAAGCTTAGTTTCCCCATCAATCTCCATGGGCACAACCAAAAGGGATGATCCTCCTGGTGTGCCACAATTCTCCACGGAATTGTAGCGAAAAATATCTGACCGAAAAGGTGCCTAGCAATACCTGCTAATATTAAGCCCGGATCAGTAAGCCCCCAATTCATTAGTATGGGGGTGAAAAGAATGGCACCACCCCCCCGTCCAATTAGTAAACTAGGGGTCTATGAATTCGAAGTTGATATTCTCTGGTAGCCAAACATAGTACCGGTAACATAGTCAAAGCTTGGTGACCTCGGAATTCTTGGGATCATTTTGGAAGATACCCGCAGAGTCCATGGCTGGTCCACCAATAGTTCGATGATTTTCCCACCCCAACCTCGCATAGCCAAGACGCTCTAAGCCCTCCAGCAGCAACTGTACATCACCATCTTTGGCCTATCCCATCGAAACACATGTACCAAGTTGAAATGGGATCGATACTTCGTGGCTCATCCTTACTAAGTCGGTTCTATCCCCTGGTTTTTTCAGTGGGACAAGTGGGGTTAGTCCACTTATGACTAGGGTTACAACCTACTTGGCAAGTGGGATGAACCACTTAGTGTGGTCAAAACTTGGGCTTTGAACAGGTATTTTTTGCTTAATCATATCATATTCCTATGAATTGTTCAGAATGTTCAGAATTCCATCCAAAAAAAAAACAAACACACCTACATGGTCCTGAATTCCACCACTAAACCTATGTCTCTACGGGGCATGTAATGTTGCGACAAGGGATTACATGTGCAGTTGACAATACAGTATTTGAAGATTATGTATAGCACCCAAAAAAAAGATAGAGAAGGTCGGAAACCTGGAACATATGTTTAAATAGCATCTATATCCTGAAACACGTTTCCATCTTTTTCGGGATTGCGATATCTACAAATCTGCGTACGCATTGATTACCCACCAACGAATCTGCTGACAAGCTCCTCTTGTTAACGTGATTTCCAGTACACTAACCGCAATAAGTCAGTTTTTTAGCTGACTAGTCTATAATCCCCTTCATGCCAAAAGATTAGAGTATGAAGCTACCCATCACTATACCAAGGAAGATAAGGTCTTGAACTTCTCAAACCATGAGATTTGGGAAGCCTCCCAATCTTGAGGCATCGCCATCTCTCATTTTTTCGCCCGATTTGATGTGGATATGAGGCATCTCAATTCTCTTTAGGATCCGAAAGGGGTGAGCAGGTGAGGTGATTTTGATGGGTAACGATGGTGATTAAAGACCCCATAAGTTGGGACGTGCGGGATACCTGGGTTGGTGAATAGTAAAACTCTGGTTTTTTTTCAAACATGTCTTTGCTTCGGAACTTTTCCCATTTTCATTGGATTGGTTGAAGGGAAAATCTACAGGAAACCATGGGACTTTTCCTATGAATTATGGGGGGTCCGGTTTCAATGTTCCCTTGCCTTAAACCCATCCAATGACATGTTTGACCCCTACATCCAAAACGGTGACTCCGGGGGATGGGATTCATGAAATTTTGCATATCAATAGTTGTGTAGTTCTTATGAACCGTTATCTTCCATGCATATCCCACGAAAAATCACCATTTTGAATGGCTAAATTTCATGATATCCCAATTTTTGCTAGTATGTACATCTTGTATCCCATGAAATCCCGATCTTTGCTGGTTAAATCCATAGTTTCCCATATATTTTCGCCATGTTCAAACCGTGAATCCACCATGAATTGGGTACCCATCTCAAGTCCCCCAGCCCCCCAGGCTATGATGGTGTGCCTCCCACTCCTTCTCCAAGGATTGATGCCAAACTCGGAAGACGAAGAGATCGGTGTCACCGGCTTCTCCCGCGTCGCGCTTCAGCCTTTTTTCATAGGAAAACCCATGGGAAAACCATGGAATTTCGTCAGACCTGGAGAAAATGCATGGGAAAATCCATGGGAAATGACATTGTCATCCACAATTTCTAGATAATTTCTAATGATTTATGGTGAGTTGATAGTGATGTAACCAACACAAATCGGTATTTCCTGGGGATCATGATGTGATGGGATCATGATGGGACAGCCTCCGGTGTCACCAAACACGGCAAGCTGGGAAATCCAAATGGCGGGTTTACCCTCTGGTGAACATACAAAAAGCTATTGAAAATGGTCATTTAGTTCGTGGATTTTCCCATTCAAAATGGTGATTTTCTGTTCGCTATGTGGCTGTTTACCAGAGGGTAATGAGAAATCATCTTAAATGATGGATTTTCCAGCACGCCATGGTTGATTACCGGAGGGCAATTCCGGTAATCCCCGAAAGACATGGGGTTTGAAGGGGATATTTGATCCAATAGTAATAGGATGTATCACCAACTTGGGATGATTTATGGTATACCACCAAAAAAGATTGGACATGCTTAATTCATCAATTTTGAAAGGGGGTTGACTTTCTAAGCTCCGAAAAAGTTGGGAAAGCTTAATTCACCAAAATGTTCATAGTTTTTTTGCTCTACTCATTGCCAATCTTAGATACCCTACAAAAAAGATATGGCTTTTTAGCTGGTTAGTGGATATTCCCATTGAAATCGCAAGAGATTCAAGGAGTAAACTAGCCATTCAAGGTTGGGATGGTGATTGCAATAATTCCTGGAAGTTGAGCATGTTTCCAAGTAACAAGTTGTACATCAATGGATTGGTTGAAGGGAAAATCTACAGGAAACCATGGGGTTTCCTATAAATTGTCCCTTAAACCAATCTAATGATGCACAGCTTCGTACTTGGGGCTGCAGTTGGGTTTATGCATGGACATAACGGTGGTCCTAACCTCCACAAGTTGGTACATGATCCCTATAACTATGGTTATATAACCCACGGATTAGTGGAACTGCACCCCGAAGTACCCACATGGCGGCCAGAATTTCGGTACCTCTCTTCACCTCTGGCTTTCCTTCCAAATATTGAAAAATGACCAATCACTTGAATGATAAAACTTGGTGGGTTCCCTTCCTTTTCCCAGAAAGCTTTACGTTGCCTTTGGGGAAGAATTCACGGGATTTCTGCAAATGGCGGCTCACACCGATTTGGATCTTGAGAAAAATGTAGGTGTTGGCTTTGATGGAAACATATCATCATTTGTCCCGTGAATATCGCATGATATCCCCACGATATTCCATTTCATGTCTTCACAACTGATCCAGGTCATGATGTACCCTCCAGTGATCAAACGTGGCAATGCGTGGCAATGGAAAATCCCGAATATTCATGGAATTTCATGGAGGTCTTCACGGGAAATCATCGAACTAAATGTTGGATTTTCCAGCGCTACGTTTGATTCTTGGAGGGTACCAAATGAAAATCTTGAGGAGCTAGCTAAACCTAACAGCAAACCCTCTGGTTTGACCCGAAGAAACCGATCCACCACATCAAAAGTGCAGAGTTTCTTAGGGCTGTGCTCCCATTGGACCCGGTGGATACCGCCGTGATTCCGCAAAGTGGTGCCGCAGACATACGGCGAGGTTTACTTCACTAGGCTAAATGTTGGGGCAAATGGGTGGCTGTATCGATGATCTTGGATGATCTTGGATGATGTTTGATGGTGCTGGATGATGTTGGATGATGTTGGATGGGTGAAAATTAACCATCAAACATGACTACAAGTTGAGGCCCCCCAATTACAAGCTGGTTTAGTTTCACCCCATTAACTATAGTTGTATATCCCATGAACGTCCATGAACCCTGGTTGACCAAGTGACCTGTGCGTCAACTTAGCTATCCTCGTTTGGGGGCCTCACCAACCCGCTAGCACCTCTAAAAATCCTCCCCGTTCCGGCTCGTAGCCTGTGACAGCCCAACACATCTCGAGGTTTTTCGTGGTGCGCTACATGCAGCGCATCCACTTCGGCGTCTGACAACGACGCACCGTCCGGCCAGGCGGCACTTTCCAGGGAGACCATGGCGATTTCCGACCGGGGCCAGAAACTGGGTTGGATGGTGGCGAAGCCAAAGAATCAACGAACTGGAGCACTAACAGGTTGATGATTCGTTGATGATGTTGATTACCAGTTAAAAACAGTTTAAAGAGATGGTTTTCATTACCCAAAGAACTTCAGGATCTGGCGAATCGGTGTGTGTTTCCGCGTTAAGAAATCCTGTCCCAAACATGGCAAGACCTGTCGTTGCGTCTCGCTGTTTGGTGTACCACCAAATTGCATATGGAGCCCAAAGGCACCAGATGTTGCGGCCCAAAGGAACATGGCAAGACCTCAATGGAACTGTTTGCTGGAGGTCAGTGTTCAATATTGTTTGTGTTTGTGAGTTTCCTTTTTTTACATTCTGTAAAAATGTCATCACGTTTCAACCAAAGTTGTACTTTGGCAAATCCAACACCAAGCACATCTCACTTCACCAGTCTTCTCAGGTGTTGGTAAAAAGACTGGGATTTGGTATTGGATCTCATTTTACCACAACAGATTTTGCACATGATCAAATACCTGTGTACAACGCAAACCAACCTTCTGATCGCGCGCAGCTGCGGATTCGCTCTGCCAGGAGGATCAATGATGTGGGGGTCCATGGTTTGAGCTAAGAGTATTTGGTGATCTCTACAATTAGCCACGAAAAAAATGGGATAATGGAAATTGAACCATCGAAAATTAGGTTTAATGGGATATCAATTAGGGTTTATGGAGGTTTAATGGAATCTATCACCAACTATATCCAGTTTTGGGTCTGAAAATGATGATTGTGTACCCCCAAATGGCCATCAAATCATCGGGAAATTGTCGTTAACCAGTGGATTTAGTTGTAGCGTATTTTCAGACAGACCCATTTGAGCCATTCAAAATACCACGGTTTCCCATCTCGTGGTGCTAGTTGGTTGAAAGGTTTCCCCCATATAGATCATCGTAATCCCCAATAACCAGGTAGTATAACTCCAAGAGTACCCTCTGGTAAACTAACATAACTATGGAAAATCACCATTTTTAATGGGAAAATCCACTCTAAATGAATGGCCATTTTCTATGTCGCTATGTTAGTTTACTGGAGGGTATTTCTAATGGCTCATTTGAATATAGCTCTGGAGCATCCGCCAAGTCCCTCCAAGATGTTTGATTTAACGGGGAGAACAGTACGTAGAACCCATCTAATCCCGAAAAGGCTAATATGATCGAGTTGTCTATGGCATCCAGAAATTGAAAGCAATAATTTCAGAAAGCCTCTTCTCAAAATAGCGTGAGATATGGTGAGGTCTGTTTGGTTCTTCTGTTAGGTCTGAAATGGTATTGTGACCTCATGGAGACGTCTGGATGAAGATTGGGTAGCCAAAAACTGACATGTTTCACCCTGGCTCCATCCCCCTGATCCTTTGTTGACACCCAAATGATGCACAAGGGTCAATCCATCGGGTGTTCTTCCTCCTAGTTAGTGACAGTCGCAACTCAGGCTGCAAGTCACAATCTGATACAACAGGACATGACACATTTCCCATCATTCCCCTGAGAAAACAGGCAAGAAAATGGATCTATCAAACCCAAGTGTACCTAGTTGACTGTGTCTGAAACTTCGAGATCTCAAAAACATCAACCATCTTGCATAGATTTTTTGGAGTTCTCACTGAAGGTTAGAGGGGAAGCCATTGATTCATCATAGTTGTCGCTGCAACCTGTTCCTTTACGGCCATTTTCAGACAAAATATGCTCCGTCGTGTGGGATCCGCTGCCCAAAATAGAGTTGAAAATCAAAAAAATGCTTTCGAATAATTTGGCATAGCTATGGAAAATGGCCCATAGATGATTAAGATCATGATTTACCTATGAAAATGGGGATTTTCCAGTTCGCTACTTTGAATCAACAGGTGAAACTACCAGAGTTGGCTCAGGGAATGCCCTGATGTTCCTTCCCGGACGGCATCTTGGCATCCACACCAAGAGTGCTCGACGCTCCGTGTCCAACGTTTTCTCCTGGGGGGAATCAGCTCCATGGCTGGAAAATCCACTGTCCATAGCGAGGGGGATTTCCCGGCCACGTTTGATTGGCAAAGGGTAGTGGATTTGGGGGCAACTTTCAGACAAAGCCATCTGGTGAATCCAAGATGGCTGAAAAAAATTCCAAGTTCTTTGATCCAAGAATTGCACCGAAAGATGCTGCCTGCCATGTTTGAGAACACCAAGGGTATCCAATGTGAACATTAAAAAAAACACACACGCAGAGCAGCAAATCCTCAAACACAAAAAAAGGGTGAGGCCCCCGTTGAGGCTAAGCTGACCCACAGGTCACTTGGTGAACTGTTGAGTTTGTGGGGGATAAAACTGCAGGTAATGGGGTGAAACTAAACCAACAAACATAACTGGGGGAGCCGCATCTTGTGTATCTCGAATTTATGCATGCATGATGTTCCCAAGCGTTCTTAGCTGAATCAGTAATGACCCAGAGAAAAAATGTTCAACCCATTTATGCCTTTCTCTGCAGTGGATAGAATCCAACGCTTCTATAATGCGTGCCGCAAAATCGGCAAAGCTTCTCCCTACTTCAGCAAGATGAAGTTTATCAGTTATATATAAGGGAGAAAAACCCATTTACTGGCTATTTTCCGATAAATCCTAGTTTTTCTGTGAACCATCCCTGTAATTTCCGCCAAATATTCCACTGGGCCAGATTCTTTATCAACGAATGTAAAAATTCATGCGCTTTTTACATGAACATATATATACATATACATATATACAGTAAAAAACACTATAATTGGAAATTGCCTCCACACCCTAACAGCGGGCAATGTTGTGATTGATTATGAATTCCTTGGAGATTCTAGTTCTGGTGGTTGGCAACCTGGGTGAAGGCTCTGTGTAAAGTATACACAAAGAAAAACCCATTGTATCCCACTTGTATCGGATTTTGCCTGGAAATTGAAGGTAAACCCCCACTCCCTCCACTGGTTTATCCTCATGTTCCCCATTCATACCCCACTAAAACCCAATGTTTTATGGTGTCATACAGGGATTACCATATTAATACATTATTATATAGTTGGTTGGACATATGTACCATGACATCTCAACACTGATGATGACAACGCACGGATGGTTGTCTTACTCCAAAGCCTTCTCCAACTCCAAATCGGCATTCAATCGCTTCAGTTCGGCATCAGCCTGAAAAGCGAGCGGCCTGCATGGAAGATTTAATGAAATTGATGGGAAGATATATAGTGGTGTATGAAGAATATCAACCATGCTATGGGAAGATGTAATGGGAAAATATTGGAATATGAAAGGAATATCAATGGAATATTGATGGACCCATGGAATTAAATTGATATAAATTGCAATTCACCAACGCATATTCAGCATCAAAATGGTAAATTCCCGGAAGTAAAATGCTGGTTTTAATATATTCAATCAGAAAATCATCTATAGAACCCTATGAATGAGGGATGTCCCATTGTCCAACCTCATTTTCCATATTGTTTGACTGTGTTATGTATCATTCATTTCGAGACAAACCCGTGTTCTCTGGCTCGTATGACCTTCACTTGAAAGCCGTCAACTCATAAGTGCCTGGAATGTTCAGACTTGCAGCAATGGGCCACAAACTTCCCAAATATGGAGCGATTCAATCGATACAACCTGCCTCTTTCTGAGCAGAACGCATCTTGCCCTCGAGTTTGCTGTTCTCCGCCTAGCAATGAACGATAAGCCGGCCAGGAGTGGCAAACAGCCAAGAAGTTTCCTCCCGAGCCTTCAGGACTTTGACCTCCTGCAGTGCTGTCAGGTTCTTGTTCTTGAATTCAGCCTGTACCTGCGCAAAACATGTCATCTGAAATAAAACTGACGGATGTGGCATGTCACCTGTTCATTTTATTCTCAAAGCAAGCGTCAGAACAAGAAGCCTTCTGCAAGTCTTTGTTTCTCCAGGTTAGCCTTTGCTACCTGCAAGTGAACAGCTGGCACAAAGTAGTAATAGTACAGTAGCTCAAACCAATTCACATCAATTCACGCATCAAACATGTTCTCGTTGGATCTCACTGGTTCTTGACACCCCCCCAGCCTTCTCCGACTCAAGTTCAGCGCTCAATCGTTTGACTTTGTCATCAGCCTGAACCAAATGGGAAGGGAACCTTCTGCAGTGGTTTGTAAAGAGATTGCCGGGACGTAGGGCCAGTCAGTACGTCGCGCCTCTTTCTGGGCAGACCGCATCTTGCCCTCGAGTTTGCTTTTCTCCGCCTTGCAACGAAATGCAGGCCGATCAATACGCACCAAGCTGCAGTCCGTGACAGACTGACCAGCTACTTTCCGTGCCTTCAGAAGCTTTACCTGCTCCTGTGATGTCAGGTTCTTGTTCTTTAATTCATCCTGTACCTGTGCAACAGATGCGATCTCAACCGGGACGTGCTGACAGGGTATGCATGCCACGTTCTTAAGAAATGGCCAAACAATGATCTTCCAACAAGAAGCCTTCTGCAAGTCTTCTTCAAGCTGTTTTTCCAGGGTAGCCTTTGCTACCTGCAAGTGAAGAGAAGGCACCAAGTAAAGTCCACCACGACCAACTAATGAATGGCTGATACCTAGCCTTCTCCGACTCAAGTTCAGCGTTCAATTGCTTGACTTTGTCATCAGCCTGATGAAAGCACACTCTGCAGTAGTTTGCCTTTCACTTGAACTTCTTACTAGAACGCAAGAAAAAAGAGAGAACAAAGAAAGCGCTTTGTTTTGCACTGTCCTTTGCTATGTGCACAATTTCACCAGAATTGAAGCCAGTCAATACATCCTGCCTCTTTCTGGGCAGCATGCATCGCACTCTCCAGGCTGCTTTTCTCCGCCTCACATCTCTACCCGAGCCATAGAAAAGTGCAAGCTTCAAAGCATGCTAATCATGACCGATTCATTGGTTTTTCATGGTCTTTCGCCACGTGCCTTCAGAACTTTTACCTCCTCCAGAGTCGTCAGNGTGCAAGCTTCAAAGCATGCTAATCATGACCGATTCATTGGTTTTTCATGGTCTTTCGCCACGTGCCTTCAGAACTTTTACCTCCTCCAGAGTCGTCAGATTCTTGTTCTTCAATTCAGCTTGTACCTGTCTGCGCAACGATCTCAACCGAGATGTGCTTCCAGAATATGCACGCCACGCTTTTGAGAAATGGCCAAACAATGATGTTTCAACGTGACGCCTTCTGCAAGTCTTCTCCAAGCTGTTTCTCCAGGTTAGCCTTTGCTACCTGCAAGTGAACAGCTGGCACAAATCATAGCTCAAGATCATTCATCCAACACACTTTGATTCGGGTGTGTCTGAAAATAGGGTATATTCTCAATTATAGCCATTTAATAGGGATCATGATCAGCAAAACCATAGGTTGAGGGGTACACTATTTTCAGACAACCCCATTCATTCTTGACAAGCCCAGCCTTCACCGACTCAAGTTCAGAATTCAAGCGTTTGACTTTTCCATCAGCCTCAAGGAAAAAAAGTGCCAATCAACACATCCGGCAAAATTCTTCATGGCTTCCTAAATCGGAAATGATATGAAATGATCATGTCCAATTTTTAGGGATGTCCTCCGGCAAAAATAAGTAAATAAACATGGGAAAATCCACCCTTCAAGTAGATAATGTCCAAGAAAAAACACATTTTTTTCCGTGTGTTTTTGGTATGTTTTACTTTCGGGCCTCCTCCTTGGCAGAACGCATCTGGCCCTCCAATGTGCCTTTCTCCGCCTCCGAGGCCGAGGAGGAGGGAGTATCATCCCACAGTAACTGTGGATAGTTGCGAAATCTTGCACCAGGTGGTAGATAGTTTATCCCGTTATAATCCCATGATTCATGATTTACAGTGTTTCAGAGGAATCTCAAGAATAGTTGCAAACTGGTGCAAGATTTCTGAACCATCCCAACATATCCCTCTTAAATAGGCTTGACCTTTCAAAAAACGGTCGAAACCGGCTGAGATAACCCGATAACCCTCCAAAAAAACGGGATGGTTGACATTTTTGTCCAGGCAGTTTCTATGAAGCCATTGCCTGCATCCAACATCAGATCAATCCAGAAACTCTTCACCTGATGGGCATCCAAATCTCGTTGCTTAGAGCCTCATGTGCCTTCTTCTTTATTTGTCATGGCCATAAAAGTGGTGGGAAAAACCTCATTCTTGTAGCACTTCCCATTGTTGTTGGAACACTTTCAGACACAGTAGCTGATGGTTCAGAAACGGCATTCACCTTGAAGTTTACCCGGCTTCTTTGTTGGTTGAACGCCCCAATGTTGTTTTAACCTTCCCGATTCACCTGGGTGTACCCAGCCACATCATCCTTTTTAATGATCAGGCATTTCAAACAGTAATTGCTCAGAACGCTCAGGCCCAACTTCTACTATCCAACTATCATCAACAAGCATCAAAAAAATATCGGATTCAAGCCATTTGGTCCAAATTTGGGAACTCCAGCATATTGACAAAGCAAGATCCATGACAGCTCAACTACAGACTCTTCAGCTGATCTTGGACTGCCGAGCTGTCACCGCCACGACCCCCAGGTGACGACAGAGCCATCGTCCAAGATGGCAGCAAATGCATAGTGTGTGGCCTGAACCTGCTGCACACTCTTCAGCTGATCTTGGACCGCAGGGCTGGGGCCACAACGTGGGTCGCCCCAGGTGACAACAGAGCCATCTTCCAAGATGGCAGCAAACGCAACACTTGTGGCCTAAACCTGCTGCACACTCTTCAGCTGATCTTGGACTGCCGAGCTGTCACCGCCACGACCTGGATTGCCCCAGGTGACGACAGAGCCATCGTCCAAGATGGCAGCAAATGCATAGTGTGTGGCCTGAACCTGCTGCACACCCTTCAGCTGATCTTGGACCGTAGAGCTGTCACCGCCACAACCTGGATAGCCCCAGGTGACAACAGAGCCATCTTCCAAGATGGCAGCAAATGCTGCACTTGTGGCCTGAACCTGCTGCACACTCTTCAGCTGATCTTGGACCGCAGAGCTGTCACCGCCACAACGTGGAAAGCTCGGATCGTCCCATGTCAGGACTCTGTCACCTCCGCAGCACCACAACGCAAAAGCATATTCAGTTGCTGCTAGCTTTGCTTCTCCCACAACGGCTGTGAGCTGGTCTCCATCTTGAAGCCCTGCAGCCTCAAGAAATTCTGATGGATTCAGCTTGCGCCCNTGTGAGCTGGTCTCCATCTTGAAGCCCTGCAGCCTCAAGAAATTCTGATGGATTCAGCTTGCGCCCATCTGAGGTGATAAGCCTTAGAAAGGGTTTTCCAAAAGCTTCCTGCACCATCGTCTTCAAGTCTCCTACTGTGGAGCCCTGTGGAATTCAAAAGCTCGCACTGCGACCACTGGTCAGAGACACTTGGAGCATCTGTTTGACACCGGAAACATCTAAAGGCTGGAGCATCTTTTCAAGAAAACCGTGTTCAATGCTACTAGTACAATCTTGGGCCGAACTTGAGTCAAAATGGCTACGGATCCTCGTTTTTCCTTGTTGAAATTGAAATACAATTTTACAAGTAAAATTCCCCTGTTTCTTGTACCCCTGAAGTGCCAAGGATGATCATCATTGTCCTATTTAACACATACCCTATTACATCTACTATCTGAGGAATAAAAGAAACATTAACAATGATTTTGCGGATGTATACCCCATGTTCGGAAGAAAAAAGACATGACTCCTTTCGCCATGTAAGTAAAAAGTTAAACCCCCCCAATCATCACAAAGTACAAGATCCATCTAGCTTAAAGCCCCCCTGTCATGTCATGATAACAGATTGCAGCATATTATTTATAATTTGCTTGGGAAAATCCACTCGTAGCTCCTTGGTTCCCCCTTCTTTCTTGGGGATATGAATACCCAACCGCTCCCTCCTGCTCCCTCCGAACTCCCGGATAGTTATGACAGATTGATTACACCCTTGTACTTTGAATAGTTATGAAAAATCACCATTTTCATAGGTACTGTAAATCATCAATCAATAGGTTATTTTCCATTGCTAACTATTTGGTAAATCACCAGTTTTGGTAAATCATCGAAGTAAATGGACCATGGCTTCTGCCCACCTCCCAACCCGAACCCATTGCCTTCACCTCTCGGCACTCTTCTTGGAGCTCTTCGATGACCTGCTCGACATCACGGGAAGGCCAGTGGGAGGAAAAGGTTGGGACTTTCATTGGTAAAAACAGCGGGTTTTTAGCGGAAAATCTGGGAGTTTCCCTGGATTTTAAGCGGTAAAACTAGGGATCAAACTAGCAAAAAAAAACGGATTCGAGCAACAACAATTGGGAATGGTGGCTGATGACTATCTGATACAGCGGTAACGCAGGAAACACCTCGTGCCTTCACGTCTTCATCGATCCTTTTCTCAAGGGTTTTCTTCTCCACCTTTCCAGCTTATCAGCTGAAGCAGCAAACACTTCGTACTTCTTCAGCTGAAGTCAACGCTAGGCAGTGCCGAGAATACCAATTAAGGTGATTATGAAAGGAGTTATCCTACATAGATATGGTTTATAGAGGATTCTGAACTGACCACTGGGAACTCCAAAAACAACAGCCAGAACCTAATGGGTTTGTACCAATCAAAAAGGCGATGGCACATGCTTGTGTTCCAGGGCTTATATCCCAACTTCTGGGGGGAAAAAATCCAAGGGTTACACCGTTGTACCCATAACATCATCCCAACTGCACCCCCAAGTATGGTTAATAACCCTGGTTTTGGCTAAAATATGCTCAAATCATCCAAAATGCCACTGTTTTGTTGGTAGAATCCATTCTTGTTGGCACTTGTCCCCTTTGAATCATGGCAAAAATCGGCCTCCAAGTGCTTCAAGTTCTCGTCAGCCTGAGTGCGGTCAATGTGGATTTAATTTTCCAGCAAAAGCGGGGATTTGATCAATCAGAGTGGTGATATTTAACTCATCAAAATTGCGCTGTTCCCAACAGAAAAGAGGTGGATTGAACTGAGTCGACCAATCAAAACATGAAATATGCTTCATCCATCTTCACCCTACGTCGGAGGAGGCATTGCAAATTCAAAATGCAAAATGCAATTAGCAGGAGTTGCAAGGGTCGTTGGTAACTTCCAAACAGGCATTCTAAGTTTCAGTCCGTCACTTTGCACATCAAGTCGCGCCAAACAGCACGCCGTAGCGCCTCGCGGCGCAGCAAAGACATCTGCTCCAGCAATTGGCTCTTCTCTCCCTGGCGAAATCGGCTCTTCAAATCACAGAAATGTCAAGAAAACTGGAGGATCATCCAACGAATCGCAACTGGTGAATAACTTGGTAGTAGTGAGTCAATAATTAATAATACATTTAAAAAATCATAGCAATAATAACAATAAAAATAACAATAACAATAATATACATATCCCTGTGTGCTTGTATAAATGGCCAGGGCTTTACCCAGAGTTCTCTTGTTGAAATCCCCATTGCTAGTAGAAACACTTTCAAATAATTGAAGGTTCAGAAACGGCATTCACCTTGCCGTTTACCCACCTTTCTTGCTGCTTCCTCTCCTTTTTCATGATCAGGCATTTCAAGAACGATTGCTCAGAACGAAGGGGGCTAAAGTTCTATTCTCCTACTATCATCAACAAATCAACAATCATCATACATCATTTAAATTCATTTGATGGCTCAAGGCCTCTAGGCTGCATTTGAGACTCCAGCATATTCACAAGCCAAATTCCTGACACCTTGACTAAAGACGCTTCAGCTGATCTTGGACTGCAGAGCTGTCACCACCACGACCTGGAGCGCCCCAGGCGACAACAGAGCCATCTTGCAAGATAGCAGCAAATGCTTGACTGGTGGCCTGAACCTGCTGCACACTCTTCAGCTGATCTTGGACTGCAGAGCTGTCACCGCCACAATCTTGTTCCCCCCAGTTGACAACAGAGCCATTGTCCAAGATGGCAGCAAATGCTTCATTGGTGGCCTGAACCTGCCACACACTCTTCAGCTGATCTTGGACTGCAGAGCTGTCACCGCCACAACCTGGATTGCCCCAGGTGACCACAGAGCCATCTTCCAAGATGGCAGCAAATGCTTGACTTGTGGCCTGAACCTCCTGCACACTCTTCAGCTGATCTTGGACCGCAGAGCTGTCACCGCCCCAATCTGGATGGCCCCAGGTGACAACAGAGCCATCTTCCAAGATGGCAGCAAATGCAAACCATGCAGCCTGAACCTGCCGCACACTCTTCAGCTGATCTTGCACTGCAGAGCTGTCACTGCCCCAACCTGGATGGCCCCAGGTGACAACAGAGCCATCTTCCAAGATGGCAGCAAATGCTTTACTTGTGGCCTGAACCTCCCGCACACTCGTCAGCTGTCCGTGCACTGCAGAGCTGTCACCGCCACCATCTGGATCGCCCCAAGTGACAACAGAGCCATCTTCCAAGATGGCAGCAAATGCTTCAGTGGTGGCCTGAACCTGCCACACACTCTTCAGCTGATCTTGGACATGTGGACGGCCCCAGGTGACGACAGAGCTATCTGCCAAGATGGCAGCAAATGCATAGTGTGTGGCCTGAACGTGCAATACACTCTTCAGCTGATCTTGGACTGCAGAGCTGTCACCGCCACAACCTGGGTAGCCCCAGGTGACAACAGAGCCATCTTCCAAGATGGCAGCAAATGCTTGCCTTGTGGCCTGAACCTCCTGCACACGCTTCAGCTGCTCTTGGACCGCAGAGCTGTCACCGCCACAACCTGGATTGCCCCAGGTGACGACAGAGCCATCTTCCAAGATGGCAGCAAATGCTTGACTGGTGGCCTGAACCTGCTGCACACTCTTCAGCTGCTCTTGGACCGCAGAGCTGTCACCGCCACAAATTGGATGGCCCCATGTCAGGACTCTGTCACCCCCGCAGCACCACAATGCAAAAGCATATTGAGTTGCTGCTAGCTTTGCTTCTCCCACAACGGCTGTGAGCTGGTCTCCATCTTGAAGCCCTGCAGCCTCAAGAAATTCTGATGGATTCAGCTTGCGCCCNTGTGAGCTGGTCTCCATCTTGAAGCCCTGCAGCCTCAAGAAATTCTGATGGATTCAGCTTGCGCCCATCTGAGGTGATAAGCCTTAGAAAGGGTTTTCCGAAAGCTTCCTGCACCATCGTCTTCAAGTCTCCTACTGTGGAGTCCTGCGGAATTGAAAAGCTCGCACTGCGACCACTGGTCAGAGACACGGTCACTTGGAGCATCTGTTCGACAGCGGAAACATCCAAAGGCTGGAGCATCTTTTCAAAAAATCCGTGTTCAATGCTACAATCTTGAGCCGAACTTGAGTCAAAATGGCTACGGATCCTCCTTTTTGCTCTTTGAAATGCACTTTTTTACGAGTAAAGTCCCAATGTTTCCTGGAAACCCCTGAATTGCCAAGGATGATCATCAGTATCCATGTAACAGATATCCTATTTTCTGAGGAAAAAAGAAACATTCACCAATATTAACCATGATTTTGCGGATGTATACCGTTTCGAACTCAACGACAGCTCGCCCCCACCTTCACCTCTCGGCAGTCCTCTCGGAGCTCTGCGATGACCTGCTCGACATCACGGGGAGGTCGGGGGGGAGAAAAGTTGGGCCTTTCACTTGTGGAAACTGTGGCTTTTGGCGGAAAATCTGGGAGTTTCCCGGGATTTTAAGCAGCAAAACTAGAGATCAACCTAGCTAAAAAAACAGGATTCGAGCAACAACAATTGGGAATGATGGCTGATGACTATCTGATACAGTGGTGACGCAGGAAACACGCTGCCCACTTTCGTGAAAGCCACCGTCCCCTTTCAGTCGATTCCGTGCCTTCAAGTCTTCTTCGATCCTTTTCTCAAGGGTTTTCTTCTCCACCTTTCCAGTTTGTCAGCTGAAGCAGCAAACACTTCGTACTTCTTCAGCTGAAGTCAAGGCTAAGCAGTGCCCAGAATGGCAATGCAGGTGATTATTAAAGGAGTTATCCAGCATTAATATGGTTTATGGTGGCTTCTGGACTGACCACTGGGAACTCCAAAAACAACAGCCAGAACCTAAGGGGATTATACCCATCAAAAAGGCTATGGCACATGCTTGTGGGTGCAGTTCCAGGGCTTATATCCCAACTTCTGGGGGGAAAAATCCAAGGGTTACACCGTTATACCCATAACATCACCCCAACTGCACCCCCAAGTATGGTTCACCACCCTGGTTATGGCTAAAATCATCCAAAAAGGCCACTGTTTTGTTGGTAGAATCATCCATCATCCATTCTTGTTGGCACTTGTCCCCTTTGAATCATGGCGAAATCGGCCTCCAAGTGCTTCAAGTTCTCGTCAGCCTGAGTGCGGTCAGATTTAACTTTCCCAGCAAAAGCGGGGATTTGATCAATCAGAATGGTGATTTTTACAGTAACTCATCAAAATTGCGATGTTCCCAACAAAAAAGAGGTGGATTTAACTGAGTCAGCCAATCAAAACACGAACTATGTGATATTTCATTCTTTCATGATATTTCCATTACACACAAAGTGGCGCTCAACAGCACGCCGTAGCGCCTCGCGGCGCAGCAAAGACATCTGCTCCAGCAATTGGCTCTTCTCTCCCTGGCGAAATCGGCTCTTCAGATCGCAGAAATGTCAAGAAAACTTGGAGGATCATCCCACGAATCGTAACTGGTGAATAACTTGGTAGTAGTGAGTCAATAATAATACCTTTAAAACAACATAGCAATAGTAACAATAAAAATAACAATAATATAATAATCATAATAACAATAATCATAATAATAGTAATAATAATAACAATAATAATATACATATACCTGTGTGCGTGTATAAATGGCTCAGGGCTTTACCCAGAGTTCTCTTGTTGAAATCCCCATTGCTAGTAGAAACACTTTCAAATAATTGAAGGTTCAGAAACGGCATTCACCTTGCCGTTTAGCCACCTTTCTTGCTGCTTCCTCTCCTTTTTCATGGTCAGGCATTTCAAGAACGATTGCTGAGAACGGAGGGGGCTAAAGTTCTACTATCCAACTATCTATCATCAACAAATCAACAATCATCAAATATCATTGAATGGCTCAATGCCTCGAGGCTGCAATTGAGGCTCAAGCATATTCACAAAGCCAAATTCCTGACACCTTGAACTAAAGACTCTTCAGCTGATCTTGAACTGCAGAGCTGTCACCACCACCATCTGGATCGCCCCAGGTGACAACAGAGCCATCTTCCAAGATGGCAGCAAATGCTGCACTTGTGGCCTGAACCCGCTGCACACCCTTCAGCTGATCTTGAACTGCAGAGCAGTCACCGCCACGACCTGGATTGCCCCAGGTGACCACAGAGCCATCGTCCAAGATGGCAGCAAATGCTTGACTTGTGGCCTGAACCTCCTGCACACTCTTCAGCTGATCTTGGACCGCAGAGCTGTCACCGCCACGAACTGGATTGCCCCAGGTGACGACAGAGCCATCTTCCAAGATGGCAGCAAATGCTGCACTTGTGGCCTGAACCTGCTGCACACTCTTCAGCTGATCTTGGACTGCAGAGCTGTCACCGCCATAATGTGGATGGCCCCAGGTGACCACACAGCCATCTTCTAAGATGGCAGCAAATGCTTCACTTGTGGCCTGAACCTGCCGCACACTCTTCAGCCGATCTTGGACTGCAGAGCTGTCGCCGCCACTATCTGGATCGCCCCAGGTGACAACAGAGCCATCTTCCAAGATGGCAGCAAATGCTTCACTTGCCCCAGGTGACAACAGAGCCATCTTCCAAGATGGCAGCAAATGCATGCCATGTGGCCTGAACCTGCTGCACACTCTTCAGCTGATCTTGGACCGCAGAGCTGTCACCGCCACGACCTGGATAGCCCCAGGTGACAACAGAGCCATCTTCCAAGATGGCAGCAAATGCATGCCATGTGGCCTGAACCTGCTGCACACTCTTCAGCTGATCTTGGACCACAGAGCTGTCACCGCCATAAATTGGATGGCCCCATGTCAGGACTCTGTCACCCCCGCAGCACCACAACGCAAAAGCATGTTGAGTTGCTGCCACCTTTGCTTCTCCCACAACGGCTGTGAGCTGGTCTCCATCTTGAAGCCCTGCAGCCTCAAGAAATTCTGATGGATTCAGCTTCCGCCCATCTGAGGTGATAAGCCTTAGAAAGGGCTTTCCCAACGACTCCTGGACCATCATCTTCAAGTCTCCTACTGTGGAGCCCTGCGGAATTGAAAGGCTTGCACTGCGACCACTGGTCAGAGACACGGTCACTTGGAGCATCTGTTCGACACCGGAAACAGCCAAAGCCTAGAGCATCTTCTCAAAAAATCCGTTTTCAATGCTACAATCTTGAGCCAAACTTGAGTCAAAGGATCCTCCTTTAACTTTTCGCGAGTATAATCCCACTGTTTCTTGCACCTCCCAATTGCCAAGGATGATCATCATTGTCCGATTTGACAAAAAGAAACATTCACCAATATTAACCATGATTTTGCGGATGTATACCCCATCTTTGGACTCTTCAACCCTCAGCTTTCCGTTTCGAACTCAACGACAGCTCGACGCTGCCTTCACCGTTCGGTTTTCCTCTTGAAGCTGTTCAATGACCTGCTCGACATCACGGGGAGGTCAGTGGGAAGAAAAGTTGGGACTTTCACCGGTGAAAACGGTTTCTACCGGAAAATCTGGGAGTTTCCCTTGACAAAAAAAGACAGCAAAACTAGGGATCAACCGAGCGAAACTTGGGATCAAGCGAGAAAAAATACGGATTCGAGCAACAAAAATTGGGAATGAGAGCTGCAAAGATGGCTGATGACTATCTGATACCGTGCAGATGGTCAGAGCTTTGGTGAATCTGTCGTCGGGGTCCCAAAAAAACAAAAATCTCAGGAATCAACCGCTGGAAATTTTCGACACCATTCATGGTAGAGGCAGATGGTTGGCTACTCGGCTTTGTAGCCCAAATGTCTTGTAGATCCTACTTGGAGGAGCATCCCACGGTCCTCGTGTTACTGGTTAGTAACCATAGTTAGTTCACCCATTTATAGATGGGATAGTCCATGAAATGGGGACTTACGAAATGTTGATCCTCTAACTGGGATAGCAACTCAAAAAGTTGGAAGCCCCACAAGTTTGGCGCCGTAGTTAGTACGCCTCTTATAAAGTAACCCCCAAAAAGAGGTAGAACTTCGGAAGAATCTCATTCTATCAAATAGGGGCAAATCACAATTGTCCATCTTTTTGGAGGATTAAACACAAGGTGCACTTTTTGACGTTTGCGTCGAAATTTCTCTCAGAAGTTGTGGCTGCAACAAAAAAGAATTCATCGAATCATTGAAGATGTTCATCCCATCTTTTATCCCATGTTTTGCCATGAAAATCCCATGATGTTCGAATTTCCCCATGAAATCCTCCATAGAAATTGCCCATGATTCACGAAGACATCTGCGCCTCATCCTGATCCCGATCCAACTTCATTTCCAACTCGCACAGTGAAGCCTGGCCAGCGCAACGCCGAGCTTCCAGCGGTGCACCAAGGTGCCAAAAATGGCAATGGCACGGAGGTTGCCAGGGCTACTCTAAGAGGACCCAGTTACAGTATGTTTATTGGAGAATGTTCCATCACGTCCTTCCAACTTAAGATATGAGTTGCAAGTGAACTTATCGTTCTCGTTGGGGGGCAAAAACATGTAATCACAAAGCTGTAGTCGTTATCAACAAAACGAAAGGATTACCAACATGTCCGTCCTCCAAAACATCGGCATCAATATGGGTAATGCAGCAGAGGATAGTGGGATTCAAGGTAAATGGAAGTTCACTGCTTAGCTGCTACCATCGAGATACCAGCAGACTAGCTCCACTTGCTGATCCAGTCTCCAACTAAAGACCGAACCAACATCAGCTTGGGTTGACAAAAAAGGCCAGATGAAGCCACAGCTGGGTCTCGAATGGAGATATGTATGTTTATATGTATATATATATATATGTATCGTATATCCCTTGTAAGAGATTTTTGCTTCCCAATTCTTATTTGGGAATTCCATGGAATTCCTGTATCACGCAATATCCGTTAACTCCCTCGACCGAAAACCCAGTGGGGTCATGACCCTGTCGCCACCAATTTATGGTAGATTCTTAGATATATGAAACTTCGGCTTTCAACCCCTATAAACCAACAAAAACAATATGGTGATAACTATACAGCATTTATTGTAGTAAATGTGCATATATATATACATATATATATACATAATTGATACATTATATATATAATTGATACATTATATATATATATACATATAATTGATACATTATATATATATTTATTTAGATGTACATCATCTAAAAGTAGATAGAATATGGAATGTTCGATCACCATGTTACTGAGGTTTTGTTGATTCCATATTCTATCTACTCCAGGATGACTACATGTGGTCAATGGGGTTCATCACAAAACCAACAAAACATAACGAGAAGGGGCACCACGGAATTTAACCTCTGATAACCTGTTATATACATAGCTATCGAACATGGCCCATTGAGTTTTGTGATCTTCCATATGTCAAATCACCGGGTAACCATGAAATAGAATTTTCACCATAATCTACACCACTTCTAGATCATTTTTCCTGGGGAAAACCGTGGGTTTTTCCACATCTTTTCGACACCGGCCGTCGGTGCCACACCTCCAGTCGTCGCTTCTCCTCCGTCGCATCCTCCAGCAAAGCGCTCTTGTCCTGTTCAACTCGCAGAGGACTTACCGGAGGGTACCCTCTGGTCAACGTTTACATAACATATGGAAAATCACCATGTTTTAATGGGAAAATCCACGAACTAAATAGCCATTTTCAATAGCGATGTTAGTTTACCAGAGGGTAACTATAATGTGTGTTTTCCTTGAAATTCACCAACAGAATGGTTCAAGGGAGCAAATATGGTGTTGTTCTTCCAAGACTTGTATGGCAAACCCAGTGATAAACCATCCCTTTAATGAACCATGCTGGTTTCAGGATAAACCATCCGATGTATGTATACAAAAATTGTGGAGATGTACCTTCACGTAATCAAACATGGCTTGCTGGAAAATCCCCCATAGTTCCGGTGATTTTAAAAGAGCGTTTGAAACATGGCTAGGCCACGGGGATTTCCCAGTCAGCCACGTGGCTGATGACACCAGAGGCTATACCATCACAATTCCACTAGATCTAATTGCATCCCATGAAATCCCATCATTCTTCTTGGTAACTTTCCAATTTTTGATGAACCAAATCACCCCAAAAAGGCCATCTTTGCTGGTGAACTTATGTGTTTTTGCTGCTTCAAATCAGCTGATGCAACACCTGACCTCAACGATCATCTCCCAACGGCGTTCCATGTCCATCTGGGAGGCCTCCAGGTCTGGAGGTGTTCGAGGGAAAATCTGCAGGAAAGCACTGCATTCAAGCGGGTCACCTTGGAAAATGTGGGATTTATCCCAGCAAAACAGTGATGAGTGATGTATCCAAGAAAACTCCTGATTCATCCAAACAAAATTGGTGGTTTAACCTCAGTTCTACAGGAAAGTGCCCATCCTAAGGATAGATGTCTGTTGGTTGAAACAACTGTTTTCAAACTGGGATTTATGATGGATATGTCTATAGTCAGCTCGTCTGATTGGGGTTTTTGGAAGGTGGAAACCAACAGTTCCGATGACTGCAGGGTGCGTCTGGCGATTTCGTAAACAGGAGCCTCACCTTGAAGGCAAACTGATGATCAACTAGATTCAGTGTACATCAATTTTATGATATATAAACTGGGCGTATTAAAGTTCTATAAATATAAGTACAGTTTAAATCAACCATTAACCATATCATAGAGAGAGAGAGACGCATGTGATACAGTTGTATATATATATATATAAGTATATTACATACATATATATATGATACAGTGTTACATCTATATGTATATATATATGTACATATATATATAATAATATATATATATACTATATATTATACATATATATCTATCAACCATTGAGATCCCCATCTCCACACCTTGGCTTCTTCCAACTCAGCGCTCTGTCGCTTCCTTTCCGCCAGCAACGCCTCGGTGCGACGAACGTCAGGAGGATCCCATGCCGGGTGTATCTGATGTAGACCTACATCTGTAAAACTATGTATATATATATATGGTATACATCAGTATCTTTATAAGAATTGATCATGATATAAAATCATGTGTATATATATATATAGTCAATTGTAATCATATGTATATAGCACCCTCCAAAAATAGATGTGGCAAAATGACACATCCACTCCTAAAATCCAATCCCACCTGATACACAAGTAAAATTACACTAAGATTGGATTGGATTTTACGAAGTTTACTTTTATTAGATATCTTAGAATATATCTTAGAATCGATTGAATTCTACGAAACACAAAGATTGTGACCGTAAAAGTTAGCCTGCTCTATCTTTTTGGGTGAATTATGCAGTCCAATTCCCTTACATCCCTACTAATTTCCAAATGAATCCAATTTGTATGTTTTTATTGGTTAAGATCCCAATCATATAGAGATTGTTAGTGGGACATCAGGACATGATATTTTTAGATAATCATAGATTCCATGTACCCTCTGGTTATTTAACAGTTAGCCATGGAAAATCCCCTATAAATGAAGGTTTTAATCTTAATGGGAAAATAATCCATAATTAGCCATGGTTTCCATGGCTATGTTAAATTACCAGAGGGTATATACCATGTATCCCATATAATATGTATCCCATCCAAAAACAGAGGTACCCCAAATCATCCAGTCGTCATTTTCGTTGGACTGATTGAAACCCATGGTGACTTTGGGGTACCCAAAATCATCCTCAAGACTCCAAATCAACATAAATCCCATATTAATCCATCACCATGTCCATTAAAAATCCCAATTAAACCGACATCATCACCTTGGGAATGGCGGTACATCACTTCCCACCTGCTGCTGCTTTGTCAAAGCTTCTTCCAAGTGCAGATTTGCGGCCTCAAGGCCGACTTGCGCTGGTGCTTGCTTTCGGCATCAGGTGGGGTCCGACAGATCTCCGGGGAGTTTCTCTCTGTGACTTTGGGATATTGAAAAGCACTGATACCCTCCGGTAGTCAAACGTGGCAATGGAAAATCCTCAAAAAGTGAAGCTTTTCATGGGAAAATCATCGAACTAAATGGGGGGTTTCCAATTGCCATGTTTCGGAGGGTAAATGGTGAAAGGTGGGACAAATTATGAGATAGAACTTGATAGAACCACATGATGGGGATGTTTTGTTGTGGATGGGAAATATGATGGAATACGGATGTTTCCGTAAAGGTCATGGGGGTACACATGAAAAACATCCAGTCGTCATGGATGACCATGACTTACCATTGAAACAACCATGGTCTTTTGGGGATCCCCCATTTTAAGGAACCACAATATGGAAAAATCGAAAAATACTGAACAAATGGTGAAAACAATGGAAAATTGTGATGAAGAATGATGAAAATAGCGATAATTTAGTGGTGAGAATAGGTGAGATAACCCTTAATTGCAAGTCTTTATCTTTGAAAAAAATAACTGCTTTATCGGGATATCATTGCATATAAAACACTATATAACGAATAAGGTGGCCTGTCGATGGTTGATGTGAAACGATTGGACCTCGAAACGTCGGGAAGTGCACGCAAAAATGTGAATCTAATTGGGTTCGTGAATTGGCAAAGTGGGCTCTCAACGGAAAGGTAAATTGGTTCATTTCACTATGTGTTGGTTTTATGATGTTTTATGGTACAGTCAATGCGTTTGAACCAACTTACCTATTGTTTGGGCGTCCACTGTGCGGGGGGTTATACAGCAAGACCTATTCATTGGGCTTGATGGTTGGTTTATACTGTAATTCCTGAATGATGTCTTATCCTGCGGGGTTAATAAAACCTTTTCATTGGCGTGGTTGGAGCGAAAATGTACACTGCGATGGGGGTTGCATCTCAATGACTTATTCTTTAGTCAACAAAAACTGCTTTTTAGTTGCTTCCTGCTTCCAATCAAAGGTCTCCGTCTATGATTGACTTCTGGCCCTGAAAGCTCACTCGTCTTTTTTCCAGGCATCAGAGAGCCAAACTGTACAGAAGCCTCTGCCTACTCTGCGTACTCTGCAACCATGCAAGCTGCTCGAAACGAACACATCTTGTTCAGCAAACTTTGGAATGCCGAACAGTTCGAACGTGCCAAACTAAGCAAGACAAGCTAGCTCTGAAAACTCAGGACGAGAAAGACCACATTTCAGTATATGGGCATGTCCAAAAATAGCGGATACCCCAATTTATAGCAATCAAATTATACCAAAAACGATGCTACCATGCCAAAATTCGGATGATTTAGGGGTACCCCATTCTTGGTTCGCCCAAAAAAATGTGCAAAGTTCCACCTGAAATCTCCAAATGTCCCATCAGTTCGCCAGTGCTTTCAAGGCGTCCGGCACCGTTCTCCGGGCATCACGGCACTCGATGGGCAGCAGGGCGGAGCTCAGGTTGCGCACCTTGGTCCAGCCTTCAACGCCGTTGTCCTTCCGCACCAAGACGAAGTCCCCTTCATCGCCTGGGGGGGAGATACCCTCTGGTAATTTAACAGTTTGCTATTGAAAATGGCCATAGAAATAGTGGATTTTCCCATTGAAAATTGTGATTTTCCATAGTTATGTTAGTTTACCAGAGGGTAGATGGGGCTATGAGGCTTGCTCCCTGGCCAGCCCAGATAGGTTGGGGGGGGGTCAATTTGGAGAAATATCGAGGTCAAATGACTCAAATGACTCATTTACCCCCCAAAAAAGTGGCTATGATTCAGCCATGGGTTGGAGCAAGCCTGTTTGAAGGATGTATAACTTGCAAAAACTGAGTTACATCAGGTGTAAATCAGGAAATCAGATGATTTTTCATGAGGTACCTTGCAAAATTATGGGATCTAACCAGATACGAGTGGAATAATCAAAAATCAATCCATTTGATTGTAAAGGGTATATAACTGTAGGAAATATGGTGGTAAACCATATATAAACAGAATTACATATTGAAAATGATGGATTTACCCCGGAATTCATTGGGAAGCACCATATATTTTGATGGGAAAATCTTCGGAAACGATGATTTTTAGCCAAAGAATCTCCAAAATATAGGGAAGTCCAAGAGTAAACCAAAGTCGGTTGTACATCTTATACCTAGCGGGAGAATGAAAGATGGAAACTTTCCGGAAAAAAGACTGTTTGTCTCTACATGTTGCTCCCCAATCAAAAAGGGAAGTCCAGCCAGTGCCATGATTATAACAGAGTGTACCCTTTGGTAAACTAACATAGCTATTGAAAATGGCCATTTCTAGTGGATTTTCCCATTAAATATGGTGATTTTCCATAGCTATGTTAGTTCACCAGAGGGTAAGTCTTACCATCGTTCACATGTTGCTCCCTTCATACCGTCCCATGAGTCTCCCATAAAATAATCCTATTCTAATCCCATGAAATAATACCATTCATATCCAGGTAATCATTCAGAATCCATTAATATCAGAATATCCCATTCCATAGATCATGTTTCCAATAGATTTCATAGACCCTCTGGCAAATTCGCGTAGACCCTGAAAATGTGCATAGAATCTAGTGGAAACTCATCTTCCAACCCCAAATTCATTCCAGGGTCGTTCAAAATCCCTCTGTCATTCCATTACTGTGGTTGCTTAAGAGGGATTCTCGTATTGGATTACTATAATGCCCAACACATTAAGTAGTAGCCTCTGGTACAAGGTGGTGCCCCCCCAGTTATAAGTTGGTTTATAACCCCCATTAACTATGGATATATCTACTATAAACCATAGTTAACCTAGTTATAAACCAACTTGGCTATCTAGGGGGCACCACCTTGCAGAGGGTAAATGTCCCATGAAATTCAGATTGCCACCATCCCCGCCCCACCTTCGCTGGCTTGGGGACTGCTGCACAGCTCGATCACTTCACCCGGCAAAAGGTCGCCACCCTCCACCCACAACTCCCGCACGCCGGGCGTCTGCCAGAGCTTCCGGCCTGTTCACCGGGCCCAAAGTGTTCGGTTGGGAAAAATATGGGGATGTTAAACCATGAAAAATGATGATGTGTGGAGATTTTAATGGTGTTTTTTGATAGATAATTGGGAGTTCTGCGGTGATTTTAATGTGGATGTTCAGATCTTTAATGAGAATATCATGGGACATAAGCAAGAATTGGCTCAGCAAGATGGTGATTTTACCATTGAAAAGTAAGGATCTAATGGGAGAGATGTTGGGTATCACATCTTCGGCACTTGCCAACCATCATTTTGTGGCCTCACTCCCTCGTTTTCGTGGTTGAACCCACCTTATTGCCGGTTCAATCATGCTAAATCCTTCTGAAATCTGGTGTTTGAAATGTTAAATCTGATTCTAGAAGCTAAGTTGGCAAACGTAACTCCAACAGCCGTTGGGTTTATAGCTGGTTACTGGGGGGGTCATTATAAACCAGCAAACATAAACGTTTGGGGGCATCAATATATCCCCATATCTATGATGCTTAAACCTCATTCAAAAGGAAGAAAAACACATAAGCGATGCTTAAATCCCATTGGGATTTGTAGTGATCTGTAGTGGATTTTCCATTCGGGAAAAAGCATCGACTTCGCAAATCCAAGAATGCGAGGTCATAATCCCATTCATATGCCATCCCATTAAAACCTCCATTCATAGTGGAATTCCCTGTATTTCCCTATGATTTTCGCATTCAATCATGAATCAACTGGTGTCTTCCGCAGCTCCCGCTTTCTCAGGCGTGCACCATGCGTCCCTTTCAGCGCCAATCGCCCAGCGCCGCGCGCAAGGATCGAGGCCAAATCGGAGGCAGCCACGCTCCTAACCATGGATTTCATACAGAAAAATGCTGAGTTCACCTCTCGAAAAGGGGGATTTGACCATGAAAAATTGGGATGTCTTTGTGTCTTTTATGGTGTTTTTTTAATGATTGTACCATGTTTCTGGGGATTTACTGGGAGATTGAAAAAAATGCAAAAAAAAAAACACATGGAAGTGTTCACCATGAAAAATATGGAGTTTTAAGCTTTTTCATGGTGATCTTGATGATTTTACGGGGGATCTCCTCGGAGATCAAGAGGTTTGGATGGTGTTTTCTCGATGCTGTTGCGATGTTGGATATTGATTTGTCTGAGAGGGTCTGGTTCATCACAGTGGTCTTTCCATCAAAATTTGGCCATAACATTTGGATACAACCAAAGCCAAATCCCACATTTTCGCCGAAAAATTACCCCACATGTTAAATCATGTTAAATCCCACTTTTTGCTGATCAATCCCAATGTGGTCCAAATTTCAAGTCATCAACTGCCAATGAAACTGCGAGGTCCTGGGAGCAGCAGTATCGCTTTCTGCATGCGGATCCTGCGAGGTTGTTACCCTTCTGAAGTCTGATGATTCATATACCCTCTGGTAAACTAACATAGCTATGGAAAATCACCATGTTTGATGGGAAAATCAACGAACTAAATGGAATCTAAATGGCCATTTTCAATAGCTATGTTAGTCATTACCAGAGGGTAGATCAAAAGAAACGACCATCTCAAGGGAAAAATCATACGACCACGAAAGATAATAATCATGGAGGGTCATCGGTTGTCAAAATCATTTTGTCAAGAAAACAGTGACCACAGTGACCAGATAGTATATGAATCCTAGATTCTCATAGATTGTCAGAAAAATGTCATGACCCCTCCACACACCTAGGTTCATCCCCAGTTGCACTGTGACGGGAATGGCCTTGTCGCAATCCCAGAGCGTAAGTTTCTCGGAGTCGTGGTCATACCACAAGTAGTGCGTGCTGCAGTACTCCTTGTGCGGTCGGCGTCCGAAATGTTGGAGAACTTCCCAGATTCCTTCTCCTTGCTTCGTTGGTCCCGTGCTGGGTATGAAAATGGTGATGTTGAGTCGGGATGTTCAGGGGGAATTTCGTGGAAGATAACCAAGAATTTGATTAGGGAGATGGCGATCCAACCTTCTGGGTTTTGATGGGATATATAGCTGGGGCTCTGGATACAGCTAACCAGCTCCTATCAATTTTGAGCATGTCTGAAAATCGACGGTTTGGCAGATCCCCTGCCGAAAATAGTTTTGAGTTTGAGTTATTGAGTTCTGTGCTGTGCTAAATCCATCTTAATCAATAAAAAATCCAAGTATTTGGGTACCGTAAATTATATTAATTCAATAATTTGAATTAAGGCCATTTGGGGATGATTCCCTATACTAACCATATATTCCAGAGCTCGGTCACAGTGAGGTCGTTCTAATTTACCTAGAAGTATGGCTATGTTGATCCATCCAGTTTCTGTGCGAGACCATGACCACACTTTCTTCGCCATGCGCACTCGCGAGTTCTTGAACTGACTGAACAAAGCCCCTGGCAGGGCTGGAGCGACCTTACCACACCAGGACCACCTGATTCGGGGGGTAACTTCGAAGAAATTGGGGCCTCGCAACTTAAAACACTGCTGGACTGTGGCAACATTGAGATGTCAGAGGACATTTGCACAGAAAGTCTACGAAAGAAGACACAACTACGACTTACAACACAAATCGAGAGCAGTGCTCAACGCATTCCAAAAACATGCACCCCAATTCGGATCATTGTCCCGGTTTTAGATGAGAAACGATATTGAGAAGATGCCAGCTAGGTCATATCCCATCACATAGTAGTTCAGTCCTTCGCCCTAGTTTTGGGTTGCTATTTTTTCAGCAGAAATCACTATTTTTTGGGTTGCCAAGTTCCAATGATTCAAATCCCACAGAAAGCCCGATTTAATTCCCAAGTTTATTCCCCAAAGAAAACCTAGTTGCATCCCCATTCATATCCCATTAATCCCACGAAATCACCATGTTTGATGAATTTTGATGATGTAATCTCCATCTTGTTCCACTGGTGATGTAATATCAACCCATGACATTGGAACCCACCTTTAGATCCAAAGATTTATATTCTCGGAACCCACCAACTAATTCTTGTGGCTTATCATTCATTAACGAAAATCAAATGGAAAATCTTTCCAGTGACCCCCAGCCCCCCTGCCACCTATCCGAACGATTTCGCTGGTTCACCTCCTTCGCATCTTGCAGCGGTGGCCAGGCACAAGCCACGCCCAGCATCGTCGCCTCCGTCGGGGGGCCGAAGTACTTGGACGCCACACCTGGCAAGGCGCCAAAGGCGCCCAAAAAATGGGGAGACAGCCTGGGAAAAAGATGGAAAAACGTGGTATCATGGGCTCGGAAAAAAATGAAGACTCGACTTGTAAATTAAGTTCCCTTCATCCAAAAAATCAGATGATCACATTTTCCAAGCACCTTTTTAGAGGGACTCTCCCGTTTGCTGCTCCCTTTCGCCTATCATCTTGGCAGCGGCACAGCAGTTCAAGCCATACGCGGGAAGCACTTGGGACAGTCCCACCTCTTTAGCAATGGCGGCAGAGGTGCCAAGTGTCCTAGCTGTTGGACTGCTGTAGATCGTGGTCACCGGCGGCGCGCCAGATTTCGCCAGCTGCTGCAAGACCTTCTTGGCAGCCAGGCTCGACTGCTTGTAGCCTGGCAAGGGCAAGCCTGGAGGCACAAGGGAAGATGTGGCCAATCTTGGGGTGGCAAAGAACATCACTTTGAGCTATTGTTTTATACAACATGAAAATCTAAAGAACATCAGGTCCATCCCATCAGGTCCCCAGATCCAGCCTGTTTTGGTCAGAGGCGGATCGTATTGAGTTTCATGCGTTCTCATCTGCTGCCATGCAAACCGATCTGCCTCGTCCAAACGTTCACCATGGCGCACTAGCACGACTAAGGTGGGTTTTCGTCCCATTCTGAGACACCACCGGGGTCTCAAAATATGCAGCACGCGGCTCCCCCGAAAAATGGCCGGAACAGCAGCCGGTTGATATCGGGAAGTAAAGGAATCATGATGAAACTCAGCTTTTGAAGCGAATTAGCACAATTAGCGAAGAGTCTTGTGGGGAGGCCCTCAATTTTTTGAGAGAAAGCCCGTGTCTTGAGCCAATGTGAAAAGAAGCAGACATCCAACTGGAAAGAAGCAACTCTCCCGGTCTCAAAATACATGCTCTAGTCTCAAAAGTCCAATCCCAGTAAGTGGCTTTGGAAAACCCAGCAAATCTTTTCTCCCTAAAATTTGAAAAGACCCCCCAAACAAGAGCCTGGTGGAAAATCCATTGGATCTATTCACGACTTGAGGGGTCCAGAAAAGAAACGTATTTGATATGATATTGGCCAGATAGCCTCGTTTCAGGATGGTCAAACCATGTTGAGCCTCGAATCTTTCGTGGCAAAACACCCTGATTTATGTCAAATTAGGAGTGAGATTGAGAACCGTATGAAATACCTCAGTGATGTGACATGGAATGTCCCCAGTTGAGCCATTGTACAGATACCCCTTTCCCATCTCATTGTATTATTTGGTTAGTAAAATCTTCCCATTCTTGGTTAGTGCATAATCCCCATTCACCAGTTCGTATAACCCCCAAGTTCTTATCCCATCAACAGATGTCAGACACCGCTGCAAACAGCTGCGCCTTCAAACGCCCGGTCTCCTCCTGTTGAAGTTCACATGGGAGGGGGGTATGACTTGAGATGTTGAGGTCATAGTGTGGTGAACCCTGGCTGCCATAAACAACTCCTATGACTGGGACCGGTTCAAACATCCAATTCAAAATGGTGATGACTTGGGGATGGTGACTCTGGCACTGGGCTTCCCACAGTAGTTGGATCTTGTTTGGGAAATTCGATTGGTCATTCGATTAATTTCGATTATAAGTTGGTGATTTCCAATGTTGCTGGGACATTTGAGAGTTGTAAACTCGTGGCCAATCCTGGAGACCCTTCCAAGACATCGATGTTTAAGGTGCTTAGGATACATCACATAAATATGTTCTGATGGTTGAGCCCTGAAAAATATGTGAATCTCATCGGGGATCATCCCCAGATGATAAAAGTGAAAAATGATTGAAAGCACCAGCTTTGGTGGATGTTTGGGGAGGTTTAATCTGATCCCTTATGGAGATAGAAAAATCACGTCCGGGTTGGAGCGAACATCTTGAAACCAAATATCAAAAGCACCCCCGTCCAGAAAAACGCCATGGGAAATCGCCGCCGGACCTCCACACTTGAGAGTTGCCGCTCCAAGTTGGCCAAGGCCTGCCAGCAAAAATGGGTGACCCCTAGCCCATATAAAAATTGGAGATTCACAGGGATTTCACCATCGAAATAGAAGAGGGATTTTACCATTCAATATTCTTGACAGCTCGAAGTAGTGGGATATGAGTGGGAATATCATGGCGTATCATAACTTTAAGTAAGAAACCAAACAGCTATGCGAATCTGTCATTAATCCCATGCCCGGTTCATATGAAACACCCCCTAGAACCCATGGTAAAATGCAGAGGATGAAATCACATCTTTGTGACCATAGAATGGGTTTTTTACTAGGATCGGGGAATGGGATTATTTACCCCCAAATTCACATAGACCCTGCCATTTTGGGGTATGTAAGAATTGTTTCCCCTCGAAATTTTATGACATTTTCAGGCTCGAACGGCTCGAATTTTGGGGATGAATCCATTCAAGATGGTGCCCCTCCGTTGTATTTGTTGGGTTATAATTTATAAACCCTTAAGTACTTCGATATATCTACCCTGGCTCCAGTGAACCTCCTTGTCACTGAGCCGCATCTTGCGGGCGGTGGCAACCTTGGAAAAGGCCGGCAAAGTTCGGCAGGTCTATTGGTGGTTTCATTAGCTTTTTGAGGGAAATCGATCCGAAACATCAGCAAACCATGTTTCTTCACATCTGCAAACCATGCTTTTGTGTCCGAAACACTGGCAAATCTTGGGAATTTTCAATACATCATCCGAATGCCGATGATAATTTCATCTAAAAAGCTGTTGCTACAAGCCGATGAACCTCCATGCCAAACTGATGGCCGAAACCAGCAATGATATTGTCACTGTCACTTGCTCATTGCAGTTTGGAGGAATACAATCCAGACTTGTTGGGCGTTGGAGGACCAAGCAAGATCCGATCTTTTTTTGGAGGTAGCTATTCTATCATGGGAACCTTTCTTTGCTAAAGTCCTCCTTCAAATCCTATCCCGCTAATGTTTGATGGCCACCTTTTTGGCTCCAAAGCTGAAACTCATCCATTTCATCGAAATTTCACCCGGGTTCCTCTAGAAGGGAATTTATGTTGGCAGGTTGCCTCTGAAAACTGAGCTGGAACCCCCAAAACATCCCATGGTGTGGCTAGCATGTTCCAACTCAGTGAAACATCTAGGTGAAATCGAAGAAAATTTTATGTAAAGTGAAACCATAAAACAAACCCTTAACCCTAAACTCAATAAAATCATGAACGTCTTCCCCTTTGATCCCAGTATGTGACCCACCGCACGTCGAATTTTTTGTGGCATTGGCATCATCCGCGCTTCAAGCGCTTGGCATTCTTCTCCTGCCGTCCATGGATGACAAGATGTTCTTTTGTTCCCAAAAAGGAAAGGTCTAACCCGACAAAAACCGGGAGGTTTTTATGTGTTCTGCAAAAAAGAAAAACATATCACCATAAAATCAGATTTTTCCCCATAGAAATCGGATTTTTCCCAGATTGGCCCTGGGCCATCGGAAGATCCCCAGCCCAGCCTCCACCAGATGCGACAAGGGCATGGCCGTCTGCAAACTGCCATGGATCAGCCGTCGCGCGGGGCCCAAGCGGCCCAGGTTGCCGGGCGCCTGGGTCACATAGGGTTTTAATGTATGGAAAATAACATGTTTTAATGGGAAAATCAACGAACTTTCTATGGCCATTTTCTATGTTGCTAAGTTTGCCAGAGGGCAATATATGGATGCTCTATATTGTTATTTCAGACAAGAAATCATGAATTATGGGTGTTTTTCAATGCTTTGTGGAAGGTTTTCAGATGTGTTTTCATCATTTGAATGGATCTCTACAGATTTTACATGAGTCTTGAGTGTTGTTTGATGTATTTCATGAATGTTAGTGATCCCAGTTCAAATGCGGCTTGCTCAATGGACTGTGAACGATGTTTAAGTCTTGCAATTAAGAGTGTGTTTGTTCACCTACGGAAATGCTGAAACATCAAAAAAAAACTAGTGGATGGGTTTGCTGCCGCAATTTCACCATATACATCCCATGAATATCCCATTAAACCTCCATATTTTTGCTGCTGAAACCAGCAAAAATTCCCATGTGAATCCCAGGTATTCTGCCAAAAGATTGATGCGCCTGCAGCCTCTGGGGAGGCCCACCACTTTCAGCACGCCAGTCCTGAAGCCTTCAGGGTTCGTTCGCCCCGGTGAGCTACATCGCGACTTGTTGGGGGGGTCCACATCACTCCAATTTCACTTGGGTTTATGGGGCTGATGAATGAGGGGTAGAACGAACTTGTTGCCCTGTGGTAATTTGTGACATAGCGATATATAACATGGGTGATTTTCCATAGAAAACTGTTAGTTTACCAGAGGGTAGACTCATTTTTGTTGGTTCAATACGTATGAGTCACCATGAAATCCCATTAAAATCTCCATTATTCCTCACCAATCCCCAGCAAAATCCCATGAAATAAACATTAATCCTTAGTAAAATCCTCATGAATCCCTGCTAAGATATCAATCTTCCTCATAGTTCCTCATCATTCCTCATCATTCCTCGTTATTCCTCGTTATTCCTCATGAAAATCCCAGCAAAGGCCACGCCTCTGCCGCGAAGTTGCAGTGGCTTGATTCACGCCGCGCGCCGCCAGCCCGGCGGCGCCTCATTGGTACAGCCCGGACTTAGGAAACCTCCAAATACCATGGTGCTTTTCGTACCAAATACCATGGTATAGATTGAAGTGTATGTATACATTATAAAGCCAAATATGATTATAAATGAGTGTGTCTGGAAAACCATGGTATACCTCCAGATATTGCCATTGAACAGGAAAAATGATGACTCACCATTGGGTGTAGGGCTATACTATGTTCAGACCCACATGGGTGTCTTGTAATGTTGGTAAAGCAATAGGATCCACCAATGCGGGGTATGAACCGTCAAAATATGGCTGGTTGATTATGGCTTTACTTGCATTATGTTGTTTTCTTTAAAGAGCAAGAAATAGTAAATCTACTGTGTGCTTTCAATGCCAACAAACAAAGGTAAATAGAAGCCTCACTGGGTTTGTTCATGGGAAAAGAAACAGGAAACCCCGATGATTGATTGAAACAAAGGCGGTGTCCTGTAGTAGATGTTCCATGATTTTCGCTGAAACCTTCTCAATGACCAATGCGAGTTTAACAAATATACACAACCCAACAAAAATATGAGGATTTTCAAGATGACCATTGAAATGGGATGGCCTTTCACCAACATGATAAGACCAGCGAATTTGTGGTTATTTCACTTATTGAACCAATTTTTTTACAATAAAATCGCACTTAGTAAGTAGATCACAACTAGCCCCACTGAAATAAGTGGACTAACCCCAGTTCGCCCATTGAAAAACCCGGGGTTCTAAGCATTTGTTTTACGTAGTTCTACGTAGTTTAACATAATTAGCCACGGAAAATCACCATTTCAACAGGCAAATCATCGAACTAAATGGGTAATCTTCCATAGCAAACTGTGAATTCCATACCTGGAGGATTCTCCCACGAACGCGAATCGTGAGTGCTTGTCATAACCATAGTTAGTTCACGCATTTATAGATATTAGGTTTCCTAAAATAGGGGCTACCCCCAAATCATCCATTCTATTTTCGGATTTTCCATGAAATAAACCATCCAGCTATTGGGGGTATCCCCATGGCTATGGAAACCCCATGAATCAGGGAGTTTTTGACCAGGCCCTTGCCTTCGATCAAGCGCTCCGCATGGGAGGCCCTGTCGGCTGGGGCGGAATTTTTGATGGTTTCCTTTGTGAAACATGGGGGAAATTCACCATGAAACAGAGGGAACGAATTCATGGAATATTTATGGGCATCATGTTTTGTCAACTGTATCCCATTTGGGTCTGTAACTTGGGGATGGAAAGCCGCCCAAAGGGGAATTCGAATGGGGACGATGATGATTAACCAATGGATGGAATTGGGGTACCCATTTTCAGACATGCCTTTCACTAGAATAGACATGGGAAATCTCCAAAAGGATCAAAAAGGTAGAAAAGGTGTACCCTCTGGTCGTTTAACATAGCTATTGAAAATGGCCATTTAGTTTGATGATTCACCGATCAAAAATGGTGATGTTTCATAGTTATCTTACTTTACCAGAGGGCTAAATCCTAACACTAATCGATAGTGGTAGATTCAACCTTTCTGAATCTTTTCAACCCATATCACCCAACTCTTGTTGCTTCAAATCTCCAAGTTATGTCGCTGAAAGAATCCTTCAAAGCAACACATAAACATGAAACTTCCTCAATTCTTCTGCTGAAAGCAGAGGCTACGAGTTGAACTTTCAGTGGGACTCGGATGCTGTTTACCCAACAAAAAAACGAGAATTGAATCGTGGATGACTAGAATCCATCCAGTATCATTGGGTTCACGCAGCCATTGGCAGCAAATCCCCAGGAACATCCCATTCAATCTCCATCTCTATGGTTAAATCCCAAAAAATAACCCGATCACATCCACAAAATGCTCATTGAATTCACGTTCACTACATCCAATCCCATCAAAATCACCGTAAAATCACACTTCAGCCACCTTTTGGCTGGTAAAACGATCTTCCCCAAAGTAATGATGGATAATAATGGGCTATTTATGGTTATTTATGGTTAATAATTAATGATCATGATGATAATCAACGGTGGTTAAAATCCCATAGTTATAGCCTCACCTTGTAGTCCCCAAAGTATCGATTGAGTCAGAATCCCATTACTATGCCATTAATAATCCATTGATATTCCATCAGTCAACGTAGCTAATTTTATATCACCATGAAACCACCATTAGACCTCCCAGTTTTCCAAGTAAAATCATAATTTCCCCAAAAAAAGAACTCATATTTGTTCACCTGTGTTCACCTCATCTATAGTTATACCACCATTATATCACCATTAAACCAGAATTCCTATGATCCCATCAAATCCCAGCTACCTCCAGTGAGTTCGTGGATTCCATGGATTTTCCCATGGATTTTCCCATGAGAATCCCATGATACCCTCTGGTGAACTAACATAACTATGGAAAATCACCATTTTTAATGGGAAAATCAACTATTTCTATGGCCATTTTCCATAGCTATGTTAGTTTACTGGAGGGTAATCCCATGATTCTGCATGGCAAAACCCATCGAACCAAGGCGATCCCATCCCCCAGCAGCAGCTCCTCCGCAGCGCCACAAGGACGCAGCTGAGATCCTCCGTCTCCAGCAGGGCCAGGTGGCCGGACCAAGGCCTGACCCATGTCGAAACGGTGGAAGTCAGATTTCATGGGGAGAAATCTGGGAAAAAAAACAAGGAAAACGTAGGGAAAACGTAGGGAAATCCAAGAAAAAATTGGGGAAAATCTGGGAAAGAGGAAGGAAAATGTGGGGGAATATAGGAAAACTCTCCGGGAAATAAAGCGGGAAAATGGAGATATCAGATGATTTAAGCATGAAGAAATTTGGGAATTCAATGCGATTTCATTGAAGCTTCATGGGGATTAATGGGATGTTTGTGTCTCGTCATTTTATAGCAACTCCCGAGATAGAAATGTAAAATTCAACAAATCAATGGTGGTAAATTCACCTGCATCTTTTGGGCCAGTTCATGTTATTAAATGTTATTAAATACAATTTCCCTTGCGCAAACCTGGCGAAACTGGCGCGGTGCAGGTTTTGAACTACGCAAAAGTTCTCAACAAACCCGCCTAGTAAATTTCAAGAGGGGGGTCTTAGAACGACCCCCATTTGTATTCCCTTTTTCAGAGTTCGGGATGGGTCACTTGCCCTTCATTTCTCAATGGATTGGCTTAAGGGAAACGCAAAAAACGAAACCATTCATTTTCCCATGACATGTGGGTTTCTTTTGTAAATGTTCCCTTAAACCAATCCATTGAATTTGATACAGCTACGGAAAATCACCATCACCGCGTTGGTCAATCCGACAAGAAAGATGGGGCCATGGTCCACAGCTGGGTGATACCACGAAGTAATTCTCTTCTCAGATGTCCGACTTTCTCAGTTAACCTCTTGGTCATTTATTAAGGTATATCATCAACTATATCAATCCATATGTTTGATGGGTAGTGCAGCCCAGTAATTTTGTATGATGATTCAAGTTCCCCAACTGTGTTTGAACTCTTGAACCACCTTTTTCCCCATATGTTTGATTGCTTAAACCCCAATGTTGATGCCTAAAGAATAAATTTTAAGTCTCCGAAAATAGAGAGTCACCCATAATTCCATGGTTTAGCATATGTTTCAATTCAATCACAATTCATCACAATTGCAAGTTGATGCGTTTCTTCCATTCTTGGACACCCAGATATCACCGTCGGTAAATTTCTCCCAAGCCCATCCTCTGGATGTTCAAGGCCACAGCGAGGCGTTGTTCCAACCTTTGCAACATTGAGAAAATCATGGGTTCATAGCCCCAAAGCCATGAAAATCGGGAAAATCATAGGTAACATCATAGGTTTGTAGCCCAAACACAGGGGAAATCATGGATGTATGATATACACATTGCAACCCCCAGTCATAGATAGAGTAGAAACCTGGAGTTTATGGTGAAAACATCATCGAACTAGGAGTACCATCCTGGAAACACTTTCAGAGCATCTTGCAAGGGGTACGATATGTTTTTAGGATGATTTTCAACCGCTGGCAATGGTGATTCCCACTAAAATGGATCTGTATGGGCGGTTCCTAAAATGGATGGTTTATAACGGATATTCCTGTTAAAATGGATGATATAGGAGTACCCCCCTTTTGGGAAACCCCCGTATACAACCATATACATATGTATATATATATGTATATATGATGGCTTTATATAAATATACAAATAACCGGTAATTGCTTAACTGTCTTTACTTTTGGCAATCTGGAATCCACCCAATGCCATAGTCACCATCCCCGAACGTTTAAAAAAGAAAGGGTTATAGAAAGCATCCTCCAACTGGGTTCATCATTGGGCTTACCACATTCGAGAATATTCACCACATCTACCCATTGGCAAACTAACGTAGCTAGAGAAGTTACGGCCATTTAGTGCGATGATTTACCTATGAAACAAGGTGAATTTCCATTTACCAGAGGTTCTAAACTATAGCAGGATGGACAAAAAATACTTTGCCATCCAATATATAGAGGGTAAAGCCCGTAAACTTTCAAACTTTCCCTTCAACCAATACGATTAGTTTCAATCTAGAGTCACTGAGGATGTCTTTTTAGCTGTAAATGAGGTGCAACCTTGACATGGTCAATCTTTGAATAGAAATGGTCATCTTTTGCTGGTCTGCTGGTTATTTCCCATTAGCAAAAAAAACTACAGTAAAGGATAAGTCTCTACCCATCCAGTTGGTTGGGGATGAAATCATGTTAAATCATCCATATTAATCCATATTTTTCCATATGTTTCCATGGTTAAGTTAAATCCCACAAATGTCCAAGGTTTTGGATGTTGATCCGGAAAAAAAAACAAACTCTCCCATTCACTTCGGCTCGTGGACCTCATCAAGCTGGAGCCGTTGCTTCGCGCTCCTTCCAAGTCATACAACTCCACCTGGGCACCGCGCGGACACGGAGGATTAAGCCAAGCATCTTGGGTGTCATGAGATGTCATGAGACTAAAATCATAGCATTTTGTATGAGATAATCAATTCCTATAATGCCAGATCAAAGCAAAACAATCTTAGATTGTTTCAGAGGAAAAGGAAAATCTGAGTTCTGAGTTCAGCTATCAGCTTACTAAGTTGCGCACTATTCCCTATCAAGCTCATGGAGAAAAACAACGGCCACAGTATCCGTAAAACTACACACCCATCCAGTCGGTAGTCGGTGTCCGCTGGGCATTCCCAACCACATGCGCATCGGGCACCATGAAAGTCTGCAGCTGCTCCTTGCCGATGATCCAGCTGAGGTTTGATGATCCCCCAGAATGTCGCGAAGTGAGGTCACGAAATATTCTACGCATCATACACATACAAATATGTATCTATGTGTGTATATATATATACAATAATTATGATCATATCACGTTTTTGTCATCATTCCCATGAAACTACCAAAAATCCCATGGAAATCCCATGGAAATCCCATGGAAATCCCCATCTTTTCAAACTGAAATCATCCAAAAAAAATGGGAAAAAACGACTGTGGTCCTCCGTGATTAGAGCGCTGGCCCGCTCCGTGGTCGCCTCGCCGCGGAAGTCACCGGGGTTCACCCCGGAGAAATCATGGAGAAAACCCATGGTTAGTACCCGGTAAACTAACATAGCGACATAGAAAATGGCCATAGAAATAGTGGATTTTCCCATGAAAAATGGTGGATTTTCCATAGTTATGTAACAGTTTACCAGAGGGTAAGTCCCCCTTTCATGGGGTTACCCTCTGGTAATCAAACATGGCTAGCTGGAAAATCCACCATTTAGTTCGGGGAGTTTCCCAGCTAGAAACCTCCATTTCTAAGGGATTTCCAATTGCCACGTTTGATTACCGGAGGGTATCCCATTTACCCTTTGGTAAACTAACATAGCTATGGAAAATCACCATGTTGAATGGGAAGAGCAACGAACTAAATGGCCATTTTCTATGTCGCTATGTTCGCTTACCAGAGGGTATAAGTGGGTGAATTATCCCCAGTTACTAAGCAGTTACTATCCGTGGGATGATCCTCCTAGTACCTTTCTCCTGGAAATACTGTTCGTCATCTCTTGGGTATGAAAAGCTTGGAGTCGTAGAAATGCGTGAGCGAGAGACACCCCATTATGTGGGAATGGGACTGCTTTATACTGTTAAGTGATCAATGATGCTTCATGTTCTCTTGTGGTTTGATGGATCTTTTCAGCAACATCTTGGGCATCGGAAGCGAAGCTTCCGAAATTCAGATTGGTGTTTTTTGGGTGCTTTTTGGTGAAACCTTCTCCGATCCAAACAGGTTTCTAATGGATCATAATCTATCATGCTTTAATTATAACGGAATTCTCATAAGGATTTCACCATGAAACTTCTATCACATGCTTGGGAAACTCAGTTCATAGCTCCAACTTCTTCCCCATCTTTGCTTGGAAAATGGATATACATAACTCCCCTTTTAAATATCACACGGAAAAAAAAAAAAAACTGACATCATATCGCAAAAAAATACATATTTCCATGAATCTTTCCCATGGCCAAATCTCCAACCCTTGAAGGGGAATACCCTCCAGTAAATTAACAGTTCGACCCTGGCATGAAATCGGGCTTCGAAGATGAGTTTCCACCACTGAAAATAGAGCTTATCTTCAAAAACTATGTCAATTAAACCACCAACAAATCATAAATCTTATGAAATCACCACTAAATCCCATTCAATCACTATGAAATCACGATGAAATCTCCATCAACATCCCATGAAATGATGAAATCACCATCTTTTTTGGCATCCCATCGCTCCCATCGCTCCTGCGCCACGGCCCGGCTGAAGGGGCATAGGTCAGCACTGCCCAGCGCCTCCACCAGGGGTCGGAAGCCCACCTCGCAGCGAGGCACCGCGGACCCGAAAAAAGACGGAGAGATCCCGGAGGAATTTCTGGGGCCAAGAAGGTTGTCCAGGTTTTTTTGGAGTTTGTTTCAGTTTGGGTTTAGAGATGTTGTTGCTATTTTCGATGTTTTGAAGTTTGTTGAATGTTTTCTGGTTTGAAATGGTCTGTCGTTGGTGATTTTGGATGGAGTTTCGATGGAGTTTATGAAAGTGTTTTTGACGAAGCTGACTTTGAAATGGTGGTTCATGTTGATGGATGTGTTGATGGGATTTTCATTGATGCGTTGTTGATTTTTTTGATCCCGGAATTTTAGCTGACCAAAATTTTCTCATCAGCAACAAGGACCTGACCTCACCCACCATCGGCCTTGGGATAGGCCAAGACCTTGCGGAGCCACAAGCAGAGTGGAAGACCTCAGCTCGGAGCTTAGGATCAATCCCCAGTCTGTTCACATCAAAATCGCTCAAAAAATGGTGGATGTTTATCCCCCTAAAAAATGACTATAGACTTTAGCTAATATAGCTATTGATCCATAGCTGCATTGGTTGGATTGCGCATTCCAGGTGACGAGTGAAAAGCAGTTATAAGCTATCTACAATTTTGGGGATATGCATCGTACGATGCCATGGGTAACTAGCTTAAACCGTTATGCCATGGTTGGAATCACAAACTGCGATGCACATCCAAGAGTATCCCCTAGAGAATTTACGCAACTTGGCAGTTCAAAGTGACTCCTTTGGGGTTGGGAAGTGACCACGTAACCCAGGGGTTATACAACGTGTTTAAACAACAAATAAGGAGTTCAGCAACATTTGACCGTAGTCAATGAGGATCTGACCATGTTTTAAGAATCAAAAAATTGTCGTTCAACGCTAGGTTTCTTGATATTTCCTGATTTGTAAACATGACCTTTTGAATCATTAACCACCCCCAAGAAGTCATATGTTTGGACCCAAAATATTGGGAAATGGAATAACCCGTAACAAATGAGCAGTTTCACGTAGCGATGTGGACGAAACCCATGAGAATGATCAGTGAGTGTCAAGTGCCCAAAGATGTTATAGCAAAAAAGGCATTTTTTCCATGGCCAATCGAAGACACACTGTAGAGAACAACAGTTGGTTGATATACATATACCCTCTGGTAAACTAACATAGCTATGGAAAATCATCATTTTTAATGAAAAAAACACTATAAATGGCCATTTTCAATAGCTATGTTAGTTTACCAGAGGGTATATATAATTATATATACATATCCGCATTGATGGGGTTACATAAAGATATGCACTGCACTACGGTTTACCCAGTAGCCAGCTTGCATGAGCATACCACCAATGAACATGTCAAAATTTGGGGGAAGTCTCTAAGATTGCAGCCCCATTCCACCCATAATCTATAATCTCATCCCCCTTACAGTAATACTAAACACCCCCAAAATGGTCCCAAATACGGAGAAATGCCCGACTAAACAATGATTTATGGGGGGTGTTTAACAGTACGAGGATGAGATGAACCGTTTCCCTCACTTCCCAAAATCTCATATACCGTACCCTGCAACAAAAAAAATACTGCTTGGTCTTTCAAAATGGCAATCAAATGATCCAAAGCAATCCCCATTTTTACATTCGAAACAAAGTATAGATGTTTATAGGGATGAACAGTAGATATCACCAACAAAAACCATTCATCTATACCAAATAATCAAAGTATTTCGAGGATGGTAGTTCGATGCCGCCTGTGGGAGCTTGCATGACCTGCGGCTGCATCGGCACGGCCTGCAGAAGAGTATGGCACGAATCAAACCCCAAAATATAGTGGGTTTAATGTGAGTTGATGTGATTCTTCATGAATTTAATCATGTTCATATTCATGGAATTAATGATATTGATTTGGGACATAACTATCCAACTAGATTATATGGGGGGTTCTTAAGTCATGGGGGATCCCCAAGTCACCATGGTTGTTTCAATACTATACTTTGGTCATCCATATTTGATGATTTGGGGGATCCGCATTTTAAGAAACCTCCAAAATGGATTAATAGGATTTTCCGTTGTAAACCATCCATTTTGGGTATCCCCCATTTATTGATACTGAGGACCACCAAGTCTCTGAGCCCCTTGCTACTCCAATGCTCAGCCCCAAACTCAACACCCAACACGCCATCAAGTGCAAGCGCCCGACTTTTTGAGTGTCAGCTTTATGACACAAAGTTTGGGATCTGCCTCGCTGGAGCTTGTCAGCTTCATTCCTTGATGTGCCATAGTGTGGTTGCCCTCTGGTAATTTGCTACCTAGACCATCTTGATGAAAAGTAAAAATCCACGAACTAAATGAGTTTTCAATAGCTATGTTAAATTACCAGAGGGTAATCCCATAGTCCATTCCCAAGTTCCCAAGAAAAAAAATAGCCCCCAGCAGAGCAGGCAGACACCAAGCACTAAAGAAGTTCGATTTTCGGTGCAGTCTATGTCTAAGATGAGGCGTACCAGCTCACAATGCTTGTCCAAAATGCGCTGGTTGTCTCACGATGGACACATCAACCTAAAAGCAATCAGGTTTAAATCCTTAGTTTCCGGTATCTTCAAACATGGCTGGCTAGGAAATCCCTGAACTAAATGTGCATCTGTATATGGGAAAATCATGGAAATGATGAATTTCCAGAAAGCTACGTTTGGTTGCGAGAAGGTCGTTTCCATCTATCTTTAGATTCTGAGGCTTCTTGTTGGGCATACGCCTATTTGGGATGACGCAAAATGACCCCCAAATGGTTGGTTACTGGCATTGTTCATTATTGGGGTTACCAAATCATACATGTACCCTCCGTAATCAAACATAGCAATTGGAAATCCCCTATAAATAGAGGTTTTAATGGGATAATCAACTATAAACGATGGATTTTCCATTGCCATGTTTGATTACCAGAGGGTATGCATCCTCGTACACCAAGATCTACCCAGCTTTCTCTTGATTGAATTCTCACTTGTTGTCTGTTGAGGTCCCCCCATGTCTGACAGTTGACCAACCATTCAACGAAGTTGAGTCCTCTTTTTTTGGAAGCCTAACGGGCAAAATGCAGAAATGATCTCGCTGAGTCAAAACTTGGGTCCCTAGCCACCCTAAAAAATAGCTGGTTAATGGGTGTTTATTCCCCAAAATATCGTAATAATAGGTCTTGACCATCATCATATCCTCTAAATCATGGGTGTTTTGTTGGGTTATGACTCTTTCAAACCGCTGGGTGCCTCCCTCCAGTGTGTAACTAGGCCTGCAAAAGGTCTCAGTGACATGAGAATGGCTGCGATGAGCGGCTCAGACGTCAGGTAATTGCCCGTAATAAGCAACAACGGTTTCAGCAACAAGAAATTGGAAAAAAAAAATATGTGCAGTAATTGTCCAGCAAAGAATCAGCAACTGGATTAAATGGACTCCACCAAGTGTGATATAGGCAGTCAGCCCTCAAGGTGACCGAGCAATCTGATGCAATCTGCAAGTCGAAGGCTTGAAATGCTTGGCCCATTGGCCCATACAGGATATCTTTAGATAGTGAATACCAGCACAAAACGGCACAATGGGCACCCGGCATGGGATATTACTCAAGTCTAGGGCTGCAGTTCCCATCTGGATGAAATGATGCCCCCAACCTGTTCGAAAGCTAGGGCTGTTGGTTTGCGATTCTCATCAGGGATTTGTTCAATCTCTCACCAGCTAGCATGGTTTTTGTCTAATCCCAGCTAGACCTTAGCTTGCACCCCAGGTTGAAAAGGTGAGCTATTATCCCTATTTGCAGCCAAACATTTTTCGTTGTGCTGAAGCAGCCATCCAAGGTATACCCTGGTTTACCCTCAGCTAATCGTCAGCCAATGGCGTCTTGGGCACGTTCCCATCGAATGTGCCGTCTGCATGTCACCGCCGGCAGTGTCGACACATCTGGCTGAGCGCAGCCCTTCACAGGCTCTGTCTCAAAATCTACGTGGTAGGATGCGGCGAGCGGCAGAGGTTGACGCAGAATGCGGTGCTCTTCTCAAACTGAAGCTGCTCGGATATGCGTCCTAGGAATCCTAAGTGGATTCCTAAGATTCAAAAATAACCATAGTGAATCCTCTCCAGGAATTTAACACAGCGAAAAATCACAAAAAACTGTTTGTAGGTAAATCAATGGCTGGAACCTAGCTATGTAAGAAATTTTCGAATATCGGGTAAGCCATGATGAATTTGACCCACGGATAGGATCATCCCTTTGAGGTTGAATGATTGTGATTCATGGGATTTTTCATGGTGATTTAACTGTAGTTATGAATGGTAGTTGTTCATGGGATTTTTCATGATGATTAGGAATTTTCATGGGATCTAATGAGATTTATATCATGGGATTGGGATTTTTCATGGTGATTCATAAGGACAAAAAAACAACAAGAATGGTTTCATGGCATGTATCCTTCCGGTAATGACGAGAAGAGTTTCCTGTGGAAAATATGGCCCATAGATCTCTGTGATTCCCAGAGGGTAAACCAGGTAGCTTCACAAGCCCGTTTCCACAAAGAGGATGATCGCTGGATTGGTTGAAGGGAAAATCTTCACCGGAAACGATCGTTTTCCCATGAAATATAGGGGTTTCCTGTAAAATCTCCCTTCAACCAATCCAGTGAGATTCTGGTCGCTGCTCAAATGGCTATGATCCTTCACGAAACGCACGCCCGCTGCACGCAGCCCACATCGTATTCCCGTGGTGAATTCCACCGCTACAACCGCAAATGATTTGTCAAACGCGGAGCAGTGCGGATTGACATAGCACCAGGAACTACGGGTCCCTCATTGGAAACCCGAAGAATTGTGTTGTTTTTGTTTGAACTGTCCAAAATCGTCATAAACATCATGAAGTTGTTGGGAAACTGGTCATAATCCAAGACCGTGATCGTTTGTCATCTTATCGTGTCATGTGTCTATAATGTCATACAACCATAGAGCATTATATTCAACTATATACAACGTGCACTCATCTATATTATCTATATATATATATGTATATATATATATGCATATATATATATATATATGCATATATATATATATGTGTATATATATGCATATATATAATTACATATACATATGTGTGTGTGTGCCTACCTACATGTATATGCATACATACAGACATATGTATATATATATATATGTATGTATACATACAACAGGAATTACCAAAATGATAGAAAAGTAATTTGTCAGTACCGTAAGATTGGATTTTGTTTTTCTGGTAATCAAACATGGTTTGCGGGAAAATCCATTCAGTTTTGATGATTTTCCCAAAGCCACATTTATAAAACTGATGTCCAATTGCTATGATTGATTACCTGAGTGAAAAAAATCGTTACCCCATTATTACAAGGGTATCAACATCACTTCCAACTTACAACTGTAAGATGAATTATCCCATGAAATCCCCACGAATCCCATTTCTGTTAGTTCTTTTAATCCATGCCACAAATGTGTTGGTTACATCACTATGAATTCACCATAAATCACTCAAAATTTACAAATTCTCCATAAATCATCATAAAATCACCAGAAATCACTATAATTTCACCATAAATCACTAAAAATCATGATGTTCTTGTTCATGGCTGGGCTTCTAGGCCCTCCAACCCTCTCTCCCCCGGTGCCATCGGACTGACGGCGGAACCCGCTCTGAACGCTACGACGGTTGGTGGTGAGCGACAGGGGGCACGGTCGCGCTTCGGGGCTCTCCGATGGTCCAGAATTGGGGACAAATTCTGAGGCAAAAGCTGGAAAAACCACACGAAAACTGGAGATTTCCCATGATTTAAACTGGTTTAAAAAAAAATTGGATTTCTGTACTTGCTACCTTTTGAGCTTTAATTCATGTAAATCTTAGTGATGAATGTTCATTCCTGGGCGACTCAGGCAGCGAATCGTGCTATCAGCCTTGCACTTGGTCTTTCAAGACATAGGTAAGTTTGTCTCGAACTATATAAATGAGTGGTTAATCATAAATTAAATGATGGTAATCTTAAGTGGTAATTGTTGGTTCAAATGGTTATAACAATCCCTGATAATAAATTAAATAAGGGTAATCTTGAGTGGTAATTGTTGATTCAAATGGTTAGAACAATACAGGGTAGCACTCGTACCTCATTATGACCCATAGAACCATACAGGTCGCCCTATAGCAACCCCCAAGTCATAGATAGACAAGTTGGACCCTGAAAAATATGGTTAGTAGAAATCATCCAATTACCGTCCTGATGGCACACTTTAGTCGGCATCCGATCACCATGGACGACCTCGAAGGATATCTGACATGACTGGGGGGCCCTTCCACCAAGCATGGCAAACCAAAATCCACATTCCTGATAGAATTAGCTCCATGTAATTGGGATGAAGGGCGAGTAATGGTTGGGATGATAATTGACCGTGGGGTCAGCATCATCAGTGCAAGTTTTCGAATGAAAATTATAACACTAGTTTGTTTGCCCGCAAAACCCGGGGGAATGCTCCAAGAATTGTGTGAGGGTCAGGGTTGTAAAATCACACATTCGATTCAACCTTGATAAACCAAATCACCAGAAGTCACCAGAAGTCACTGAACACCCTGCCATCTCCACACGTGAAAAACAATTGGGTGCTGGCGTCGCTGGTTCTGCTTGACCGCTTTCTCCAGCCCCGTGTTTCTTTCCTGGACACTGCGACATGTTCGTCACGTGACTTGCGCAGTCACGCTACAAGTCCATGCTGCTGCATCAGCATTTCTCGTCAAAAGATGTAATCTTCCCTCAAAACGAAGGCTTCAATGGAGTTCTAAGCAGCAACAACACCTCCGAAAACTCGAGATTTAGGAAAGAAAACCACTTCCACTGACTCTTTTTCCATCATCTTGCAGCATTTTCTCTTCATATATAACGTCGTGCTGTCAACGGTGTCACCCTTTGAGTGTGCACCTGCTGGGTCTCCCGAACTCTCAAGGGATGGATAGGAAAATGCATAGGAATCCAACTGACTTTGATCACCAAAGATATGGGGGTTCCGAAGTCATGAGGACACCCAAAATGGATGGTTTACAATGGAAAATCCTACGAAAATGCATGATTTGGGGGTACCCCCATGGATTGGAACCCTCCATATAGGCTTTTTCTCCAGATGTTCCCTTCATTCTGGGCTTCTCCTGTCAAACCTAGAGATTTGCTGGCGCATTCATATAACCATCAAAATGGAGGAATATCAACAAACTAGGGAAGAAGTAGGTACTTTTTTGTCGATTCCTTTTCAATGTGGTCGATACCCCAATTCATTCAGCTATGTTCATAGTAAGACAGAACTCAAGTGACATGATAGACCATGGCAACTTGGGGGGTTTCCCCAAAATTGTCAGACGAACAACCGGACTTTGGATCGTAACTGTCCAAACTGCCACTGCGACTCAGTTCTATGACTAAGGAACTTCTCCCAGATCAGCCGCATTTGAACCATGGATTTTTTGTGGACTTTTGAGCCACACTACAGTAGAACCAGGGCTTCCACTGATCACTCAGCTCCACAACAGTAGAACAAGCCGCCCAAATTCTTCGGGTTTTGACCCAGTTTCCAAAATTTGCTCATCGGCCGCTCATCACATTGCCTCAGGCGCTGGAAGATTCTAAGCGCAAAAAACACGGTTTTGTTCACTCTGCTCCTCTCAAAAAGATTCTGTGAAATAAAACGGAAAGTTTTGAACACAGACTTTCCAATCTGACCCTGTCTTGATCTGCACATCAGTTCAGTCAATTTGCCCGTCGAACGAGCCTTGATCTCTGACAGCCCTGAACATGGATTGGAAAGGTAACAACATACATGCACAGGAAAACGCAGCAAAATCCGATCCGGTCCCGCCGTTTTTCCATCTAACACTTATCGAAAAAAAAGAAAACAAATGAAAAGGAACCCCTAGTTTCATCATGTTTCATCCACTTTTCCAGATCAGGACCTTGTGAAATCTCACCACTCTCCGGCCAAGCAGCGACCAAGAGGAGCGAAGCTAATGGATCGCCTCACAAGTCATGTGAGTCATGAAGCCAGAAGGGGAACCTGATCACAACGAAAAAATATGGGAAAAATCATCCCAAAATGGGTGCTTTAACGGGATTATAGTTGGATTTAATGGATTGTAATGGGATTTAAGGGGATTGTAATGGGTAAGGGGATTATAATGGGATTTGAGTCTGTCTGAAAATGGTTGGTATACTCCGAAAATTGCCATTACATGGGAAAATGATCTATATATAGATTGGTGACTTAATGGGATTGACTGGGATTACAATGGGATTATAATGGGATTTAGTGAGATTTAATCTTGCTGGAAAATCCCCTATTCATAGATGATGTTTCCCATCCAAACCTCCATGTTTACTGGATTTCCCATTGCCCGTTTGACCACCAGGGGTATCTGTTTTAAAAAAATGGTTGATGATGGTCAATATGATTGTATATATTTATATAATGACTCATTGGATTTTCTTGCGAAAATCTGCCGTTGAAACCATAGTTTTTGCCAACCGAAGATTGGGTTTTCTTCGGGATTTTCCCTTAAACTGTTCTATCTTGACAAAGAGGATACTTTCAGGATATCAACACGTGAATCCCTACACTAGTGATGTTGACATCATTCCACATCACCGAAAGCGGTGGCTCAACTGCTGTAACCCGGCAACATCCCCAAGACATGGTCGAATGGCATGAAAAATCCATAAACCATGAAGGTTCATCCCAAGAAAAACGGTTCGCTGATGGGAGTTCGTGGGTCATGATGCATGTGATCATTCCCACCAAACCAGTTCGTGAAAAAAACCAACTACGATATACTTTGCCATGATTTCTGCTTCAAATCCCCATGTTTCCTGGTGAATCCTCGTATGTTTATGGTGGTTACATCACCTTTTTTCATGGTGTCTTTACAATGAATCAAGCATCATTTGGAGGTTTGGTCTCTATTCTGAGAGGTTGAATTCGCACTGGAATCACTGAAGCACTCTGTTTCATGCGAAAAAAATCACCATCACCAACAGTCTGGCCTGGTTCAATACAAATGGAAGCTGATTCAGAGAAGTTTGTATCAGATATTTGTTTGCAAAATTGCTCCCAAAAAGACTCCCCAAGTGATGGATTTTCCGTTGAGAAAATCCAAACATCACCGACTTCGCAAATCCAAGATACAGTAGGTTGGTTTTCCCGGCTATAAACCTCCATTTCGTTCGTGGATTGTCCTATATGTTCCTATCCATTTTCCCTGACATCTACCCAGGTCATCGCATGGCAGGTGCCCGCGCCTATCGTCAACGCGCCGCCTGCTAGGAAGCCAACTCCTGCTATGGTTAGCAGGCCTCAGCGACAGCATCGAACTGGGGGAATTGGTCTTGGCTGTCGCTCGCATTTTCCCAGATCTCGGCAATCTGTCCAAACTTCTCAAAATCTGGACAGATTTGCCATTTTGGGGCATGATTCCCCCAATCATAACCATGATTCTAGGTCAACTAGGTCAGAGAGGTCGTTGTCTTTCTTGCCAGCAGTGTTTGTTTTGCCATTTTATCAAAGATTGCAACAGTTGGCCAATCATTGTGACCTTCTTTGGGTTGCTTGGAACTGCTCGGGTTGAAGCCCAGCCCAGCACAGTTACTATTGATCCACTTCCAGGATCGGCACCTTCACTGCTCCAACCCCCAGCATTAATGGCTTAGCACCCAGAAAAAAATGCGGCTTGGTGGGGAATCATTTTGTCCATGGGGCCTCAAAACTTGTTGGAGGCGAAAATATCTGCCATATCTCCCAAATCACCTGATTCAAAACCGCTTCATCTGCAGAAAAGTCCCCAGAATTTTTGCCAAGATGCTAGTGGGGGAACAGCTACTGCGACAACAGTCTGGAGAAATTCCGTTGCCACCTTGGCGCATGTGGAGGATCTCATTGTAGCTGGCGCAACGGCGCCAAAGGGGGGAGCTTCCCGAGCACTTCGACTTCCTCGATTTTTATGGAGGAATCTGAACAGATTTCCTGGAACTGTCGAATTAGTCGAATCCTCAAAATGTGAAAGGTGATCTTGAGCCATTACCCACCAGTATTTCATAAGATTCATTGGATTGGTTTCAGGGAAAATTTTACCGGAACCCCCCCCCCATATTTCATTGGAAGAAAACATGGTTTCCGGTGAAGATTTTCCCAACAAAACCAATCCAACGAGAGATGGGAAAATGGGGTCTAAGTGATAGAATACGGATGAATATGGATGTTTCCAAGTATTTCCAATGTATTTCCACGGTTTATGAGAACTTTCTGGATTTTTCCATATTCCATCTGTATAACTTTCATGGTTCAAATCCTCCGTCCACCTCAGTGCCTCGTTTCCGATCCCTTTCCTAAGGCTCTCGACTGCTGAAATCGATCCAGCTCCTTGGGAAATGCAGCAAATCAGAGGGTATTTGAGGGTGCGGGCCAGTTATGAATGGGATTTCATGGGATGTATCCTCTGGTTGTCTAACATAACCATGGAAAACTACCATCTGTAATAGGTAAATCACTATGTTTATCATCTATAATTGGGCCATGGCTTCCATGGCTATGTTAAACCACAAGAGGGTAACTCTCCAAGTACTTGGTGGAATTGATAGGGACCCCCTGATGGGACCCCAAGAAACGGAAAGATGGAATGGGAATGGGGGTTCAGCCAGGGGTGTCCCTCTCCGTTCCATGGACTTGGGGGTGCAGTTGGGGTTCTGGCTATAGCCATGGGACTGTAACCACAAGAAGTTTGGATGTAGCCTCAAATATATGGGTTTGTCTGGAAATAGGGTATCCCTAAATCCATTGGTTTATCATTTTCCCTATAGAAATGGCCATTCTATGGGTGTCCCCATTTTCAGACAAACCCATGAAAGTCAAGCCAACTAAATCACTGTCATGATGACAAAGACGTCACGTGTTGTGGCCGGAAGAGAAATCACTCAGTACAAAACAACCTCAGTACAAAATTAACCTCAACGATAATGATCATCACCTTTAATGCTATTTCAGATGCTGAGGATGATGATCATTCTCATTCTCATTCAGAATCTTGTTTGATGACCATAATGATGCCATAATAACACTCAGTCACCAAACAGTATGACCTTACCACAGAATTTAAGATGATGATGATGATGATGATGATGATGAAGATGATGATGATGATGATGATGATGATGATGATGATGATGATGAGTGTTACGATCCTCACAGGCCTACGGAATTTGTGGGATTGGATCATCAATAAACATGGTGATGGTGACGAATCCACCGATTCATGATCCCAAAGATGTGTAACTTTCTCGTCCTAAACCATGATTTTTGGGGGCTGTGTTTAATATTAGGGGAAAGGAATTAGTCTTTTTGTCACTTTGATCATTGCCAATGCTACAATACTATATATAACGAATATCTATCCTCAATCTTGGGTGATGTAAACATGTCGCCAAAACTAGAGGCAAGCCCTCCGCTGTGTTATCATTCCCAGAATTGGTGAAAGTAACATTTACAGGGCTACCCTCCTCCAAACTAACATAGATGTGGAAAACCCAGCATCTGCAGATCAGTCATGGGTTTTCATGGATTTTCCACATCCTTTTGTATGTTTACCCTAGGGTTACCCCTGTAGTTGCTGGAGAAAAGCAGGGGTTTCTTACATGTTCTTCTATCGAACTACCCCCATCGAAACCCTCTTGGAAGATCTGTGCAGTCCAACTATGATCCAAAAGAATGGCACAGCCTAGTTGCCACGCAATCCTGTTTACCCACTCGAATACGCGCTGCAAATATATATATATATATATGTATATACATACATATATATATATATACAATGTGGGTCTGTCTGAAAATGAGGTAGAACCTCTAAATGGCCATTTAATAGGGAAAATGATCAACAACCAATGGTTATAGAGGTACCATATTTTCAGACAAACCCGTATATATATAAATATATACCAAGTTGTTTGCTGATTAGTCTAGGTTCCTGATCATGGATCCAAGAAGAATATACAAACAATGTAGCCTCTGGTATTTTGTCCCGGTTTGGTATGGAAGCAGTGGTCCCTTTAGTTCGATGATTAATCCCTATTCAAAATAAAGTAGTGATCTTCCACAGTGATGTCAAAAATTCCAGAGGCTGCAAGAACTTCTGCAATCACAGTTTCAGAAATGACCATAATCATAATTATCATAATTATCTTAATTATCTTCATTATAATGTTCATAATTATCTTATCTGACCTTATCTTTTGATTATTTTCTCATTTATCTTTCAGTGGGGAAATTTAATTCGTAGACCTCCAACTGGCCTTGGCGAAGTTTTCTTGGTAATGTTGGGATGCCCCTGGGCTCATCGCTCCCTCTCTTCATTCACCACCAGAGAGTTCTGTACTGTATCCCACGATATGGGTGTGTCTTAAAAATAGGGTATATCCCCAATTATCTATAGCCATTTTTTGTTGGGAGAATGATGAGAAAAACCATTAGGTACCATTTGATCAACTAGAAATGGCTATTTTCATTGGGGACAAACCCGAAAAAACCGCGTCTCCCCAAGTCTCTCGACCTACGAGACCGGAGCCAAGAGGCGCATCCGCTACAGAGATGCAGAAGAGAAGTAGCTGGAGAGCCTTTTTTTCAGCGTGGGGTGTCAGAATTGTTTGAAGGGATTCTATAGGAATCTATACATTCTAGCTACTATAGTAACTATAATAATCATAGATTGGCTATATAGTCTAAGTACTTGTAAGTATAATTGCTCTTGGATTAGTTGGGGTAGATCCTATATAAGATAGTAAATGTCACGACTTGTAAGTATAACTGGGAGGTAGTGATGGCTAATGTGATAACAAAAAATATAATTGCAACCCGAAAGAAAACGTAATTCATCACAAAATTGAGACGTTACAGTTCTATCTTTCTGGGGGTACTAACAATGATCATGTCACAACAGTAATGGTTAATGATTATTGAAAAGGTCTGTCAAATGGTAATTCATTCTTGTATATAAACAAGAATAATGATGGGAAGAATGCTTTGTAATGGTGTATTACGATGGTTTATGATGTCGAAAGCAATTGCTATCTGGTATGAGTATGTGGATTTGTCCAAAAATGAGTGAGTTTTAAGCAACCAAAAAATGGATGGTCTAAACCCAGTAATCTATAGGAATGGAATAGAATTCATGGATAATACTTGGACGGAATCAAAATTTTATATACGTAGGTGTGTCGAGAGATCGGGGGACACCCCAATTGATTGCAAGGTTAATCACCATGATAACAATCTGGTTGTTAGATGATGTTCATCTCCGTATTTCTGAGTCTCCCTTGATGTTGATCAATGCATTGGCTTTGGGATATCCAATCTATGGCCAATCTTCGATGCAATTTCCCTCCTGTAACATACACCAAGATGTGGAAAAACACCATTTGTCGATCATTTTCCGATCGGGAAAGCATCGGTTTACCACATCTTTTTGTATGTTTACCCTGGAATCTATTCCTCAGCAAGAAATTGATCCACGAACTCATTACCAGTCGCTTCACCCCGAATCCGCCCCTGTTCTCCAGGCCTTTCCAAACTGCATCCAGCCAAGGTAGTTTTGAGAAGTCGCCCAAAATGCTAGTAAAACGCCTGCGCCGCCACGTGAATTCGGGGGCGACTCGTTTGCCGTGACTGTGCCCCCCCTTACGGCTGCTAGGCCCATGTTCCACCTTTCCGGAAACACAAAAATCGTGGGATTTTGAGGAGCACAGTAGCAATAGGAGCTTGGATTGATTCTCTTTGAAACAAGCTCTGGGGAAAAAACATGATTGTTTTGTCCCACTTGCAAATACGGGCCTTTCGCCCGGCCTGTTCCTTCGTTCGGCGAAGTGGTGGGTCCCGAAGAGAGCCACCTGAATCGGAAAAGGTCCGCTGGTCGTTTTGAAATGCGCGGACTTTGAGGATTCATATCTATACAGTCTATACAGTCTATACATATATATATATATATGTATGTGTATATATATATATATATATTTGTACAAATGTATGTATATATATACATATACATATTGATGTTCAATGGTTCTGTTTCACTGTTTATCAACAAGAAGAAGCGGTGTTCGGACCCTTGGGATGGTAAACGCAACGGATTTCCGGTGGACTTTTCTCGCAACAATCGGGTATTGCACGGGAGGTTCCAAGTAGATTCAACCATGTAACTCGACGGAATGTGGAGCAAACCGGACGAAATCTGATTTCTTCTGATCTGAGCCACATAAAAGTAGAGATTCCAACAGAAATGGATTCAAAGTGAAACAAAGCTATGGCTGAACTTGGCTCATAATGTTGGAGATCTGTATCTTGCAACCCCACATCCACATGTTTCCAACCAGTGAAATCAGTGATCTCCCAAACTCACTATCTTCATCCAAACTCAGCTGGTTGAGCGAACAAAAACTATAGAATCACCAGAAACATCACCAGAAACATCAGAAACAAACTCACCAAAAATCAGCTGCAAAGCCTCCCTATGACCCCCATCTGCCCGCCTGCAGTAGTCGTAAAGGCTCCACAACAATGAAGCCCGTGTAGGGAAGCGTGAAAATGGAGAGCCTGGACAAGATGCCCATCTCAAAAACATGGAATACGTACATGTGTACATGTACATGTGTGTATCAATGTGTGTATGTGTATATATATATAGTTATATATAGACATATGCATGCGTATAGTGTATGTATGTATCTATATATATATATATACGTACAAAATTGTAAAAATATACAAATTATGTGGATGATTTTTTTATATATGTCAGTGTGTATCAAAAAAAAGAGTCAACGAACATTTGTAGCAACGAAAACTGAAGTTATATCTCCGTGAAATTGCTTTCTGCGGTCTACAAATGCAGCAAGCAATGCTATCCCATAGTAGCTCTTCATACGACGTTGCTGGTTCTTGACATCCCATTATATCATATTCTATCCCCATTGTATCCGTACTATCTGAGTCATCCCCCCACGTAGGTTTGTGTGCAGAGGGGTACCCAAAATCCACTGGTTGATGATCACTCTTCATTTTCCTGGTCATATTGTAGTGTTCGGGTATATCCCATTTTCAGAAACAATCGATTTGAATATAGTCGGTTAGTTATATCCCGCTATACCATACTATATCCCCAGTGATATTCCACTACCGTGAATATCACCACGCTTCATGGTTTTTTGTTCTCAAGTCCCCATGTTCATCCGTTTTCACTATTTCAAGCTTTATTGTTTTTGGGTTAGTTACAGTATATCCCATTATGTCCCAATATTTCCCGTCAAATTCGTAGATTTACTTGATGGCGAGATCCCTGGTTATCAGTGGGATAGGGAACAGGTAGGGACCATCCACTTGCAACTGGGGTGAACTGACTCAGTAAGATGAAGCAATACACCTATCATTGTTAACCATCAAGTAAAAAAACATCATTATATCACAATGGCCCAATCATAGATGAATTCTAGTGATTTCCCTATGAAAGATGGTGGTTTTCCATGGCAAACTGTTAAATAACCAGAAATTTCCCCCGTTTCCCCGTTTAGGACCCCCATGTCTACCCATGCAGCACCGCCTGGTGGATGAGCTACTGGGCTTTCAGAGCGCGTGCGATGAGAGCCCCCAGCTTGGAGCCCAGAGGAGCGTGCAACAGCGTGAAATCTTGGGGGAAAACCCCTGCATTTCATGGTGAAAAACATGATGTCCTGTAAATTTTGGATGGGTTTATCTTGATGTTTAAATTGGATATAGTTGGATTTTGATCTTGAGTTATTTTTGAATAGTTGGATATTGATGGATCTATGGGAGTATTTGTTTTCATACAGCAGGGTACTATATCCAATTTGGGTGGGTTCATAGCAACTCCCAACAAAAAGAATGCAGAAAAGTTGTCCATCCAATCCCAAAACAGTGCTGAATTGGACCTTTTCTGCACCAAACCTTCAAGTTCAAAAAAAAAGTTGCTGAAGGAACCAAAAACAAAGGGGAACAAAGAGAAAAGATTCCCCGAATACTGGATTTTCATTAGGAAAATAGAAAATCATCGACTCAGCATGGCGGTTTAAGCTTGAAATTGGCCTATCAAACAATGGGTCCCAAAAAAACTGCCCTCAAACTTCGACCGAAGCCCCGGGTTCGGTTTCAAACTCGGGGACAAAGCCTCAATTCATGGCCCCCAATTCCCGTTAGGTTAATGCTGTTTCACTGCAAAATGACCCTAAAATCGACCATTTTAGCTGACGAATCATGATAAACCATGGGCTTTTTGCTCGGGGATTTTGGGGTTTGCTCAAGCGACTTCCCGCATTCCATCCCGCCTCCGGCAACTCATAAGCCTCGCCTAGTGAGGAGAAGTTTCGGGTGGTTCAGGAGGGATTTTTCTACCCGTTTGAAACCATACAAGGTGGTGCCCCCCCCCAGTTGACAGTTATGTTGTTAAAAACCCCCTTAAATATAGATATAGCCTAGTTATTGGAGTTATAAACCAACTTGGCTAACGAACTAGGGCACCACCTTATAGTTAGAATGTTATAATTTACTTATAATATAATATTCGAATTATAGATAGGATAACTTTCGATCACCAAGATTATAAACCAGTTACGATCCGTGGGATGATCCTCCAAGCAGGGTAACATACAAAAAGATGTGGAAAAGCTATAGTTTCCTCTTCGGAAAATGATCATGTTCATGGTGGATCGTCCATATCTCAATCATGTTCAAGCTATGGTTTTTTTCATAGCTTCTGCGAGGTTGAAGCTCGGCCCCTGATTCTTGAGGTACATCGAAAGGGGCGCGTCTTTGAAATGCTGGGGAAATGGAATGGTCTCTTGAGACACCATTGAAGATGAACGGATGCAGTCACACATCAAAACACAAAAAAGCAGGATTGCACTTCACAACAATAGACTCTACAATAACGTGCATGTTTGGAAACACAAACCTTTACACATCATAACCATCTTGTCACCCATTAATTTATCACTAGGGATATTCCAGTTGTATCACTGGGACTAACCACTGAATTCACTGGGATGATTTTTTAATGGATCCTCGTCGACCCCGTCTATATTCGTTGGTATCCATTTGTAGCCCTATACAGTCTGATCCACCAATACCCCCTTGTATCCAAGCATTTCCTTTTACAATTTATGTATATTATATATATATATATATATATCCATTTACAGTCATTTGCAACAATTGATATCCATTATCTCCATTTATTTTGATAAGCGGTTATATCCAGCTACATGTGTATCCATCTACATCTATGTGTATATATATATACATACATAAACTACATTTGAGCAGTGCTGAAAAACTTTGCCGTTCACAAAACTGGTTTGTTAATAGGGATTCCAGTTCATGGGTAGTTAGAATACCCAGTATATAAACAAAGGATGGTATAATCCTCGGAACTAATCATCAACCAACAGGGGTTCAACGCAGCGACTGCTCAATCTGGATTTGCTGACTTCGAAAAGGGGTTCTTTTCCCAGCTGAGGCAAAAATCATGGTGATACCCACTACATCCATATAAACTACATTTACTGTCTGGTAATTTCACAGAGCTATGGAAAATCATCCTTTTTAATCAGTTGCTATGGACAACTAGGGTTGACAAGTCAACTTATGGGGGAAAACCACATTGATGCTGGAGGAACTTGGAAACCCATCTAGTTCGATGATCTACATCGATTTACCTATTGGATATGTATCTCTATATATACCCTCTGGTAAACTAACATAACTATGAAAAATCACCATTTTTAATCGGAAAATCCACTATAAATGGCCATTTTCCATAGCTATGTTAGTTCACCAGAGGGTAGATACCATATAGCCTAGTGAAATTGGGGTCATGTTCACCAAGTTAGCCATTCAGCTCACTGGGGACCTTGACTCATCCTCCAAACCTCCAGCCATCGCTGTGAGTTTCCCGGCCCCGCCTAAGTCCCGGCCATTCAGCATGAAGGACACGCAAGCAACGCCAGGCGCCTGCCGGGAAAGCCATGAAGTCGTCGCCCTGGGGAAAACACGCAAAAAAATGTGGGAAACCCACATTCTTGTCCCTTTGTTCGATTCAGAGAACTGAATTAAATTCGCATGAAAAAGGTACATCATATCAAGTTTGAGTGGGAATTGTTCTAGGAATTCGTGATTACAATGGAATTGCATGTATTTCAGAAGAGATTCTTTCATGATTCAAAATACAAGCGGCAGACTCATGGGAACATGGCTGAAGTGCTCATGCCAACGGTGCCAGATGAACCGACCCCTTCACTGATGTTTTTGAGGTCAATCTTTCAGCCATGGGTCTGTGTGAAAATGTTGGGGAAACCCAACCAATTTATTGATGCTTCATCATGTCCCCACAAGAAAAAAAAAGTTGGGGGGATACCTCCACCATTTTCAGACCAAAATCGGATGTTGGTGATATCTTCCATTAAAACTATGAAACCCTCATAGATATTTCATTACATCCCAATTTCTTCAAGGGTTACCCTCTGGTAAACTAACATAACTATGGAAGATCACCATTTTTAATGGGAAAATCCACTATAAATCACCATTTTCAATAGCAAACTGTTAGTTTACCAGAGGGTAACAAAAAGAGATGACCATCTTTTGTGCCCGAAATCGCCATCACCAGCACTCGCCTTCCACTCCAACAGAGCTCCGATCACGTCACCCTTGCGACCATACGGAAGGCCGTACTCGAGAGCCTCGAAGCAGATCGCTGAAATCCCAACCCCCAAGTGGTTGGGATTGGTAAAAATCAAGATGCGAGCATTGGGATTTTGAAGGCACACAAACACACACAAGTGATATATTAAATGTGTATATATCTATATATAGGACCATGTATGACAAATAACACTCGCAACTGATCTGCCGCTCAGTCCATTTTTCTATTGGGGTTGATTCGAATGCTTCGACCCATTGGTCGCGCTGGCTAGGCCAGGGTTAGGCTCTAGACTGACAGCGCTACTGTCTCGAACTCATCCGCCGTGATGATTGTCAATGTCGACCGTGGGGAGCCGGTGTTCTCGTCGGAGATGGCTCTGGAGAGTAGCCCGGAATGCAAGGATCACCATCCACTTCTCGTTCTCAAAATAGTTGATTGTCTCTTGGAGGGCCTGGGCCGTAGTTCTCAAAGAGGCTGAGGCCTGTGGATGGAACTGATCCAAGAGATCTGCATGAAGCAAGAGTTGATTCTGCATGTCCCGGAAACGGATCAACATGGTATCCACGTGTGTCAACGGTCGAAGAAGGTCTTGGAGAGAGATTTCTCCTTGATCATTCATTGCGACTCACGGCAAGGATGAGGAGCACGTGCTCAGAGACTGGTGAAAAAGGAAAACTTGTCTTGGAAACTGGAACTAGCACTTGCTAGTGGGTCTACACTTGTAGACGGAGAATGCCTCACTTTGAGGGCGGGAAATGAAATGGGTAGGGTCGAAAAATTGATCAATGCCTGATTGTTTACTGTGACAATGACTGATTACTTACTTACAACATGATGGTCTATGAAACTCACCTGCACTTGCTGGATGNGTCGAAAAATTGATCAATGCCTGATTGTTTACTGTGACAATGACTGATTACTTACTTACAACATGATGGTCTATGAAACTCACCTGCACTTGCTGGATGATGCCATGACCACATGTTGTGTTTGCCGTGTTCCTTAACACGGACTTGAAATCAAAAGAGCAACGGATTCAACAACATGTTCCACCGTCCAATCAGTCAAGATAAGAACAGATACTACTCTCATGCAACTGCAACGTTTCTGAAATAAACTCTTCAGGATCTTCTCAAGTAAAACTGTATCATGTACCATGAGACACGTCNATAAGAACAGATACTACTCTCATGCAACTGCAACGTTTCTGAAATAAACTCTTCAGGATCTTCTCAAGTAAAACTGTATCATGTACCATGAGACACGTCTTACTTTCCTTGATCCTTTGTGCAGTTGCTATGAATGCAAGTGAGGACATGTGGACCATGTATGACAAATAACACTCGCAACTGATCTGCCGCTCAGTCCATTTTTCTATTGGGGTTGATTCGAATGCTTCGACCCATTGGTCGCGCTGGCACCCCTGGACAGGACCAATTCATACCATAGCTGCTTGAGGTCACACTTCGACCTTTTGAGTCCCAAGAAGGCTTCGACTTCCAGCCTAGACAGATAGTCTGACGGGTTACTCTGGCTTGGGACCCGCTCAATCCACATCTGGGCTCGAGAATTTTCTTCAATTTCAAAAACAGCAAACAGAATCTTGTCGCAGGTGCGATTCTGAGACCATGACTTCAAAAAGGCGCCTCTTACTGATTCACTGTCTGAGAAAATGACGGTCTTGACTCCCGCCAGTAAACTTTTGAAGGAAACAGCTGCTGCCAACAACGACAGAGCCTCTAACTCCTGTATCGCAGTTTCCTGTCCATCTTGCATGATGGCAGACAACAGTTCATCATCAACTCTTTCACTGAAAAACGCCAGGCACTTGCCTGCAGAGGAATAAATCACACCACCGAGGCCACAATAGCCGCCCGGCTCAAAAGAAGCGTCAACGTACACATGTACGTGATCGGACAACTTTCCACTGATCTGTCTGGGCACATTGCCCCTAAGATGATTGCAAATTGCGGCCAAAGCTTCACAAACATCTTGGGTCAGCACTTTGCGACCAGTCTTGATGTGTTCTGAAAGTCTCTTCAGGTGATTCCTCAGTGCCCGGCCAAAGATCTGGCAGCTGGCAAACTGCAGACGGCCCCTCAGCCGCTCAGCCTCTTTGCGTCCAAGCATGCCGTTCTGCAGAACCTGGTCGATCTCTGTCACCAGTTCGGACGTCCGGTCTTCAGTGTTGGAAAGAGCTGCCGCTCCAAGTTGGGCGTCCCTCAGGTCCAGCTGAACCCCAAGCACCTTGCATACTGAGCTGAAGTCAACCAGTTTCTCAAGGGACAGCTTCCAGCCCAAAGTGGAAAACAGGAAGGTGATTACCATATCCGTGTGTCTTTCAATGCCCTCCTCGGCCAGGCTCAGAAAATCATCAAAATAACTTGACCACATGATCTGCAGTAACTCGGTTCCAATCTTCCATATGGCTAATGAGAGCCTCAAGAAGGAAGTAACGGACGCTACTGATCCGAATGGCAAGACTTTTTGTTGATATATACTGGGGCCAAGAGTGTCCGGATCGAACACGACCAGAAAGGAGTCATGGTCGAAGGCATGATCAGACAACGGCAGCTGCTTGTATGCGTCACTGAGATCCCAGCATTTTGCTCTGAGACCGCAGGCTCGGCCACTGGAAGATGACATGCGCAACCACGCGGCCACCATCGCCGCCACATGGTCAATAGTATGGACCGTGACGCCCTCCGTCTGTGTCACAGACGCATTGACCATTGAGGCCTTATAGTCGTCAATCGGTCTCACCTTATTTTTCTGCTTCACAGCGAAGCGGCGCGTGAGGGTCGCACCCATTGGAAGGGTGTCTTCTGCAATGGGGCCCAGAAGGAACCCCTTGTCTTTTTCTTTTTGGGTGGCGGCCATCAGGCCTCTATCTAGTTCGGGGTCACCACTACTTTGTACGGAGGCAATCATAGTTTTTCTGCACTGCAGGGCTATTTTTCAGAGCTCCGTGCAAGGAATGGTCGCTGGTCGAAATTTTTTCTTAAACACATTAGCCTCTGGGAGAGGCCCAGTGAGATCAAACCCGTTTATGGTGTCATCAATCAAGTTGACGTCAAGGTGGTTCGCTTCTCGTAGCAAAGATTTCATCAAGACCAGCCTCTTCCCCTTCAAGATTTCACTTCTTCTCTTAGAAACACTTTCAAGAAGCTCAGCGTTCTCCTTGTGGACCTCTTCGGCCATCAGGGCCCACCTCCTGAGTTCAGCTGTGCGCTCTTGTGCNAACACTTTCAAGAAGCTCAGCGTTCTCCTTGTGGACCTCTTCGGCCATCAGGGCCCACCTCCTGAGTTCAGCTGTGCGCTCTTGTGCTAAGGTCTTGTGGGAGACACTGACGGTGTGGCTCACCACTCTGCGCATTTCTGCAGGAAAAAGGGAGTGGATGCACGTCGGGTGACCTACATCCAAGGCCGCCTTTACAAACTGCTCAGGGGTCCTGTGAACTCCTATTGTCACAAAGCTGTTTGAACTCGAGGCAGCAGTTCCAGTTCCAATTCCTTCGGCAGCAGTTCCAGTTCCAGTTCCTTCGGCACTCGCGACTGACACCCCAGGATGTGGAGTGCTGAGAAGGCGACAGTGTTTTGGCACGGGTGTATCTGATGGGTGTTGCTTCACTTCAAGAAACTCTGACACCATCGGNATGTGGAGTGCTGAGAAGGCGACAGTGTTTTGGCACGGGTGTATCTGATGGGTGTTGCTTCACTTCAAGAAACTCTGACACCATCGGAGGGAGACCCTTGCGGGGTTGGATATCGGTTGAAGCTCGCATGGTCTGCAGGGATGCCTCCTGGAGGGCAAAGCATGGTGGAGCACACAGTGTGCCTCGATCCTGCAGCTCTAAGGCAAGTTTGGTCGCCATGGTGCGACATAACTCCCACGGATACGAAACTTCAAGTGATGTGGCCCACTTGCCGTCGGGCATCTGTCCCCAAGGCTCATGAGTATGGTTGCCGTCACAAAGTCTTGCTAGCTCCCCAAATCTGTGGATATTATGGAGGAACTTGGTGAACTTGCGTCGGCTCGAGCCGAACATACAGTGATGGAATTCAACACTTGCAGGCTGGAGTTCCTGAATCAGTTCATTGAATGGCCTGGTCAACCACATGAAGCTGCGGCCAGGGTTCTCTATGGACCAGAGCTTACCAAGCTGGTGGCATAACCGGACAAGGTCACAGGTGATCTGGTACAATTGGTTGGCACTAAGAACACGGGCTAAAAGAACTCCTGTCAAGGTCGGCAACCCATCTGGATGTTGTTCAGTCCTGACCACTGGCGGATTACGCCTCCCCCGGCGCTGTATCAAGCGGGCACGACTTGCAGTACCGCAAGGAGGGGCAAAGTGGACGTATACGCAATTTGGTGATGATATAAGATCCTGGAGCATTCTTAATTGGTCTACCTTAAGTAGGTCTAATTGCAAAATGGGACTGACAAGACGCGGGGGCATGGACGAATCTATGCCGAAGCTGTCTTGCAATCCTACGGCTTTCAAGGATGCTGTAAGGCGTCCTGATCCAGCAAAAACCTCTATACAGAAAAATTGATCAAGAGACTGATGGAAATTCACCTGGTCGGCTGGTGAACTTGTATTGCTCTTTGGTGAAACGGTCTTCTGGGCTGTTTGTCAAGATCCTGAGTGAGTCTGCATGCTGTGCGGCTTCTGACAACCTGGCTCCGCGCACACATGTAAGCCCCGGGCACAAGATCCTCCTGGGCTGGCCTTCGCACAGCCGTTTGGCAAATTAAAAGCCCAGCAAATGCGCTTCTGATCCTTGGTCTGCAACGCCTTGCCAATCAAGAGCTCCGGCACGTTCGGACCACGTCCTCGTCGATTTCCTCCTTTCCCGGTCTTCCCTTTTCCTCCGCCTTTTCCTTTGCCAGGACGAGGCTTCTGCCTGCTTGGTGATCTGGATCTTTTCCTCGGCGTCTCAGCTGCAGTCGTCTTGGGCTGTGTTGGCTGCGTCGGTGTCTTGTTAGGTCCACCCTTGGCCAAAGGCAGCAGATGAAAACTGACTGAGCTGTGACTCAAAACATTCATGATCTCCTTTTCAATCGCCGTCTTTCCGGCTGAGTCCTTCTTCAACGTGGTCAATCGCTCACTCATGAGCATGAACGCCTGTCGGTCTGCTCGGAGGATTTGATGAAGAGAAACTGCTGAGTACCCCGGTGGGGCTGGCTGNCGTGGTCAATCGCTCACTCATGAGCATGAACGCCTGTCGGTCTGCTCGGAGGATTTGATGAAGAGAAACTGCTGAGTACCCCGGTGGGGCTGGCTGCGACAAGTGGTCGATGAGTTCTGCGTGATACCCATTCATGATGTCGTATGGGCAAAGCTGTGTCAGATCGAAAGCCAAGGCTCTCCTCCTCAAAGCGTTCACCACTTCAAGTTCTGTATTTGTTGCACAAGTCAGATCAGCTGGTTTCTCTTTGACCACAAGAGATGATGCATCGATTGCGAGCTCTTTCCCAGGCTTCTTGTTCAACAACTCCTGTCGTCGTGTGTGGAACTTCTCCGGTCCATGGTACACAAGTACATCCTTTTCTGCCATTGCTAGAAGAAGGTCATATACACTGTGTCCCACTTCTTCCTCCCCTCTGAGACGAAGTCCAGTGAGCCTCTTCCTCTGCTCTGCTATGCGATTCTCTCGTTCTGCAGGGGCCATGTTGGTGGGGATGTTCTCCTCCTTGCGTGTCACCTTTGCTTTGACGTCTGCAACGACAAGTGTCTGTGCTTCAAAGATGAGACGCTTGAGAGACGCCAAAGTGCCCATGTTGGGAACCAGGCTACCTGTGAAGAGCCCTCTCACCTGTTCATCACTTGGCGTCGTGCCAGGCGGTGATGCTGCGAAAGCAAGTCTAGCAAGGGAAGATACACCACTGGCAATGACGGAATCGATCTCTGCCTCCGTCAAATGCACTTCTAGGCCCCTAGCCCTAAGGGCTTCCTTCGATTCAAGAAGAGTTCCCATGGCGTCCCAAAATTGGCTCGAGGTGATATTGAAAATTTGTTCCTGTGGTGATGCTCAAATGCATGTCATGACTCCTCTCCTGTGTTTGCTAGACCATGACATGTTGCTTGGATCAGGATTATGATCTTCTACAGCTGAATCCATCTAGGCTGAGAGAGAGGACCAAAACTGCAATGAAGTGAGTTCTCAAGGGTTCTGACTATGTGCAGGCACTTGCACTGACACACACACTCATCTGACCCACTTGGGTGGCGACCCCCTCACTCCTTTTGTCACTTGGCCCTGCTCTCTGACTCCAATCTGCGCTTCTTCAGCGCCGATGCTGCCGCACCCAAATCTTTACATGGTCTAGCGACAACACAGCGTTTACATTTCCTGAAGATTGACCCTTTTGAAGCCTGCCGTCATGCGAACCCCACAACTGAAGGAGTTCTGTTGAGAACCTCCAGCTCTAAGGTGCACGATTTGGCTCTTGTCATGCTGGTACATCTCATAATCTGGTTCCCATTGTGCTTTCTCTGCCACAGGATCGTCCGGGAGAATCAAATCTTGGTGTGATTCATCTGAGCTGCTGTCAGAATCGGAGGACGATGACGAGCTGTCTGCAGGTTTCTCCTCTTCAATGCTGGCGGTGAAAGTGTCTTTGGGGTCCTGTCTCGTGGCCGCGCCAATCATACCTGATCTGGTTGCGTCAGGCATGAAGTTGCCGCTGCGGATATTTTGCAGAACACCATCAAACTCTCTAAGAGGAGCAGCAAGTGCATCACGAGCATATACGTCAGCTGAATGCTTCCCACTCACATGGTGGCCAAGAAGCAATCTCGTCGTCTCGTCCAGGCCCGCTTTCGCGCACCATGAGAGAGGGGTTCCTTTGAGACAATGAACAGTCGTGTACTCTATCTCGCCCAGTCGGCCAGAAAGAAGTGATCTCAACCACTTCCCAGCTTCATTGGTGGTGACAGATCTGGGCTGCCAACCAGCATCAAGGGACCCAACTGGGGCCGGCAGCAAGGCGTCGTCGTGCAAGGCGCACAATTGAATGCCAGCCAACTCAGCCACCCTGATGAAGTTCAGTCCCCATGGCGGAGACAACAGCCCCCACACAGGTGCCACTAACGGCATAGCAATCCCTTGTCGAGACACTAGCCGCGCCGTCTTATGTGATCTGGTTCTGAACTCTATATACCCTGAGATCGTCCCGTTCACCTCAATGATGTCCTTCACATACCCCCTGACTTTCTTGAGGTCGCTCAGTCGGCTCCTGCTGTACAGACAGAAAAGCAGTGCCCCCGCTGCATACCTATCAGCGATGGCCGCCTTTTCATCGAGCAGAATACGCTCGAGAGTCTCCACCTCATTGACAGTCAGCACTCTGGCTTGATGTTTTTCGGGGCGTTCAAGGTCGGCAAGTTCAACCATCTTCTGAGCTTTGATGGAAATGCATGTTGAAGCCCCTGCAATCCCAACCACGTGCTCACAGAATCTGATCGCTTCCAGAAATCCAGAAAAGGCGGAAGCACCCGCTTTGTTCTTGGAGAGATGCCCCAAATAGTCCTCGACATCTGCATCCAAGATTGGGAAGGGACATAGAGAAAATCTCGTGTCTCGGTACCATTTCATGAAACGAACCATGGTGTTGCCTCTCCTGAGAACTGTATTGGCGCTTCTACTTCCGAAAACCTCTCTGAGACTCTGGATGTCATGTGAGTCTATGGCTTTGTCCAGGTCATACCCTTTAGGCCACGCCTGCCTGCCAGATGAGAAAACTGTGTACCACTTCTGAAGTGCGGATGACCATGTGTTCTGTTCCATCTCTGACTCCGTGAGGTTGAGGTCAAAATTAATTACGCCCATGTAGACGCCTCTGCCTGATCCCTGCTTGAACGGATTCAAGCAGGGAGGAGACTTCGGCGCCTCTTCACGAACCTCTACTGGACTCATTTGTGGCAATGGAATGGAAGGGAGGCCATCACTTTCATCAAAAATGTGACTCATAATGCCGTCTTCCCAAGGCAACTTGACAGAAAGCGTGGGTGGAACGCCTAAGCACTTATCCTGAATCAAGCTCGAAAACTGTTGTATGTCTTCAGATGAGATTGGCTGTTCACTCTCAGCTTCAGTTGGCTCATAATAACTGTCATGAGTTGCAATCTCAAGATTGTCAAGCAAGAAAGGTGGTGCGTCATCGTCCGCAGGTCCAAAAAGAGAGTCTATGTTCTCTGGAGGTTGATAGTCCAAGGCTTCAAAATTATCTGAGCTCAACTCCTGAAAATCAGTCACGTCACCTACACTCATGAAACTTCCAATGGAATCATCGATGTTCTGCGGAAGGGGGATGTTACGATCTTCTGAGGTGACCGACTCAACTTCCGTGTTCCCAGCAAGGTCTGTGCTGCCGGAAACATCACCTCCATCCAACTTCAGGTTCATGGCCAGGGGCCTGAGGTGATCTCATTCACCATGTCCCTGCCACTCCAGTCGAGGCCTCCACACGTTCTTCCGGCCAAGAAAAATGATCAGCTGAAAGGCGTGAATGAAGTGACCCTTACAAGTCATGCATCTATGCGTTGACATCTTGTCACTGATCCGCCTCAATTGGATGCCGTCACTCGACGAAGGGATTAACAACCTGAAGCGTGGCCACTTGGCTCAACCCATTGAAAACATCATGAACTCCAAATACTCAAACTACATAGTTCCTGCCACGACATGTTTCCACACATGTGGACAGTGAGGGCCCAACTTGCAGACAACCCACTTGGGAGGCGTTGGAGACAGGCCTGAGTCAACATCAGCTGAGCGACACATTATCAAGCTCTCAAAGTGGGTCACTTGACTGTCCACTTGCTAATTGGGGTTCAAGCCTCAAATCACCATCCAACGCCCTACCGGAACAACCCTGTGACAAATGGATCTTATGATCAAGTCTGCAAAATTACTTGTTGATCAGTCTCTGCAATGTCTGTCAATCATGTGACACAAAACTGGAGCCAAATCAAGACATGAATACTCCTGCACGACATGCGAACTCACTTGATTTGTGGTCACTCGACCCGTGCATTGCTATCACATGACAGTTTTCAGTCACTTGACTGATGAGCTCTGATCAAATTGAAAGTCCAAAATGCGCAGACCCCCAGAAAACATGTTTGGACGCGTGCTGTCGCACCGTAGCAGGTAAATGAATTGGGCAGAAGTACAGCCGGTCAGCCAAGTACTAATACCTCGAAAGAAATCCAAAAGTCTGGATCGGAAAAACAGCCGGTCGGCTGGGCATCAAAGCGGAGGCTGCAATCGACGATGAGGAAGTCGAAAGATCCAAAAGGCCACAGCTAAGATGAGGAACTCCATCAACGTCCCGTAGATCCCAGCTGCAAGAGGCTCATCCTTCCTGCGCACCACGGTCATTGGCATCCTCAGGATCATTCTCCAGCACCAACCCAAATTGGCGAGCTACTGGGGGGTCGTGGGCGGCCAGGTACTCTAATACCTGTCCCAGTCGAGCTCCTTGGCGGAGGACGATGTCGTGCAATCGGTCCAAACGATCGCCCAAGGCTCTCGTGTGATCGGACAATCGGCCCGTCACATCCAACAGCTCAGTGATGGGAAGCTTGCGGAAGATGATGAACGTGTGCAGCACGAAATTGGTGTGCGTGCCGTCGATTGAGAGATCTATGTACCGATCTGGCAAATCTCTGTCAACCACTCGAAGGAGTTCACCCCAAGCGTAGGAGTCCGTCACGTGCACATAGAACCGGTGACTCTCGTCCATGACCTGGTCCCAAGAACAACAGAATTTTGGGAGTTCTACGAGAGGTGGTGCCAACGGCATGTGGAACGGGACCCGCGTCAGGTGCATGCTGTCGTTGATGTCACAATCAACGTGTTCCAGCCCAAGGAAAGGGAGCAGGTTGTCCACAGTGAATTGTTGCGGTGGCGAACCAAACAAAACTTCCAGTTTGATTTCCACAGGTCTCCACCGAAACTCATCCTGCATGTCATCTCCCGGCAAGGCTGAGGTCGTAGACACAGCACCAGCAGCGGCTGCCATCACAGCGTCAGAATCCACAAGATCAAAGTCAATGAGGAACAAGCCACTCCGGTCACAAAACCAAGGATGAAGTGGAAGTACTGAAACTTGACCACTGGTCCTCCAAGTACGATCGGGCGGTGGATCGCAAATTGGCCCTTCTCAAGGGATCTGGGCCGACGCATCCAATGGCGTCGATGGCAGTCGAAAAATTGATCAATGCCTGATTGTTTACTGTGACAATGACTGATTACTTACTTACAACATGATGGTCTATGAAACTCACCTGCACTTGCTGGATG